>NC_051174.1:61559118-61900122 GCF_013339725.1 Rhipicephalus microplus
TCAGGCGAACTTTGTGTAATAAATTATACAGTTGGCAGTCGGGCTTGCCCCATACTGGGTGTTACTGGGTTTCTTGTTGGTACTTTGCACTGTCTCATTACTGCTCCCTACAGAAACTAGCCTATCTTGCCGCTGTTTTGGACAAGATGCAGCTGGCAAGTGCGATAGTGTTCATAACTCCAAGTTCTCGAGCAAAAATTACCGTTTCATATTCAGTTAGTTGCATTCATATCAGTATATTATAAGAAATCATTGATTAAACATGAATCCGTGTTCCTTTACATAATGCTCACAACTTTAATATCAAATTGAATGGTGTTTATAAAAAACATGGGTTTTAGCTGAACTTCACGCTCTTTTCTCGAAGAGCTGACAAAACGCTATTGCATGCTTACTTGCCATGAATTGGACTGTGTTCGAAATACATTGCAATTCTTCACCGGACTGCCAGTACACTTCACATTGGGGGAACATTTATTAACCATGGATTGATTAATTGAAAACGGAAAGAAAGAAGCGGCAGGCCGGGATACTTGATATTGGCATCCTTTTTGCTACCCAGCGCATTATCATGCAAAATTCCTATAGAGTGGTTATGCGTCTTGCATGTGTGTCTGTAAACCAAGAACTTTGGGTAGAACTATATTTATCTTACAAATGGTTGCAGAACTGTGGAGGCTGTAGGGCTGCTTAGGAATGGTGGAATCCCTGGACATGTGTTCAACTTTGCTGCTTCAGCTCCTTGGTGTTTTCACGGCATCTTTACAGATGTGTTGGGTGAGTAAAGCAAGCAGGTTTCAACAGAAGGAAAAGTATAATATGGCAGCACCTCTTGTGCGTGCCTTACATCCCAAGTATATCAAATATTTATCTTGCCAAGTGGCCTGTAATTTTTAAAGAGACACTTCTTCTTGCTTTATATTTGAGTCTTGATGCTTCGACAGCAATGTATTTCTGTTTGACAGCAAGTGTTCTTGAACAAATAACTAATCTCAATAATGACAAAACACCCTTCATACTTGGTCCTTAGTATAAGCTAGCACTTATCTGTGACAGATTCAATTATTCATTTTTTGCTGGGATGGTAATGGGCAAGTAGCAAAGGCAAGTTCAGATTGGAGTAGTCGATGACGTCTGTTTAGGCTCTGCCATATTGCTTTGCAACCAGAGTTACTTGTGGCCACATATACAATGAAGCCACATGACGTGCATTCTAAATGAGATTACCATATCACATTTCACTGCATCTTAGTATGTGCCAAAGAAATGCAGATATCATTAGCTTGCCACTATAAAGGGATCCTAAACCAACACAAGGTTGAAATTTAGTCGTGGTGTTGCAGCTGTGTATGACTCTACAATGGATGCATAGCCGTGATAATTTGTCTATATGTTGTCGCAATAGTAATGTTACACACATTGTACGATACAAAAGAGGTCCTCGCTTATTTCGCTTTTTTTCGCTATGCTTCTTTCTTGTCTCTTCTTGCCATGTGCTCCTCCTCACTGTATAAGGAGCAAGAACAGTGGGCACACAAACACGTATATAAAAAAATGTTGTAAGGTGAGCACTGAGAAGCTGAACACTTCCAAATGGCTCAAAGAGGTGAAGGTATTGTTTCTAGCTACTTTTTGGGCACCCATAGCTAGTTGTGCTGCTGCAGTTAAAAAATAAGTTAAATGTTAAAAATTAATTGGAGATGGTTTGGCACCCATAATTGCAGTTACATACAGAACTAGGTTTCAATGCATAAGCAAAATCTGTTCACTCTAAATCAATCCTAATGATATCTGAAATTCAGGAAACATTCACAGAAAAGCTCAGGAAAAGGCTAAGTGGTTGCCCCTTGAATGTGAAGGAGATACCCTTCTTCTAAAAGGTCAATAGACAGTCTAGTAGTCTCGATATTACATGCACTATAAAATATTTTGGTGTGGTGCTTTTCATGCATGTTATAATGAGAGGGGTTTTTAATAGAACTGTTGTCACTATGCCCTGCATTGTCGAAATTGTTTACATAGTTATAATACATGAATCACTTTATGCCTTTTGATTTTATGCAAATGGTTTGCTTACCCAGTCGGTTTAACTTGATTTGGATAAAATCATAAATGCTCTAAAATTTGTTTTACTACACAGCAGGTTTATTTTTAAAATACGCGACCATTGATGTGAACGCAGTTGGTGGCGGCCTTGATTAATCCTTCACTATCACCACTCTAACTACACCTGCTACAGTGCATAGTGTGACAAAAGTAATGGTACTTAACATTACTGGCAGCATACACTTTTATGTCTCAAAATAGGTTAAAAAGCCTGGTAAAAATGTGTGTACGTTTTTTTTGCTCCAACTAAATATTCTGGTCTACTCAAAATAGCTTCCGGTCTTTTAAGTTCCTCAAACTTTTAGGTGTTCAAAAGAAGTATCAATGCCATATACTTTCTTTGTCAGCCTACTCACCACTCTAATAATGATAATTACCCGACAACATTACCCAGTAAAATAAAGGGATGTTATAAAAAGTAATGTCAATTCAATTGTCAAAAAACGTTGCCAAGTTACGTTTTTGTTCACTTTTCTTTTCACAATTTTGTTAAAGGTACTTTTGATAACATCCCCTATAGTTTGTTTGGCATCATTTTCTGCTAGTTCTCATTATAATGTGTTCAACAAAGACAACAAACCCTTAAGTTTATAGTTCTTTCCTTTACTCATGAATCTGAAACAGTGAATCTCAGTAATCTTAGCGGTGTGTGACTTGTTTTTTTTATCAGTTGTGCATGTGTTCAAGTACATGCATTTAGGTGGGAGGGCAAACTATTGCCTCCTCCTGTGACGAGCAGATTTTCTGAGAACTGACAGATGCATAATGCTGCCAAAGAAGTATAGGGATATTGGAAGTAATCGTAACGTAATTGCAATCTTAATGCAATTGCCAGTAGGCAAAAAAAAGGTGTCCCACACTCGCCATAATGGTAACAGGCAGCACTGAGTGACTCTTCCATGTATAAATGCACATATATATCGTACAAAATGGAAGAGGGATAGCCGCCATGGTAGCTCAGTTGATAGAGCATCGGACATGTTATTCGAAGTTCGCAGGCTCGGTTCCTGTACAGGGCAGGTTAACTTTTTTTCCTTCTACTTTTCTTTCTTCACAATTACAACACTTCTATTCTTCTTGAAGACTTTCTGGTGTAAAAAAGGTACCTTATAATCTGAAGAGGCAAACAGAATGTGCCAGTGTACGAGTTAGCTCTTGTAGTGGTTACAAGTAAGATATGTTTTGAAGAATAAATCATTCTGCCACTTGCCTAAAGAATGGCTACAGGACATGGCGCTGGATGCACTTTGTTATTTTTGAATCAAGCTATCTTGTATTCTATTTTTAAAAATTACATGGGATACACATGACGGTATCACACACTTTAAGGCCACAAAAATTATGCAGCGAACATTGTTATAAATGCGAAATTGCATAAGAATAAGGTGAAAACTGCACCCTCAACGAGAATGTACAGAAAGCACAGGGTGCAGGCGTCATTCCTTCTGCCCGTGCTTTTCAAGTGCGAGCTGTTTTCAGCTCGTTCTGACCAACTAACTAGATTGAGATGTGTTGTTATAGTGCAAGAGGATGCTCCACGGGAAACTAGGTTTGTCTCAAACTCTGTGTGTGTGTCTTTCAACCTATATGGTGCCCGGTTCAAGAGTTCATGCAGACCAGATCGTGTAAAACAGGACCGTGTAAAATAGACCGTGTAAAAAAAATAAAATGGACCATGTAAATAAACAGGATCGTGTAAAATGTCGTTTTCGTGTGCAACTGTAGTTGTGGTTGTGCTGAATGACCTTTCTTTATATACACTACATAACAAACTTGCTTCTTTAGAGTCGAGTGCATCTTCGGATCGATTGTAAATGTTTGCATATGCGAGGCCTTAAGTTTTATAAGAAATTCCTCAGTGTGCCACGAGGAAATGTGTGTTCAGCGAAATTTTGTGTATCAATATATACAACTCTTAAAGCCTCGTCTACAACTTTATGCAGGTTGACCTTGAGCAGAAAACGAGGAGTGGCAGCAGCCCCCAGAAAAGAGCAAGCACCCTCCAAGCTCCCGAAGCTCTCTTCGACAGGAACAGCAAGGTCACTGTGTGGCATTGAAAACCATTGCAAGGAGTGCCTTATCAGTACACTGTGCTGCTCTTTCATCGCAGAAGACGAAGTTGACCACTCCAGAGAAACTTCACGCTGTGTATTGTGAGTGCTTCAGTGGTTTTGTTTTTGTCCAGCCAGCAGTTAAGAAATCATGTGTCAGATTCAGCCAGGATGGCTAGAGGGAGTCGGGCAGGCATGTTTGGACATTTGTCTAGCCAAGTAGTGCCAATTTTCGCACTGGTCCTGTTGGAGTTACTGCCACAATCACAGAAGCTACGTCACCTCTCTAATTGTACAGATGTGTCGGGGAAGATTAGGTGCATCAGGTTTTTCTATAACTGATAGCTGCCAACATTCTTCATTATACAGGAGTTTTGTTCCTCACTTATGGGTGTAAATCCCTCTACAGAAAAAATGCAACATGTCTACTTCCAGAAGACTGCAAGGCCCTACTTGTAGGTTTTTTCGGCTTGTATCATAAGCACCTCGTTTGGGGTACATGAACATTTTATAAACATGTACAGCGAAAATTTTGGGTGGCTGGTCGTTTTGTCGTTATCTTGTTCCTCGCAGTATTCTTAAGCATGTTGTGCATTACGTTGTCAATCTGGTTCATGTGCATAGAAGACATTACGAAGTTTCAGGCTACAGTATAAAAAGCCTGGAAGCAAGCTATCAATAATTTTTAACAGAGTTTCTTAATCTGAATCACGATACATCACTAAACTTTCGTGCGTATTCGTCAATGTAAGCTCGTCTTAGTCTTATCCAAAATGAAGATGTGAGTCGACAGATGTAAACATCTAGTGGGGTAATCAGGGTGAACAGTAGAAGTGCTTCAGACAGGCTGGCCGATGTTGCGATAGGAGGACCTATTTTTTAGAAGTCACCTTGTCATCCTTGGTGTGTTAGTTTAAATGGGGTCATAGGTGTAGTCCTGCTTGTTAAGCGCATTTCGTGAGGTATGGGGGTGTGAGTTATAGACAATCTATTGCACCTACATGAGTGTGTTTTGGTTTACAGCATACTGCACCACAGGCTGCACTTTTTTTTCCACCGAAACTTTCAGTTTGGTGTACTTTGGAATGAGGAACAATACCTTAGCTGACGGCCACAAGTCACGCTCTTATGCGGCTCTTGAGTTGGGCTCCTCCAACACCACGTTGCTTGTATTATCGTCCTCGCTTGCGGCCAGTGGGGCCGCCAAGGTTTGAGAAGGCCAATGGCTCTGCTCGGTCGTGGCTTGGACTGTAGCTTCATGGTCTTTTTAAGAAGAATTTGCGCCCAGAGGTTCCAATGAGCTTCTCACGCTCACTACGGCGCCATCTGCGCTAATAAAATTAACCGTCACAAGTGGCATGACACACACACCATGAGAACTTTCCTTATGTTTTGTTCATGCTGGTAAATGCATTTCTAACGAAGGTAGGCGGCAATTTTTCTCATATTGCGTTATTTAAGCATGTAAAAGCCTGCTTAGGGGCACGGTACTTTAGTAGATATCATGCAATTTCTACGGAAGTGCTAAGCTTCATGGTACTCATGACTAGTTCTATGCCTGGCGTAGCATACCAGTCACTGCTGGCGTTGTGAACATGCCTGCCGTCACTGTTAAGTATTGCGTGAGGTTCATTTTCGCGCTGCTAAAACAAACACGAATGCGGTGGGCTTTGTCATCGGCCACGCTTCCGGTCATCTTCATTTTGCACTGCACGGTTTCAGCACTTACTCACGAAGAGGTGGAGAGAATCTCTGAACTAACCGTGCACTACGATTTCACCGTTTTACTTATGCAAATGGTGCTGTTCCACCACCGCCATCTTGAACTGGGGAAAGAAATGCCACAGTGCGGTGCCACCGTAAAGCGGTTCATGAAGCTCGGGAAAATGATTGGGCCTAAAATGAAAAAAAAATATCAGATAATCAACGCACATGACGCGCAAAGCACGAGTGGTCGGCGTGTTCTGCTAGCATGACGCAACGTCCCTCGCGCGACGCGCCATACTTCGAATTACGTAAAGGGAAGCTCGCGGGTGACGCAGCTCAGGGACCCCCTTTCCGGTGAAGTCAGTGTGCTAGTTTCAACTTCTCCAGCTCCACGGTCTAGATATTTGAGAATGAATCTTTGACACCACGCGTGATACTTCCACTTTACAAAAACTAGGCTCACCATAATTTGCGACATAGAACAGGTTCTCCAGGTAGAAATAAATTTGTAAATGATGGTAAAAAGTTAGCTATAATATTTCTGGTGAATAATAATTCGTAATTGATATAAGTAGTGTCAATTCGTTTTTCGTTTAGGCCAAGAAGCTGGGTGCAACGACAACAAGAGCCTACTAAATTTTGCTGCTAATAACTTATTCGTCTTCCATTTAGCTTTTGCTGTTACATTATTAATGTAGTTTTACGTGCTGAAACCCTAATATCTTTCTGATACGGGTCATAGCGACAAGCTTGGCGAATTTCGACCACGTACTGTACCATGAAATGAACCTAAAATAAATGTACGAGGTCTTCCAACAATACTTTTTCCAAATGCTGTTAGGCGATTAACAACATTTGTTCCGACTCGGTTTAGACAGTATAAACCTCCAATATGCTTGTGGGTCATTTAAACAATTTGTGGGGAGAAGCTCCTTAGGGTGTGGTTCGTTCTCTCCAATATAGTATTTCCATGAGTAATAGAGGTAGTAATATGTAGCCACCTCTAGTTTACGAATGGCTAAATAGATGACGTTGTGTGTATATGTCCTTGAAAGTAACATCACTAGATATCGTAACTAGGTACTGCATAGTAATCAATTTCAATTAATTGAAAGACGGACAAATGGTTAGACAGACAGACAGACAGACAGACAGACAGACAGACAGACAGACAGACAGACAGACAGATAGATAGATAGATAGATAGATAGATAGATAGATAGATAGATAGACGGACAGACAGACAGTCGAACAGACGGACGCGGATGGAGGCTTCGCCCAACTCATAATCAATCGCTCTGTGGATATGCTGTGACTTTTTTTCTGTTTAGTGTAAGTGTTTATCTTTGTGAGCACCTACTTTCCTCCCCGATTTACAATCTCCCAAGACAAATTAACGAAAGAATGTGTGTTTGTAAAGTGAAGTCACGAAACGGCACTTTAACTGTACGTTAAAAGAATCGAAATTTGAGTCGGTTAACTGTGCCTAGCAGCTGATGTTCACAAATGATTTATGCCATATTGCAGCTGGCATTGAAATAGGAGAATTTTTCGCAGCACGTGTGTAGATGACGTAATGAATTACTGATCTTTTAAATCACAACAGAAGGCTAGCGTAATTTCCTGCTGAGCTAGTGCCATGTCGCACCTGTGTAAGGGGATCCTGAGTGGATGCGGTGCTGACACATAAAAAGACGTTGGTGTTGTTGTACACAGACATGTGCGCTGGTATCAAAATTGCTTGCGGCCGTGCGTCAATGGCGCGGGGTCTATCGGATCAGCGTGGGGAAGAGGGGGGGGGGAGGCGAGCACAAGAGTAATATTAAAAAGCTTGTCGGGACAGAAACTTTCCCCTTGAATTTTGAAGAAACAAATCTGTCTTTCGGGAAGGGCGAAGCAGTTTGTGTGATAGCAGCGTGCGTTAAAGCCAATAAATAAAATACTGCGGTCTTTTGTAAATAATAATGTTCAAAACGGTGAAAAAATATTATTTAGGAAAAGTAAATACGAATCCTTGTTCAAATAGTTAAGGAGTGAGTCCGTGCAGATACCCATACACTCTTTAGAAAATGCGAGATTGGCAAAAAAGCAAGAAACAAACAAAAGAAGTGGAAAACAATTCCTAAATGATCTAAAGGGTAAAATATATAGAGGGTCAAATTACCGGGTACGGTGCGATGGAGATGCTACGAAGGATATGGGCGCTAGAACACTCGAACAAGTGTGAACTATCTCACTGCATAAGCAGGAGGGTGACACAATTGTAAATTTTCTGATGTTTAAGAGGGGGTGTAGCGATAACCAGGCGCATGTATATTAGGCTGAAAACTCTGGTCAATGCGGGAAAATGTAGGCAGTAATGCCTTTTTAATGCAGATTCTTACATATATATGGTATGTGGCCAGGCAAGCGAAGAACCAACAGATATTCAAGTCTGAGCAAAGTCTTATGCGCTGTCAGTCGGCCTTTTTTTGCCGAGTCGCTTAACGTGCGTCTGGGGCACCAAGATTTTCGAAGATCTTGTTGCACATTGTTTTGACGTGCGTGTGTATTTGAATTGTCTGTCCGAGTTTCAGCAGTGTGTTTACCTTCTTAACCCTTTCAAAATTTATACTGTCATTTGTATATCAAAAATGAAGGCGACGTTTCTTATTTTAAAAGGTCGTACCTGCAGTATTTTTACAGTTAAAACATTTGCCATGCTTCACTACTCCTCCCTTTAGTCAAATCCTGGCTAGAGTACACGCCTCAGGCAGGAAATCAAGTCAAATTATCGCCACTTCTACGCGGCTCCGTAGCCGTGTCCAAAAAACAAACCGGCCCGATTTGAAGTGGCCTTGAGAATAGCCGGGATTTGTGGTCAAAGTTTTCCTGGCAAGACACAACCTGCGGTTAGGCGTGACATATCCGTAGGCGGCCCAGCTCTGATGCGGTGGCGGAGAAAAAGCATTATTCTACGCTTTTGGGAGCGGTTTCTCGCCAATAATGCGGCAGATATTTTTGACTACAGGCAATTAGAAGATAATTAGGATCACAATCACCTACTTCAGCGAGATTAACATGCAAAGCACACACAGCCCTGGAATTTAAATCCGGACCACATGCTCGTGAAGCAGATGTCGTACCCACTGTACAACAGCATCATCATCATCATCATCATCGTCATCATCATCATCATCATCATCATCAGCCTGGCTACGTCCACTGCAGGACAAAGGCCTCTCCCATGTTCCGCCATTTAATCCGGTCCTGTGCTTGCTGCTGCCAATTTATACCCGCAAACTTCTTAATTTCATCTGCCCACCAAACCTTCTGTCTCCTCCTAACCCGCTTTCCTTCTCTGGTAATCCAGTTAATTACTCTTAATGACCAGCGGTTATCCTGTCTACGCGCTACTTGCCCGGCCCATGTCCATTTCCTCTTCTGTATTTCAACTATGATATTCTTAACCCCCGTTTGTCCCCTAATCCACTCCGCTCTCTTCTTGTCTCTCAAGGTTACACCTACCATTTTTCTTTCCATTGCTCGCTGCGTCGTCCTCAATTTAAGCTGAACCCTCTTTGTGAGTCTCCAGGTTTCTGCTCCGTAGCTAAGTACCGGCAAGATACAGCTGTTATATACCTTCCTCTTAAGGGATAATGGCAATCTACCTGTCATAATTTGAGAGTGCTTGCCGAGTGTGCTCCACCCCATTCTTATTCTTCTAGTTACTTCAATCTCGTGGTTAGGCTCTGCGGTTATTACTTGCCCTAAGTAAACATAGTCTTTTACAACTTCAAGTGCACTATTACCTATCTCGAAGCGCTGTTCCTTTCCGAGGTTGTTGTACATTACTTTCGTTTTCTGCAGATTAATTTTAAGACCCACCTTTCTGCTCTCCCTGTGTAACTCCGTAATCATGAGTTGCAATTCGTCCCCTGAGTTACTCAGCAATGCAATGACATCGGCGAAGCGCAGGTTACTAAGGTATTCTCTATTAACTCTTATCCCTAAGTGTTCCCATTCTAGGCTTCTGAAAACCTCCTGTAAGCACGCGGTAAATAGCAATGGGGAGATTGTGTCCCCCTGCCTTACACCCTTCTTGATTGGTATTCTGTTGCTTTCTTCATGAAGCACTATGGTAGCAGTTGATCCCCTGCAGATTTCTTGCAGAATGTTTATATATACTTCATCTACGCCCTGATTCCGCAGTGTCTGCATGACGGCTGATATTTCTACTGAATCAGACGCCTTCTCGTTATCTATGAAGGCTATGTATAGTGGTTGGTTATACTCTGAGCATTTATCTATTACCTGATTGATAGTATGAATGTGGTCAATTGTTGAGTAGCCTGTTCGGAATCCTGCTTGTTCCTTTGGTTGAGTGAATTTTAATGTTTTCTTTACTCTGTTAGCCATTACCTTTGTAAATAGCTTGTACACTACAGAGAGCAATCTGATCGGCCTGTAATTCTTCAAGTCCTTGTCATTTCTTTTCTTATGTATTAAGATGATGTTAGCGTTCTTCCAAGACTCTGGTACCCTTCCCGTCAGGAGACACCTCGTAAACAGGGTGGCTAGTTTTTCTAAGACAATCTGTCCTCCATCTTTCAGCAGATCTGATGTTACCTGATCCTCACCAGCAGCTTTGCCTTTTTGCATGCTCTCCAAAGCTTTTCTGACTTCTTCTATCATTACTGGTGGGGTGTCGTCTGGGTTACTGCTAGTTCTAATAGTATTAATGTCGTGGTTGTCTCGGCTACTGTACAGATCTCTGTAAAACTCCTTTGGTGTTTTAACTATCCTATCCATATTGGTAGTTATTTTGCCTTCTTTGTCCCTTAGTGCATACATCCTACTTTTGCCTATCCCAAGTTTCCTCTTCACTGCTTTGAAGCAGTGAAGAGAAAACTTGGGATAGGCGTGTTCAGAGCGTGTTCAATTCTCTCCATGTTATACCTTCTTACATCGCATACTTTACTTCTATTAATCAACTTCGAAAGCTCTGCCAGTTCTATTTCGTCTGTTGTACTTGACACTTTCATGGTTTGACGCTTCCTAATTAGGTTCTTCGTTTCCTGGGAAAGCTTGCCAGTGTCCTGTCTAACTACCCTGCCTCCAACTTCCACTGCACACTCCGTAATGATACTCGTCAGATTATCATTCATTGTATCTACGCTAAGGTTGGTTTCCTCACTAAGAGCCGAGTACCTGTTCTGCAGCGGCACTCTGAATTCCTGTACTTTCCCTCTCAGTGCTAGCTCATTGATTGACTTCTTGTGTATCAGTTTCTGTCGTTCCTTCTTCAAGTCTAGGCGAATTCGAGACCGTATCATTCTATGGTCACTGCATCGTACCTTGCCAACCACTTCCACATCCTGCACGATTCCTGGGTGTGCGGTCATTATAAAGTCTATTTCGTTCTTATTTTCGCCATTAGGGCTCCTCCATGTCCACTTGCGGTTTTCTCGTTTTCGGTGGAAGGTATTCAAAATCCGCAAATCATTGCGTTCTGCGAATTCTACTAGTAGCTCTCCTCTGGCGTTTCTAGTGCCGATGCCATAATCTCCTACTGCCTGGTCTCCAGCCTGCTTCTTCCCTACCTTTGCATTAAAGTCACCCATCACTATAGTATACTGTGTTTTTACCTTACTCATTGCAGAATCCACGTCTTCATAGAAGCTTTCAACTGAAGCGTCATCATGGCTGGATGTAGGCGCGTAAGCCTGTACTAACTTCATCTTGTATCTTTTATTCAGTTCAAATACAATACATACTACCCTTTCAATAATGCTATATTATTCCTCAATGTTGCCAGCTATGTTTCTGTGAGAAAGGAACCCCACTCCCAGTTCTCTTCTCTCTGCCAAGCCCCGATAACAAATGACGTGCCCATTCTGTAGCACCGTATAGGCCTCATCTGTCCTCCTAACCTCACTGAGCCCTATTATATCCCATTTAACACCCTCTAGCTCTTCGAATAGTATAGCTAGGCTTCCCTCACTAGATAATGTTCTAGCGTTAAACGTTGCCAAGTTCAGGTTCCAATGGCGGCCTGTAGTCCAGAGATTCTTAGCACCCTCTGCTGCGTTGCAGATCTGACCGCCGCCGTAGTCAGATGCTTCGCAGCTGCTGTGGACTGAGGGCCGTGAGTTATTTGGCGTATCCATGTGTGAGGTAGTGTCCAGATACTGGACCAGGGTGGCCAATCCTTCTCTGGTGAGGGAGTGCGTTCCCGGCGGTGGTTACCGGTGAGGCCGCACCTCAGGCATCTTATAGTAGTTCCATCAACACGCGATTTTTTTCCCCTGGTTGGGAACTGCGCGGCACCGGGCACGTGTTCCGACTGTTGTGGTTTTCACAGATTCACACTGTTTTCCGTTCCTGAAATTTGAAATTTTCGTTTGTAATAGCAGTATTTGTAGCGGTTGAGCTTCTTGTATCTTCACGAACAAATAGACACCACTCTGACCCTCCTAAGACCAAAATTGCTGAAGTTATAGGTAGATATGTTATAGGTAGATATGTGCACAGCTCCATTACCCGTGCTGCTGACGCGACCGCTCCCGCTCCCGCAATTAGAATAATCTGTGCTTATTGGCTAAAAGGTGGAGGAGTAGTTCCGGTGGGCTTAATTCGCTGTGGAAGCTGTTTTGCCAAACCCAGCTCAAGCAGTGACAGCAGTCCGGCAACACTGAGTGTGTCTTCTGAATAAGTATTTTGACGCTCTCAGTTGAATTGGGCGCTCGCAGTTTTTTCTACGGCTATCTCCGGATTTTAACGACTCAATTGAGACCTGATTTGTCGTCCTGGGGTGTGTAAAAGCCGAGATATGACTCGTTGTCCTCAACGTGGCTTGGTCCCACACAAGATGGTGGCCTCCGTATGGTCATAAGGTGGGAAAAATTGCTTGTGGGTTTGTTTTCGCCGGTCAGAAACTGGTAAGATTGAGCTCAGAGCCCGAAATCCTCCTTCTGCGTGATTTAATAATGTTACCAATATTTGTTGTGATCTTTTGCCCTTTCATTCAATCTTTGGTAGAATACTCGCCTGCCCAGACACCACAGCGCCACCGCATAAATGCAAGTCCTTTAGCTAGGTATATATCTGCCAAGGGGCTTTTTGCAAACCGTCGGCGGAACGTTGAACTTTTTTGTGCCATATGCATGTATTTGACCAGCGAATAGTTTGTAGAGCTTCAATAAGTCGACACAACCACGGTGAGCGCTTTCTGCTCCGACTTCGGATTATTGTGCGCCGTTCCGCAACCTCACAGGGACGCCTGCGCAAGTAGGCGTTTGGTGTGTAGTGACACCACGGACCCAAGCTAACGGAGGAGTTTTGACTCCCTCCCACGCCTAGCCGTGCGTGGCTTTGCCGTGTCCGGGGAAAAGGGGATCCTGGGGGTTGAGCCGACGCTGGGTGATTAGACCTTTAAGGCCCCCCGGCAGAGGCAACACACCCCTTTGGCCCCGGCTTCACGTAGGCGGCACCCCTGGGCTGACCCACCCAGGGGAAATCGGCAGTCACCTTTTCCTATCTCTCTCTCCCTACATCTTCGTCTTTATCTCTTACTGTTTATCTGTCCTGTCTTCTACTCTCTTTCGTTTACTTCCAAACTTTCTGGCAGCTAGGGTTAACCCTGTGCAAATAGCCTACCTTGGTCTAGGCGCACTGGGTTATAGTGGCGTTGTACGGCTGGCGTCTGCAGGTTTCAGAATCCGCAAACTTGTAGCGTCCCCTCGTTGGGCTCCGTGTTGGGTGGCCGCCAACGCTGCTGAACAAAAATAAGACAGGCATGCACAGAGCATTCCCCTTACTGTCTGATGGTACCGGCTTAAAGAGGGTATGCATCGATGATATAAACTTTTTTAATCGGCCCAAAGAAACATATTCTGACTATCATGTTATCCACTGTGAAAAAACTGAAAAGCAAGCCAGAACCGTCTCTCCTTTCCTGGTTTCTAGATGTCTTACCGAAACTCTTGGCACAGGATACAAGGTAACCAAAATGGCTAGTGGAGACCTTCTCCTCGAAATCCGTGACAAAGAACAATTTGAAAAGCTAGACCGTCTTTCAGATTTCGGTGGCATACCAATAACCATAACACCACACAGATCAATGAACACAACTCGCGGAGTGGTATCTGACATGGACTTACTTGACTTGACTGAGACTGAACTTTTGGAGGGGTGGAAGAGCCAAAATGTCACTAATGTACAGAGAATCATCATTAGAAGAGATAATAAGGAAACACCGACGAAACACTTAATACTCACATTTGCATCCAGTAAACTACCGGAATCTATTCAAACAGGGTACACAAAGACATCTATCAGGCCGTACATACCAAACCCTCGTCGTTGCTTCCAATGCCAGAGGTTTGGCCATGGCTCAAAAAACCTGTCGTGGTCGCCAGACTTGTGCACAATGTGGAGTCCTAGGCCACGTGTCTGAGAACTGCAAACAACCGCCACACTGTGTAAACTGCGAAGGAAACCATGCCACATATACATGCTCCTGCACATACTGGAAAAAAGAAAAATAATTACGTTGAAGGTGAAGGAGAACATTACATTTAAAGAACCACGGCGAAGAGTCGCTCCATTCTATGGACCTACATACGCTGATGCGGCGCGTCAGGGGGCACCGCCGCACTAGCCCTCGCCACTCCTTCGGCCCAAGCATACCGAGCCGGTGGTTGTGGCACCTGCCCCCAAGGCGGCTGTAGCCCAGGCTACACCGCCTACTCTCAAACAGAGACCGGAGACTCCAGAGTCCTCCGGTCTCAAGGCCTCACCTCACCAGGCGAGGCCCGAAATTCGAATTAACAGCCCACACGTGCGGGCATCCAGTGCCTCCGAGGAGGCAATAGATACGTCGGCACCCTTGGTGCCGAAAGAGCGGCGTGGCTCCCTGGAGCGAGTCAAGAAAACAAAAAAGCAGATAACAGGGCCTGTGATGGCCCGGTTAGGTGAACTCAAACTCCCTGCCTAACAAGCAACTCGCTTTTCGTACACACAGCACTATTTCACATTCACCATGGACACTCAAATTATACAATATAACGTCAAGCGCCTTCTCAGAAACCTTGACGACATCCAAGAACTCTTACATGAACACTCACCAAAAGTGCTGTGTGTACAAGAAACACACCTCAATTTAAAACACACAAATTTTCTTCGTAAATACGTTATTTTCCGAAAAGACCGTGTTGATGCTATGACATCATCCGGAGGTGTTGCCATCATAGTGAATCAAGGAATAGCATGCACACACTTACAACTCCAAACATCTCTTGAGACAGTGGCTGTTCAAGCGGTTCTTTTTGATAAACTGATCACAATCTGCACTATTTACATTCCTCCTAGCTATCAGCTGCGAAAACGCGATTTACACTCTCTAATTGATGAACTTCCGGAGCCTTAGGTTCTCCTTAGAGACTTTAATGTGCATAGCAGGCTGTGGGGTGATTCTCGGTATGACGCGCAAGGTCGACTGATCGAACAGTTCCTTATCTTGTTGAGCGCGTGTCTCCTAATTCGAAAAGAACCAACCTATTATAACCTCGCTAATAACACCTACTCCTCCATAGACCTGAGCATAGTATCTCCATCTCTTGTGCCTCTACTCCAGTGGAAAGTCGTCAGTAATCTGTACGGAAGTGACCACTTCCCCGTAGTTTTGAGCACAACGACAGTAACTGAGTGTCCACCACGCGTTCCCAAGTGGCTCATAAACAGAGCTGACTGGGAACACTTTTATACTATCGCTTGTCTAGGTTGGAATTACATCTGTACTTTGAACATTGATGTTGCTGTGAACTACTTCACAGCGTTTTTGATTGATGCTGCAACAAAATGCATTCCACAAACAAATGGACACCCTGGAAAACGACGTGTGCCATGGTGGAACTCTGAATGCCAAAACGCGCGCAAACAGCAAAACAGAGGTTGGAGGCTGCTTCGGAGCTCACCGACAGCCGAAAATCTTGAAACCTTCAAAAAAATAAAGTCTCAAGGCAGGAGAACGCGTCGGGAGGCCAGAAGAGAAAGCTGGCAGAAGTTTTTATCAGGGGTTAATTCATACACACAGGAGGCTAAAGTCTGGAACATGGTCGGTAGGATAGCAGGAAAACAAGTACACACACTTCCACTCGTAATCACTCAGGGTGATACCTTGGAAGATCAGGCAAACTTCCTCGGTGCACACTTCGAACAGGTATCCAGCTCGTCCCACTATACTGACACTTTCCAAAAATAAAGAACAAGAATAGAAAAGCAGAAACTCGAACACAAATCTACTAGATACGAGGCATAAAACCAAGCTTTCAGTCTAGCTGAGCTCCGAACATCTCTAAACTCCTGCAGTACTTCTGCCCCAGGTTCTGACCGTGTGATGTATGAAATGTTAAAAAACATACCAAACGAAACCCGAAAAACCTTACTTTGTTTGTACAATGCTTTTTGGTCTTCTGGCACTATTCCTTCCTCCTGGAAAGAGGCTATTGTTATTCCCATTTTGAAAGAGGGCAAGGACCCTTCTTTAGCTTCGAGTTGAAGGCCTATTGCACTTACAAGCTGCTTGAGCAAAGTCTTCGAAAAAATGATAAACTGCCGACTTGTACACTTTCTTGAAACAAACAATTTGCTCGACCCATTTCAGTGCGGGTTTCGAGAGAGTAGATCCACGACAGACCACCTCGTTCGTATCGAGGCACAGATCAGAGACGCCTTCGTCCATAAACAATATTTTCTCTCTGTGTTCCTCGATATCGAAAAGGCTTATGATACAACATGGCGTTTTGGAATTCTAAGAGACCTGTCCCACCTTGGCGTGCGCGGAAGAATGTTTCACATAATCAAAAGTTACCTGTCAAACTGGACATTCCGTGTCCGAGTGGGCACGGTTCTTTCCCAAACATTTGTCCAGGAAACAGGCGTGCCACAAGGTGGTGTACTTAGCTGCACACTTTTTCTCATAAAAATGAATTCTTTGCCCTTGACCATCCCTCGCAATATGTTTTATTGTACATATGTCAATGACGTCCAGCCTGGCTTCAGGTCTTGCAATCTGGCAATGTGTGAGCGGCAGGTTCAGTTAGGTTTAAACGAGGTCTCCAAATGGGCAGAGGAAACGGATTCCGACTGAACCCACAAAAAAGCACGTGTGTCTTGTTCTCCAGAAAGAGAGGCATGCACTCAGAACCCGACATTGAACTTAATGGTCAACGTCTGTCTGTTAATACGGAGCATAAATTCTTAGGATTAATCTTGGACAACAAGTTGACCTTCGTACCGCACATCAAATATCTAAAAACAAAATGTTTAAAAGCCATGAATGTTTTAAAAGTGTTGTCACGTACTAGGTGGGGTAGTGACAGGCAATGTCTCATGAACCTATATAGAAGCTTCTTTCGCACCCGCTTAGATTATGGGGCCGTTGTTTATCAGTCTGCGACTCAAAGTGCTTTGAAGATGCTGGATCCTGTGCACCATTTGGCCATCTGCCTTTCTACGTGTGCTTTTCACACCAGCCCCGTAGAAAGCCTTTATGTTGAGTCAAACGAGTGGTCGCTCCATCTGCAGAGAACTTACATGTCCTTTGTTTATTTCCTTAACGTGAAAGCAGACAAGAAGCACCCCTCATACTCTACTATTTATCATTTGTCGAGCTCAATTTTGTTTGAAAACAGGCCTTCGATGAGGCAGCCCTTCTCAATTCGCCTGAAGAGTCTAGCTGAGGAAACTGGAGTCTCACTAGAACACAGTTTAATGGCTTCTGTAGCATACCCGCCACCGTCGCAATGGCAGACTACAGACTGTGATATGTCTTTTCTAGAAGTTACAAAACATGCGCCTATTGCCCATATCCGAACATACTTCCTGGAACTTCAACACAAATGCACACGTCCTCAGTTCTTTACAGATGCCTCCAAGTCCAATTCCTCTGTGTCCTACGCTGCTGTTGGCCCTTCCTTTTCGGATGCTGGCCCTCTACATCCAGGCACAAGTATCTTCACAGCAGAAGCTTACGCGATACTTGTGGCAGCTAAACACATCAAACAATTACAAATACAAAAATCAGTAATTTACAAAGACTCCCTCAGTGTGGTAACGGCTCTGCACAGTCTTAAAAAACAAAAAAACCCGGTCCTTGTCTCACTTTACTCCATTTTGTGCACACTCTACACACTCAAACAACATGTTGTAGTGTGCTGGGTGCCAGGGCACGTGAGATCGAAGTCAATGTGAGGGCGGATCAGCTCGCTGCATCCGTCCACAAAAGCACTGCCCCTACACCCATTTTAATCCCAGCCCTTGATCTTAAGCCCTCTTTCAAACGAAACCTCAGGGACTACTGGCAGAGCAAGTGGGATACACACACACAAAACAAAGTACACATTATTAAGCCACACCTTGGTCATTGGCTACGAGTATCAAAATCGCGTCATACAGAGGTAATACTAACGAGACTCAGGATAGGCCACACATACACGACACACTCATATCTTTTGTCCGGTGGCGACCCACCATTGTGTGACAGATGTGGTGAAGCACTAACAGTTCTTCACATTTTAATTCAGTGCAAACAATTGGACACTATAAGAAAACAACAATTTCCATTACCCTACCGACAACGTATACTTTTAGACCCTGCAATGTTCGTCGGTAGGGAACCGCTTTTTAGTTATAAATCAATGCTAGCGTTTTTAAAAGAAATTCATAGTTTTCATGTCATATACCCGGGCATTCCGTAGCACGACCTCTCCTGAGAGGTTTCCGCTGCGGTGGCTACACAAGAAAGCACTTGCCTCACGGCCCTTAGACTCAAGGGTATGAACGAGTGAGGCACTTGTGCTAATGCCATACATATCCACCATCGTCTTTTATTATCACCAACTTTGTTCATCTATTCGCACCACACACACCTTTCACGGCATGGTCATGATTTTATTACTTGTATGTTTTTACCCGCCTTACCGCAAGGAATTTTATGGCCCTTATACAGCCGCTAATCACAATTATTGTCCACATCTCTTGTCCCACGAACTGGCGCTCTTTGGCCATCAAATGGCCCTTGCGCCAAAAAACACCATATATCATAATCATCCGTTCCGCAAAAACGTATAACGTGT
Source organism: Rhipicephalus microplus (assembly GCF_013339725.1). Lineage (NCBI taxonomy): Eukaryota > Metazoa > Arthropoda > Arachnida > Ixodida > Ixodidae > Rhipicephalus > Rhipicephalus microplus. The sequence goes on from NC_051174.1 coordinate 61,578,101, forward strand.
GTTTTTGCGTCGTTTCAGTGCTTCCACGTGAACCGCAGATGTTACGCTTACCTAAATTCGCGGACGAGGCTGGGTTCGGCTGTCGAAACCTGCGTATATTTCTCACAGGTGCGTGTGCTTTGAGAAATTCCGCTGATTTGTGTCGGGAGGTACACACGTGTCAGTGAGAGCAGCCTATTCTAAGCTGTCTGAGTACAATGCGATTTCGCACATAAAGGTTGCATGAATATTTTAGCGTGCTCACTCTAACATTTGCGCTTAGTACGCGAGAACTGCCGCTTGCCACACAATGGGGCAGACGCGTGTTTTAGCATTTCGACAATTACTGAATTATTTCTGCGATTAGAATTTCTGCGCAATATTTTGCTATATAGAGTGTTTTTTACTCATTTTCAGCTTTTAAGAGATCTTATTTATGGGGAGCGGCCCCATATTGTAGGCCCGTGTGCTCAGATTTGGGTGCACGTTAAAGAACCCCAAGTGGTCTAAATTTCCGGAGCCTCCACTACGGCGTCTCTCATAATCATATGGTGGTTTTGGGACGTTAAACCCCACAAATCAATCAATCAATTATGGGGAGCGGCTACTCTCACCTTCATTCAGCATCGCACCACTGTTCAAGTGTACTGCGAAACGCGCGCCAAGGTCGAGTATGACGTACACAAATTAGCGATGGACAGGTCAGTGTCCCTGAAAAGAAATAATGCTTCTGCGCATCCCTTTCGCGAACGTCCGCGTGCAGTTGGGGGGAAGAATTGGTGCAGAAACTACCTCAAAATCTTTATTGTTACTGAATAAACTGCTCTTTAGAAAATGAAGATTTTTATAGCTGGTACATTATCTGCACAACAATAGACTGATTTCCTCGATCGTGTTTCACTGTTATGAATCCATGATGGAATATGAGAACTGTTTTTAATATTCATAAAAGTGAGCAAATGTCGGTGACATACGCTGTTCTGCTGACTTCTTCACATGACTTCTGACTTCTGTACTTGATGTTCATCATCAAATTACGCAACCACAAATCAAGCATTGACAAATTGATTTTAAATTTTGATCTTTGTCTCACTGCCTTCAGTTTGTTTCTTTTTTTGCCATGTTTTCTTAAAATGATCAGTTCAAGTTGTTTCGTAAAACGTCAGCATCAACATGCATAGGCCAGTGTTTTAGTAAGCTGTCACGCATGCGCAAGTACTCTTTTATTTAGTGCATTACACAATGTCATACCTTGACAATTGATTAGCGGAAAGTTGTTTGCACTGTTTTATCGAAATCAAAAGAGTAACAATGGGACTCCACATCCCAGTGTTTGCCCTAATTCAGAGAGATGTATGATATCTCGAATAAAGCGTGCCGTATGGCCCTGTAAAATCTTTCCTTCCCAGATCATCTCGTAAAAAAAACGGCCATGACAAGACAGCGGGACCAAACGGTGATGCACCGATGTGACGGCATGCAGTCGACGGGGACTGAGATGCCGGTGCCGGGCGCCCAGCTGGCACGGCGGCGGGCGGAGAGGGAGGGGTGTTTCTTTCTCTTTTTTAAAAGACGATAGTGTTTCTTGGGGACCTTCAACACAAAAATTTTGGTTAGTCTGTCTGTCTGTCTGCCTGCCTGTCTATCTGTCTGTCTGTCTGTGTGTCTGTCTGTCTGCATACTTGTCTGTTTGTCCACCTTTAACGGAACAAAACCGCCCCATCCACAGCGCCCACAAATATTGCTCAAAGTTAAGTGTTCATACTTGTGCAATTGTCAAATAAAAAGCAAATATTGCGCATATCTGAGGCACAATAACAGCACCTCAATATTATTTATGCTTATTTTCTACTAGAAAAGGCATACATAAGTAATTCGAAGGACTGTAGCGTTTATCACGTTGCGCTGACCAGGCAACGCTTGCACGAAAAGGAAAGTATTTCCAACGCTCTGCTAGGAGGACATGATGGTGGCACCTACCCGTCGCCTTGCGTTTTACACCATAGCACTTCCGAGACGAGCGTGCAGGGCATGCCCACTTTGCTTTCCAAGATAACTGTCAGATAGCGCTCATGTATCATGTGTGACGTGACTAGATGCACTCGCTCGCCTCCGCTTCACGCTCGAGGCACTCTAATGCAGGGGCTCCAGAATACAATTCACCAATTTTCTTGTGCAGAACACCAAATAAACGTTTTGTTCTCTCTCTCTCGACGCAAGACCATCGTCTTTCGACGAAGTGTGTCACGGTATAACATGCACATACGAGGTCAAATTTGTTTTCGGTGCTCACGCTTGCGCCTGAACGGTTCTGCGTATGTTGATGCCGGCTCCTGGTGCTAGGCTGGCACGACAGAGATGAGGACTCTCCCCCTTTTTTCCTTTCTTGCGCCTTCTCTTACCGGCTGTATGCGTTACTTCCGCGCCACGTGGCTGTCACGGGTATTTTTTATTCTTGGGCTCCCTAAGGACAAGATTTTACTCAGTACGCCGGAGCTCGCCGCCAATGTGCCGCTCGTTATCCAGCACCTGACTGAGAGTGTAGTTACAAATTGACCTAAAATATTCAGCGCAACCGGATCTTCAGTATTACAGAATGGTATACAAGAAAGATTCGTCTGCATACATACTAAGTATAGCTTCAGTGTTAGCAATAAATGCTGTGGCGTCATTTTAATAAATAATAAATAAACGTGAACCAGCTATTGAGGTTTTAAGCACATTTCTTATGTATTCTGTACGTCAGATGACTTCGAACCGTTAAAAGTAACAAAACGTGACCGCTGCATCAAGTAATACTCTATCCTATAAACCAGATTGTTGTCACCAAGAAGTTGTAAAAAAGCTGAAAGTTTCGCATTGCAAACTAAACCAAATACCTTCGAATAGTCATTTGATATGACACCAACCTTTTCGGTCTTTATTTGAAAAATCAATGTCGTGCGTAAATTGAAGCTACTGTGTAACTGTAGTAGAGCCAGCATGAAAGTCATGCTGTGAGCTTATTAAGGTTAGAAAGAAGTGAGCTTGCTGCGAGTTCAAAAAGAAGGAGTGATGACGCATTCGGTAGAAAAGAAAAAAAACAGATTTGAAGTAAATAATAAAGGCATCTGCTATAGCTTGAGAATCTGAGGATCGATGATCGACCATGCAAAATAAACTCTGAACCCATATACGATGCCGGAATAAATGACCTCTAGAACTTGGATACATTTTTTTATAATTATAGCGATTGCACTGCAAAAGTAGAACTAATCCTCTTTTGTTTACCTTCAAATTTATTTTTTGAACAAAACAAAGAAACTATCATTATCACAACAGTTGGAATGACTTTCGATATAAGTGCTTTAATGGATGAGTGAGATTAAACATATCTTTATGTCACCATTGGTAAGATGGGTTTTAACTGATACACTTTGAGGCACATACTTTGTTATGCTTTCACGCACAATGTCACAAAATTTGAGAAGGTGCGCATCTATGTTGCCAAATTTACCACAACATTCAAATTTATGAAAAAAGGAGGCTGAAGTGTTTAGTACGGAAGTGTCCTTAACATTAAGAATGTTCAAAGCAGTTTTAATCTTAGGTATTTGTGAAGAACTCACTTAGTATGAGGCAAGTTCAATAGTTTGCTAGACAGAAAACTTTGGCATGACTTCATATTTTACACGGTGTGAGAGAAGCACGCTGCCCCGAAACGAACTCAAGCTCTACCCAGCTCTTTCTCATCGGATCTTAAGAAGCTGTAAAACATTGGTGCAATACGGCCTCTCCGGAAAAAAAAAACAATGGCGTTTGTTCAGTGATTTCAGAGTGCATTGAAGGTCACACGAGCCGTTCGCAGATGCCGGCTGAAATACCGCGTGGTAGCATTCGCGACCGCGCAGTTATATTCAAGGAGGAAAGGAAGCAAAATAGGAGGAAACGAACGGCAGGGAGGTTAACTAGCCTATAGGTAGCCGGTTTGCTACCGTAACAATGAGAGGGGGATGGGGTAGATGAAAGATAGGGAGGAGCGAGGGAAGAGAGATAAACTCAGAACATTCAGCAGCACACGCGCACACGCTCAGTCATAGCCCAGTGTTGTCTTTCGCGATGTGTATCATTGCTGTTACAGCCTCTTGTTCAAGTCCGTGTCCCGTAGGAATTTCCAAAGAGCTTTTGTCGCCTTCTGTTGCAATGTCTTTTCTCTGGCACTTGAGAGAATAGTGTGGACAGACATTTGGTTGTTGTCGATGCGCGCAAGAACGCATGCCACTGACTATCTCTGGATGTCATACAACGGAAAGTTGCTCAGGATGAGGTGTAGCGTCTCTTCGCAACGACAGGCATCGCAAAGAGCGTTGTCGGCCATTCCTATGACAAATGAATAAGATTTTGTAAATGCAACTCCAAGCCATAAGCGATAAAGGAGGTTGGCCTGTCTTCGGACGAGCCCAGTGGGCATGCGGAGAGCCATCAAAGAGGGCAGGTAGTGTTGAAAATTCGTTTTGTTGCTAGGTTGGCACCATATCGAAAACTTGATTTCACACGCAAGCCGTCGAAGATTACTGGCAGCATCGGTCCTCAAAAGTGGTATGGCTTCTTCTCGTGTTCCTTCAAGAGCTGCCCAGGCGGCCGTATTGGCCTGTTCGTTCCCTGTGACGCCGCAGTGACTTGGCCGCCACTGAAACATCACATGATGCCTTTTCTCGTGTGAAGTGTGGAGAAGACATCAAAATTAAAAAAACAAGCTGTTCGTACGGCCCGCGACGCAGTGCTGAGAGCATAAAGTGTAGGGGAGCCCTCGAGTCACAACAAATCAACCATTGTTGCGGTGGTTTCCCATTGACCCCCCAAAGTGCAGCGCGCAAAGCAGTTAGTTGTGCTGCTGTTGATGCCGTGGAGTGGTCAGTCCTAAAGCTGATGGTAACACCACTTGCTGGGACAACTACTGCACCTGACGAACACTGGTGGTTTGAGGAGACATCGGTTTGTATGTGTACACTGTCTCAAGGATTCTCGTGAAAAGAAAAAAGAAAAGAGGGTTGTTGCAGCACGGGCGGTGAAAGCTGAGATTTCCTCCGGATCCCTGATAGTCTAAGATGTACTGTGGGTCGAATAATACACCAAGGGGGTATTGATGATTTAGATGCAGGAGTGAAGCCCGAGGGTAGTTTGTCGTTGTACTTCACAATCATTTTAGTTAACGATGCTTGGCGCCTGAAGGCAACAGTGCAAGGTGATGACATTGAGCACGTGCAGTGTCTGATGTGCGTTCTTAGGACTTCAACAGCAATGCGAGTTTGCATCGGATAGCCACCAGCAATTGCAATGGTGGTCTCTGTTGACGTACATCTGGGCAGACCAAGGCACACTCTCAGTGCTTGGGCTTGCGCTGCCTGTAGAACATGAACATTGGTCTTGCAGGTATTGCTCAGCACGGGCAAGCTATATCTCAGGAAACCGAGAAACAGGGCTCTGTAGAGTTCCATCATTGTGTCTACTGACATTCTCCACGTCTTTCTACTAGGAACGTGAACAATTGGGAAATAGTGGTCAGGCACGTCTTCATATAGGCCACATACGGAATGATGCCCAGAAACTGGTGTGTCCTGGCGTAAGAAACGGGTCGTCCACAGATTGACATGAATTAAGGGGTCATTTCCTTCGCGAGTTAGGGCCACCAGCGCGCATTTTTACGGTGATATGCTGAGACCTTGTTTTAACAAGTAGTTGGCAATCAAAGTTGCTGCTTTTTGAAGCCGGGAACGTATCTGATTGACGTGTGACTGCGGAAGTCCCGACACAGATGTAGTCTGCATATATGGAGATCCTAATGATGATTGGCGAGCATTCAGAAAGGCCAATTAGTACAAGATTGAATAGCGTCAGGCTAAAACTCCGCCTTGAGGAACACCTCTGGAAGTATAGCGTCGCGTAGTTGGGTCATCTTCTGTTAACACAAAAAATAATCTTGCAGACAAGTAGCCCAAAATCTACCGAAAAACTCGACCACCAAGGCCAACTACTGCAAGAACACCCAAAATGGCTTCATGTAGTACATGATAATACGCACCTTTCACATCTAGAAACAAAGCTGTAGATAGTCGCTTACAGGATCTTTCGTGCTGAACGTACGAAACTAGATAAACGACATTGTCAATGTTAGAATGGTCACGTCGGAAACCATCCGCGAAACTCAAATAAATCTTGTATTATTTAGGTTATCACTCCAGGTGGCATAGTATCATCCTTTTTATTATCTTTTCTACGCAGCTGGCCAGGGCTATTAGGTGGCATGAGGCGAGTTCGAGTGGGGATTTGCCCTGCTTCTAGATGGGTAACAAGCGGCTTACTTTGCAGTCGTTAGGAACATTGCCATCCTGCTACGAGACGTTGTAAAGGCTCAACAGTTCTCTACTAGCACCTTCCCTAAGGTTGCACAAGGCTCGGTATGGAATACCATCTGGGCCCGGAGAAGTTGAACAGCTGCAGAGAGCTAGTGCCACCTCGAGCTCCTCTATTGTAAAAGGGAGGTCCACGTGGTAGACGTGGGAATGGGGGCCACCACCTCTCACTGGAGAATATAGACAAGTGGCTTGGTTGGCGATCTGTGCACAGAAATCGTCTGCGGCACCGATGTCTTGCCGCCCTTAAAAGAGCGCGAGCGATTTGAATGGGAAACGATGTTCCTTGAATGGAACGCTGTTCCTTGAATGGAACAAGATGACGCAGACATTGAACCGTTTTCCAAATTTGCGAGAGTGGCTTGCGAGGGTCTAGTGACTAGAAAAACTTTGTTCATCGTTCCGACGCTAATCTATCCATGCGACGCCGAATCTTCTTTTGCATCCTTCTGGCGGCCCTAAGATCGTGAATTGATTTTGTGCGCCGATACAGACGCTTCGCCCGGCGTCGAAATGCTCGAAGTCGCTCCAACTCTATGTCAAAGTCGTTTCGTTCGGAAGGTATCATCACCGTGCGAGTGGCATGTTTGCATTGTGGCTCCTAATTGTTTGCTCTAACCCAGGTCGTAGAACATTGCCTGCAACCATCTTCCATGTCAGATTTGAAGTTGGTTGCATTGGAGAGCTTTAACGGTCGTCCGCAGACCACTCGACACGCCTTTGATGTTAAGGTAGATCGGAATGTGATTCACCTCGTGTCTCAACATCTGGAAAGCCTTTTGACGTAGCTTGCGAGGGAGTTGGAGACAAAAGCAACGGTCGAAACATCTGCCGTATGTCACCCCTCAAAGAAAAGTGGGGCTACCGTCGTTCAGAAGTGTAAGGCCATAGTTGTAGGTGGTGTTTGTTAACCTGCGTTCTCTTGCATTTGTCCGCGTACTTTCCCATGCGTGATGGTGCACATTGAAATCACCTATGATGACCCATGGTGAAGGACTCACTCTGAATATATCCGCTAGCCTCCTGGAATCGAGATCATTCGAAGGTGACATATAAACGCGTATGAGAGTAAACAAAAGTTTGTTCTTTTTCACAGTGAAGCAGACATACTGATTGTCATCGTGAGGCGCAATTGATTGCACAACATACGTCAGTTCACGACGAAAAAAGACGATGATTTTGCTGCACGCATCGTTTTTGAAGACATCACAGCTTCCTACGCCGAAAGTCTTATTGATTTCGACAAATCGGGTTCACAAATGACGATGAGTGGAAACACGTTGGTGTACGCAAACTGACGAATGTCTGAAAGACGTGATTTTAGTCCACTGGTGTTCCATTGAATGACGGATTCAGCCTTGACTTCTTCACGAATTGATGAGGTGTGTAGCCATCTTCTCAGTTGAGAGATTCAAGCACTGCGCTTATGGCATCCAATACACTAAGTGCGCTTCGAGCAGATGCTGTCTTAATGTCGACTAATATCGCCAGGATGGCTTCGATGAGGGAACGCAGCACCCAGATCACTTGACGATCTGTTTTAGGCAAATCTTCCATGGCTGGAGACGGCTCTGGGGTGGGCGCAACCTGCTGAAATTCCTTGGCAGAAGAGCAGGTCGGGAGCGTGGGCCATTCTTCCAGGGAAGGAGGCTTCTCCGCTTCTTTTGTAGAAGTGGTCGGTTCTTTCGCGTCGCTACTGAGTAGAACCACCAAAGAGTGGGAACTAGCATTTCGGGAATATGCCTTATTTGAAGACTTTCGATGACGCCGACGTTGATGCCAACGCTGGACTACTTCAGCTGTCCCTTTTTGTGTCGAGTTGTCTCGGGCCATTTGTTTGAGAGCCGCGCGCTCCTTTTGGATTCGAGGACAGTCTTTCGACGAGGCAGCGTGACCACCACTGCAGTTGGCGCATTTCAGAATTGTCAACCGACAGGTGCCTTCGGCACGATGTTCAGCGCAACGGGGACACAGTCGTGAGTTGGGGCATATGCTTTTGACGCATCCTAGCCTGAAGCACTGATGACATCGAAGTGGCTTTTGGATGAATGGTCAAACCGGGTATAGGAAATGTCCAACTTTAACCTGGGACGGTATGCAATCTCCCTTGAACAACAGTTTTACGCAGCGCGTATTTCCAAGGTACTGCACTTGCGTAATGACAGATCCGTCGTTGCTAACCTCCTTGTCCTTCCTAATTTATTCCTCCTCCTCCTCCATCGTTTGCAGGCTTGATGAGGGTAGGCAAGTCAACATTAGGAATGTCAATGTCAATGTCATAAATTACACCGGCTATTGATGTCTCATTTATTGGGACAAATGCGCGCATTTTAATGCCACCTAGCTCAGTCATTTGCTGCAGTTGTCCTAGCGCGCTCACATCGTGCACTTTTATGGCGAGAATACTCTTCCTTGGGTTACCTCTTACATTCTTATTTGTTCTGGCACCGCACATTCCAGAGCAAAGGAAGGGGCTTGCCTGTTCAGCAGTCGTAGGTTGCTTGAAAAGTCTTCCGGCATGAAGATGATGACGTGCGGCCAGCGCGCAGGCCTTGACTATACAATGAGGGTGGCGATTTGGGCTTGTTGGTATGGTTGCATGATGATGGATGGTAGCGCAGACAACGAACACGGACAAGAGAAGGCACATAGACACAACACAGCGCTAACTTTCAACAACAGTTTATTACACGCAGATCTCCGTGGTGTATGCGATCCACCACGCCAACGTCGCACATGCGTAGCTCTAAAAACCATCAAATATAACCAACGCGCGTGTTCCAATACTTTACAATTTTATATTTTTCAATCTTTTTTTACTTTTTCTTTCTTCCTTTTATCCCATGTTACCACAAACCCTATCGCGAATACATGTAATCAAGTTCCTTATCTGTCAACACCACTGATGGGCTGCTCACACACGTGTCACCTAGCTCTGCAATTCTGCCGGCCTCCAATACCAACCGCGTCATCTCGTGCCTACTTCTATTGATTATAACCGTTTCCTTGAATTTCGGTGTGCACTTACATCTCTGGCAATGAAGGGAAAGAAAACCATCAGGAACAACACTATTTACTTTGTTATTGTGCTCGCGCAAGCGATCGTTTATGCATCTACTGGTCTGACCGATATAACACTTTCCACAAGTAAGTGGAATGAGGTATACAACACACATGATGCACTCCACAAATAGGTTTCTATGTTTCTTTTGGCATACATTTGATTTTCCCTTGTCTGGTCTTGTGCTTCTGCAAAGACTCACCAACTTATTGGGTGCCGAGAAAACTACGTTAGTGCCACATTTTTCCGCAATCTTTTTTATCCTGTGAGAAACCTTATGCATGTATGGAATTACGGCAAACCTTTCCTTTCTTGAGCTCACCCTATCCATCCCTTCACATCTTTTCTCCAGCACTTTTCTGTGCAATCCTTCAGCAACGGACACGACGAGGCTCTTGGGGTACCCGGCATTGCTTAGCCTCGAGACCTGTTGTCTGAAGCTTTCATTCATGAGGCACCGGCAGGACTTCTTTAGTGCCTCACTCAAGCACATCTTCGCAATGCCTCGTTTTACCAGTTTAGTATGCGCTGAGTGAAACTGTAGTAAAGGCTTACTTGCTCTGGGCTCGTAACACCAGCATGTCTTTTCATCTGAGAATTGAAAGTTAATGTCAAGAAATCTGAGCCTTCCGTCACATGGCATTTCAAAAGTCACTTCAAGTGGGTTAAGCCCCTCACGAAAAACGCTACACACGCTATTACATTGAGTAGCAAAATCTGCAGTTCTGTCATTGATAAACACTAAAAAGTCATCGACGTACCTAAATACGTGCACAACATTGTATTCATTTAGGCGTCCTGATAGCCTCCTGTCCATTTCAGCCAAAAACAAATTACTTAAAACTGGTGCTAAGCACGAGCCAATGCATACTCCTTGTTTTTGCAGATACAGGGTACCATTGTTTTCAATAAACGTTGACGACAAGTAAAACCTAAGTAATTCTAAGAAATTGTCGACGGACGTACCTGCTTGTGAGCTAAATCTAACGGCACCGTACTCATCGATGCATTCGCCAACACTTGTTAATACTGCTGATTGTGGCAGAGAATAGTACAGATCTTTTATGTCAGCCGAAAACGCTTTTAACCCTATGTTTTTTCGTTCCCTGACGAAACTTATCACCTGTTCCGAATTTTTTGTCAGGAAGGGGTCATTTATGTCAAGCAAGTTTAATGTTCTTTGCAGATACACAGCTACAGCTTTTTGCCACGTGTCCTTCTCCGACACTATCACTCTGAACGGTACTCCTTCCTTATGCGTTTTAGCACTAAAGAACACATCCAGACTGTCATTTTTACTTTTTCTGATACCGCTAAGCACACCTTCTAGATTCATCCTCTTACAAAGTTCTATTGCTTTTCCCCTCACTTTTTCAATCGAAATACTTTTCTTTTCGCTGAACACTGCCGTAATAGCACTTTTAGCCTTTTCTTTAAATTCATCATGCGAGAAAACCGCAAACCCTCCTTCTTTATCGACTGGAAGTACACTCAGAGCATGCTGTGTCAAGTAAGTTTCCACGCGTTTGAGAGGCAAACTGCGGCATGGAGGCCTACACAATTTTAAAGCGTCCACACCTTCGTTGATGATCCTGGTGGCTTGATCCTCGGGAACCCGCTTCGACACTTGACGTACAATTGATACGAGTTCCGGCTTGTTCTTTTGAGGTTGCACGGCAAACTTTGGCCCAAGTCCCAATACTTCTAAAAAAAAAAGTCCCAATACTTCTGCAGAGCTAGGTGACACGTGTGTGAGCAGCCCATCAGTGGTGTTGACAGATAAGGAACTTGATTACATGTATTCGCGATAGGGTTTGTGGTAACATGGGATAAAAGGAAGAAAGAAAAAGTAAAAAAAGATTGAAAAATATAAAATTGTAAAGTATTGGAACACGCGCGTTGGTTATATTTGATGGTTTTTAGAGCTACGCACGTGCGACGTTGGCGTGGTGGATCGCATACACCACGGAGATCTGCGTGTAATAAACTGTTGTTGAAAGTTAGCGCTGTGTTGTGTCTATGTGCCTTCTCTTGTCCGTGTTCGTTGTCTGCGCTACCATCCATCATCATGCAACCATACCAACAAGCCCAAATCGCCACCCTCATTGACTTCATTTCTCGTTCAACGGGCTCTTTCGTTCATGTACTGCGAGATCCTTCGGGTGTTGTAGCCCTCATCGTCAACGCCGTGTGCAAGGCAAGAACGCTCAGTTTTTCCATAAGGAACAAGATTCTACCAGAGGATGTTCGAGCGCTCTTCGGAGGGTGTACCCCTTCAGATGGGCACAGAACGAGGATCATGAAAATTCAGCGCTCAGAATGGCTTCGACAGGTACGCCTTTTCAGAGCCTACCTACGGGCGCAGATGCATCGAACTTACGAGTCATATGCAGCGGAGATTCACTTTCGAAAGCATCTACGTCTGGCAGACCAAATGATAGAATTCCACTGGAAGCTTCAATTACGACTGTTACGTGATTTGGTGGACAAAGTGCGCGTGAGTGCAACCTCCAACGTTCATGTGGCAGAAGGCATCTGCCTACCGGACTTTGTACTAGAAGTATTGGGACTTGGGCCAAAGTTTGCCGTGCAACCTCAAAAGAACAAGCCGGAACTCGTATCAATTGTACGTCAAGTGTCGAAGCGGGTTCCCGAGGATCAAGCCACCAGGATCATCAACGAAGGTGTGGACGCTTTAAAATTGTGTAGGCCTCCATGCCGCAGTTTGCCTCTCAAACGCGTGGAAACTTACTTGACACAGCATGCTCTGAGTGTACTTCCAGTCGATAAAGAAGGAGGGTTTGCGGTTTTCTCGCATGATGAATTTAAAGAAAAGGCTAAAAGTGCTATTACGGCAGTGTTCAGCGAAAAGAAAAGTATTTCGATTGAAAAAGTGAGGGGAAAAGCAATAGAACTTTGTAAGAGGATGAATCTAGAAGGTGTGCTTAGCGGTATCAGAAAAAGTAAAAATGACAGTCTGGATGTGTTCTTTAGTGCTAAAACGCATAAGGAAGGAGTACCGTTCAGAGTGATAGTGTCGGAGAAGGACACGTGGCAAAAAGCTGTAGCTGTGTATCTGCAAAGAACATTAAACTTGCTTGACATAAATGACCCCTTCCTGACAAAAAATTCGGAACAGGTGATAAGTTTCGTCAGGGAACGAAAAAACATAGGGTTAAAAGCGTTTTCGGCTGACATAAAAGATCTGTACTATTCTCTGCCACAATCAGCAGTATTAACAAGTGTTGGCGAATGCATCGATGAGTACGGTGCCGTTAGATTTAGCTCACAAGCAGGTACGTCCGTCGACAATTTCTTAGAATTACTTAGGTTTTACTTGTCGTCAACGTTTATTGAAAACAATGGTACCCTGTATCTGCAAAAACAAGGAGTATGCATTGGCTCGTGCTTAGCACCAGTTTTAAGTAATTTGTTTTTGGCTGAAATGGACAGGAGGCTATCAGGACGCCTAAATGAATACAATGTTGTGCACGTATTTAGGTACGTCGATGACTTTTTAGTGTTTATCAATGACAGAACTGCAGATTTTGCTACTCAATGTAATAGCGTGTGTAGCGTTTTTCGTGAGGGGCTTAACCCACTTGAAGTGACTTTTGAAATGCCATGTGACGGAAGGCTCAGATTTCTTGACATTAACTTTCAATTCTCAGATGAAAAGACATGCTGGTGTTACGAGCCCAGAGCAAGTAAGCCTTTACTACAGTTTCACTCAGCGCATACTAAACTGGTAAAACGAGGCATTGCGAAGATGTGCTTGAGTGAGGCACTAAAGAAGTCCTGCCGGTGCCTCATGAATGAAAGCTTCAGACAACAGGTCTCGAGGCTAAGCAATGCCGGGTACCCCAAGAGCCTCGTCGTGTCCGTTGCTGAAGGATTGCACAGAAAAGTGCTGGAGAAAAGATGTGAAGGGATGGATAGGGTGAGCTCAAGAAAGGAAAGGTTTGCCGTAATTCCATACATGCATAAGGTTTCTCACAGGATAAAAAAGATTGCGGAAAAATGTGGCACTAACGTAGTTTTCTCGGCACCCAATAAGTTGGTGAGTCTTTGCAGAAGCACAAGACCAGACAAGGGAAAATCAAATGTATGCCAAAAGAAACATAGAAACCTATTTGTGGAGTGCATCATGTGTGTTGTATACCTCATTCCACTTACTTGTGGAAAGTGTTATATCGGTCAGACCAGTAGATGCATAAACGATCGCTTGCGCGAGCACAATAACAAAGTAAATAGTGTTGTTCCTGATGGTTTTCTTTCCCTTCATTGCCAGAGATGTAAGTGCACACCGAAATTCAAGGAAACGGTTATAATCAATAGAAGTAGGCACGAGATGACGCGGTTGGTATTGGAGGCCGGCAGAATTGCAGAGCTAGGTGACACGTGTGTGAGCAGCCCATCAGTGGTGTTGACAGATAAGGAACTTGATTACATGTATTCGCGATAGGGTTTGTGGTAACATGGGATAAAAGGAAGAAAGAAAAAGTAAAAAAAGATTGAAAAATATAAAATTGTAAAGTATTGGAACACGCGCGTTGGTTATATTTGATGGTTTTTAGAGCTACGCACGTGCGACGTTGGCGTGGTGGATCGCATACACCACGGAGATCTGCGTGTAATAAACTGTTGTTGAAAGTTAGCGCTGTGTTGTGTCTATGTGCCTTCTCTTGTCCGTGTTCGTTGTCTGCGCTACCATCCATCATCATGCTTGACTATACAGTCACTGTACTTGCAGGAGCTGAGGCTGATCTAATGGCAGCCCTTCGCTTCGCCCTCTTACCCCGGACAGTTAAAAGCTGTCATCCTATGTGTCGTCTTTTGACATAGAATACAGATCAGTGTGAATGGGGGAGCCAGCTCGCTTCCTTGTGGTTGACGGGTGTGAAGACCTCTGATCAGGTGGGCCTCTGGCATGTTCCGTGGCCATCACCGTAAAACGGAGAGGCGAGGAACCTCGAAAAACCGATGGTTTCACTTGAAAATAAAAAAGATACAGAGCGCAGAAACAAGGCAAGTCATGTCAAGTCAAGATGCTTGACGATGTGGCGCAAACCCACGCTGGGGGATTGGCCAAAAACCAGATAGTTTTCATGAATTTCTTGTTTATTAACAGATTATAAATAATCCAGTTACGAGTCACAAAAGAAAGATGCAACAAGAGAAATTTGATGGTTGTGTTGTAAATAATCTGTAGTGTAATGAAATAAAGCGTCGTATTTGATTTAATGTGAATTTGGAAATTTCAAAATCTACCGAACAATGATTTCAACACTTAAATCTCTTTGAACTTTTGATGAACTCCTGCGATGCGTCATCCATCTTCCCGTCGCTGTGGCCTAGACACAAAGCCCCGAAAGAAAGCACGTTTTCAGTATTTAAAACTATTCCGAGAAGAAACGGCTCCTAAAGTGTTTTTACGTAAGAAAGAAAATCTATTACGATAAATGAGATAATGTTCAGTCGACACATTTACTCCACAAACAGGACAATGAGGGGAGGCCGCCCGACCAGCTATGTGTAAATATAAATTCAGCTGTGGAATTTGACAGCGCAGTTTAGTGATTGCGACTTTAGTTCCTCGCGTATGACATAATTTACTATTTCAATGGTACAACAAGTGCTTGAATTCTGGTGTGGCTGTTACTGAAGGTGTAGAAAATTCCTCTAACAGTAGTTTCCTTCTTAATCTAGCGCCTATCAAGGATTTCGATGCCGTTAATACATCTTTAACAGTCCCATTTAAAGATGACTTAGCCAACCCATCTGCCATTTCAATGCCCTTATGTCCAGGAACCCAGACAAGTTTGATGAGAATGAGATGCGAGGGAACTAAGGCTTCGAAAGCGTTCTGAGCATGCGAGTTCTCATCTGCAGTAATGGAGGCACATACTGATAGGGATTCTGTTAACGTTATTGCGGTTCTGACTGAAGCAGTTGTTTTACGGAGAGCTATAATTAGCGCAAAATATTCTGCTTCAAATATGGGCACATAATCGGGAAGGCGAAGCAAGAAGGACCAGTCTAGGGCAGGAGAAAAAAATACCAATTCCACATTTTTCTTCCCTTTGTGACGCATCTGTTGCTATGACTGCTTGTATTGGCGTATGTTCCAGGTAATCTCTTAATATAGCTTCTAAAAAACTGAGTGGCATCAATTTTGAATTTTTCGGAAATATATCATCAAACTGTAATTTAATATCACTGTTATTGCTACTGAATAAAGGAACAGCATCAATTTGAACATTTAAATCATCTAGAAAGCGCTGTATAACCCAAAATTTGTGGTATACGAGATCTCGGCCAGTATTGTCCGAAAAACAAGTTAGGACGGTCAATAAAAACTGTTTCTAAGCGCCTTACCGGCGATTCATAGAGTCTAAGAAATGCCTGTTTAGCTAACAATTTAAAACGGGTCGCAAGTGAGGGAACCCTAGCTTCAAGATACAAGATCTTGATTGAAACAAACTTGAAGAGACCTAAGCATAGTCTCAAGGCTCGTCTCTCTATGACTACCAGAGGATGTATCTTGTAGGCAAGTGCCGCCACGTATAACACACACCCAAATTCAAGCACAGGGCGAATGTACATACAATACACTGAGACAAGAGTATTTCTCCGCATACCTAAGCGACTATTACTAATTTTGCTTGATGTTCCCATCGTACGGCCTCCCTTTTCTGCAATGTTTTCAATGTGCGTCTTCCAAGACATTGATTGGTCATAGGTCACCCCCAGATATTTCAAATGCTCTACTTGAGGGATATGATCCAGGTAATAGGGGAGCGAAATTTGAAAAGGGTCTTTGAGTGGAAATGTTAAAACAGAACAATTCTTTACATTTAAACACAGATGTAAGCTATCAAGCCACATTTCTATGGCCAATAGGTATGTCTGTAATATTCTAATCAGCCTATGAATGCTCTCTGCTGCTGAAAAGAATGTGATGTCGTCCGCATATACATAAGTGTGGACGGCTGGTGCCGAGGTACAGAGCTCATCAAGATATTGAACAACACCGGGGAAAGGACGGCCCCTTGCGGGACACCTCTTGTTTGCACATATTTTGAAGACGAGATGCCATTTTTGTAACAATCAAACGTTCTATTGCGTAAAAATTCTGCTATCCATGATTGTATATAGTTTAGGAAGTTAAGGCTGTGCAGCTGGTTGATTAACACTATATGCTCAATGCTGTCGTACACTTGTGCTATATCGTGAGTGACGAGCGCAGCATATTTTCCTTCCCGCTTGGCTAGTTTTATGCCACTTTCAAGGTCTATATCGGCCTGCCATATGGAGCATCCAGATCTGAAGCCAATTTGGGATGGATTCAGAATTTCTCTCTCATTGATGAAATTTGTTATTCGAACATTCAGGATTATCACAGTTACCTTTACAAAGTTTGAGGTTAACGCAATGGGCCTAATGTTATCCAAAACGTATCCTTTACCCGGAGCTTTCAGTATTGGTATTACCTTTGCTATTTTCCACTCAAAGGGGAGCCATGCTATACTTAAAGAATAGTTGATTATATCCAATAAGTATTCTTGGCACTCTTTATGCATCAGTTTCAACATGAACGAGGTAACACCGTCAGGGCCCGGAGCCGCTGATAGAAATTTAGCTAACACTTGCGATAATTCATGCCTGGAAACGTCTCTGAAGTCCTCGTTCCTTCGCGCCGGTAAAGGAAGGTGGTGATAGTTGGCTGGAAAAACGTTGCTCTAATCCCTTACCAATCACTTCTAATGAAGCTTTTGTTTCTTCAGCCGACAAAATGATAGAGTCTGTAGTTATTGATTGCGGAATCGTTTTCTTTCTACGTAAGAATCTAAGTAACGCTTTTTTATTTTTGGATCTAGAAAGATAATTGAACTTCCGCCTTTCGTAATCTTCTTTTGACTTGGCAACTGTACGTTTAAAAACACCTGCAATAAACTGGTAGTCTTTCCACTTTTAAGGGCACTGATTGTACAAAAGCTTTTTCCATACTGCCCTTCCACGTCTATAGTCCCTCTAGCAATCATCATTCCACCAAGGAGAATTCGAGTTATGTTTCGCTGACGATACCACGAATTCAGATTTTTCTAGGGAATTATTTATTAAAGAATATAAGCTCCGAGCCTTTGTATTGCGAGGCCGTCCACAGAAAATTCTCCAGACCCGGAGAATTCCTCGTCATTAGTACAGCATTAGGACTAGATCAAGGAAACAAAAGTTATCCTGCATGAAATAATGAAAAACACATCAAATACCAGGCAAAAAATAAAAACTATCCGGTACTTAGCCACTCAACCCGCACCGAGAACCACCTAAATGTTTGCGTTCGCTGCTGCAGTGAAGAACAGCGTCCGAGCCTGCTGAGCCACAAGATCGGAAACAAGCGTTCTTCTAAAGACACACTTCTTCTTCCTCTCCCCTTATATGTAAAGTTCGCAGTAGCTGATCGAGCTCCGAAGCATTTACCAGAGTATCTCTTCAGAGTCCTAGATCCACTAGGGCTCTGAAGAGTCCAGAGCTTCCTGTCTGGTTGAGGAGCAACCGATCACAGGTATCGCTAGGGGAGTGATGCTAGCTTATGCGCTATTCATGTTGGTGTGATGAGCAGCTTGTTTCACCTATGCTCCAGCAGCGTTCCTTGCTAGCGCTCGCGAGATTCAACTTGCAGATTTAGCATATAGTGTGCGAACAATATTTAATAGTTTGGAATTACACGAAACACGGCTGCAGCAATAAAAGCTTCTATAGAGTGCCCATTAGGTTGTTCTCACAAAAAAAAAACAAAAAACGTCGAAGTACCTGGCCTTTTTGATGGATAGGTGCGTTGTATGAGCTGTAAAGAACACGTTTGGAGAATGAACTAAACCGGAGTCTCTTTCGTTTTCTTTTCCTTTACTCTTCATTACAGTTATTACAGGCTAACTCTTCGAAATTTATGTCGTCATAAACCACGTTTACCATATGTGAGCGCTAAGAGTTGATGTTTTCAAAAACTTTGAGCTTCTGGGGTGCAGTCTATTATTTCACCTTGTGCAGCCGGAAAACTTGCAAAATACAGCGGTTTATCGTGCGTCATAATCATACAAGACGCGAGGAAATACGGGGGGAGGGGGAGATGAAATGAATGCATGAGAAAGCAGAGTAGAGAATAACCTATAACTGATATTTTTCATAAATGAATTATACGAGATTATGTTCTCTAATATTGTCACCTAAATCAACGTTTTGGGGTTACGAACATCGCCAAAAGAACGGTAAACGCCAAGAAAGATTAACACGCGCGGTTGTGGATCTGCAGAAGCTGTTTTAGGGCCATTTTATAGAAAGGGCATCCAAACACAGACGATTGAAAGTACACAACACACCGCTAACACCACTATGAAAAATCCTAAAGCTGCAAAAAGTACGCGATTTTATTTTCAGGTTTCCCAATGATGTTAAAATAAGGCATACGGTGGTGCGCCGCAATTATTGCACGGCTGTAGTTGTGGCGTGGTCTTCCTCGAAACTTCGCCATCGGTGGTGGCGCACGGCTCTAGAACGTGTATGTACAATGGGGTTCACCACCAAAAACAAAGAAACAAGAAAAAGAGATACCCACTGCTGTCTTTATGAATAAACATTTTAGATGGCTACATTTGAAATCTGGATAACAAATAAAACCGTCGCCTGATTTTCCTATGAAAAGCACCACGCTTCTGTTGCCCAATGAAATGTAACACCACTAAGAATGTCTTGTGTGCAAGAAGGTGTGTTGACATATTTTCAAGGTTTTTTGTAACTTTTGCAGGGCCGTAAGTTTGTTTTGCTGGGGCACGTCGGTGAATTGACTATTGTTACAGGCATTCAATGCATTGTTGGAAGTGTGGGCTCATTGATCAACGTCTCCTCTATATTAATAATGCCAGCCAGATGCGCCCAATCCAGCCGTTCAACACTCTCTTTTCTAGACCCCTTCCTGCTCTCCCTCATCGCCTAGCCTTCACGCGTGCTTTGCTGTCGAGGGGATGGGAGCCTCCTCAAACAATGCTTCACGACGGAAATCATTCAAAGTAAGTTTGGTTTAGTTATGTACAGGTCCATGGAGTGGCGTCTTGCCTTGTTCTTGTTCACTATGTTGTTGGTCACGCGGTTCCGTGAAAGATAGGGTGTTTTGAGATAACCTATCACCATTCATGGTGCTATGCGGGAACCAATCAGAAAACGTCACTGCAACCCTACTGTCATGCGCTGTACGGTGAGGTGAGGATGGCGTTGCTTCGAGCTAAAAAAGGAGGACGAAGGAACACAACTGACAGACGTACGATATTGTGGTGGGAAACACGTCTATTGCACCTCTGGGGTAAAGCGCACGGAAGTGCGTGTGACTAAGGTCCCTAGAAGAAACAATTTCGCAAGGTAGCAACACTTTTGCCTTTCCTCCTCCCCGATGTTTCTGGAGCGCCCCCTTGAAGGTTTCAAAACATTGAACCAAAAAGCGAATGTTTGGAATCATTTGCTGCGCTGAATAGATGTAAACGAAACAAAATTGAACAAAATGAGTCGTACAATAAACAGTTTTCTTTGTGAACATCAGAGGTACAACACAACAGCAAGTGGGTGGTGCGTTACTCAACTGGCAACGTTGTGCAGTTCTATTGTGCAGTTCTAGTCATGGCGTCTCACGTCGTACGTCTTAGTTCATCCGGTTATAACTTGACCAGTTCTCCAAATGTGTTTTGTTCGTGCTGTGACACTCTGGGCGCGGGTCTTGCTGGATCCTGTCAGTGACCACAGGGCTTCACGTTTTGACGAGTGATTACCGCCGCCTTGTGCACACGCAAGCGGAAACCACTGCCAGACTGGCACGAACACTTGATGATGATGATGAAAAACATTTATTATTAAAGAGAGAGGTACGGGGCCAAAGCATGACCCCGCTACATGGTCGGCGTCCTTAGTCCGGGACACCGCATGACGAGGCCCCTACTCGCGCCCGTCTCGCCAGAGCCCGTTGAGACTCTAGCGATGAGCAGTTGAGGAGGGCAGTCTCCCATGCCTCTCGGGAAGTGGTAGGGTAAGGGGGTAGGTGGGGATTTTTCGGACATGCCCATACCATGTGGAACATATCACACGTCTCCTCACAGTGTGGGCACCGCCCATCTGTGTTCGCATCGAAATGTTTTAGGATTGCAGGACAGAGTAGAGTACCTGTCTGCAGGCGCCTTAGAGTTCGATCTTCCGCCTTACTCAGCCCCTTTGCAGGATCCGGGTAAAGGCGGTGAGTGTCGCGATAATAGGTCAGAATTTCTTTGAACCGCAGCAGCGGTGTATTGGCCTCCAAGTCATAAGAGTCAAGGTGAGGAGCCCGGTGGGTAAGCGCGCTCGGGCGGCCGCGTCAGCGGCTTCATTACCTCGTAAGCCCTGATGGCCAGGAGCCCATACGATGCGTTTCGGTGCTGGATCAGCGAGATCCCGTTTTAAAAATTTGGCTTGCTAGGGGGGATATCTCTCCTACCAAGTAATGAGCACATGCTTTCCGGGAGTCCGTAATGATAACTTTCAAGTTGGGGTCCGCAGCAGCAAGCGCTATCGCGACTTCCTCGGCGCGCTCTAGATTTTGTGCTCGGAACGAGAGCACATTGACATGCTTTTCCCGGTGAACTACACAGGCCATGTAAAACCCCGTGGGCGAAGGCCCTGCTATATCTACGTAGAATACACCAGGTCGGGAGCCATGTTGCCTCTCAAGCGTCCGAGCCCGCGCCTGTCTTCTGCTTTCGTGCGTGTGCTTATCCATGTTACTGGGGAGTGGAGAGACCGAGAGCATATGCCACCACCATTCCGGAATACGCTCCGCCTCCTCTGCAGTGCAAGTGTGCTGTATATGTAAGCGGTTCAGCAGGCGGCGCCCGGGAGCCGTCTGCACGAGCCGCGTATATTGATTCATAAGGTGGGCCTCCCGCAACTCCTGGTAGGAGTTGACCACACCTAACGCCCTCAGTTTGGCGTTGGAAGTGGCCACCGGGAGATCCAAAGCTTGTTGAGTAGCCTTACGAATGATGGCATCTATTCTTTTATCTTTTATCTTCTTGCTTGTTACTGCGAAGGTATGGGACGGCGTAGAGGATCCGGCTAGTCACGAAGGCATGGGCGAGCCGAAGCGCGTCCCTGCCCCGCAGACCACCCCGCTTGTTGGAAACGCGGTGGATCATGCGCCCTACCTGTTCGCCTATTCTCTTGAGTTTCGCTATAGTGGAGTCCGGTCTGAGTCTGTGGTGAATGAACAGGCCCAGAATCCGCAGCTCCTCCACCTCTCTGATGGGAACCCCAGACAGGGAGATGTGTATGGCTGACTTATATCTTGGCTTCGCTCTAACGTGCAGAAGCTCTGATTTGTTTGGAGCACATTGGAGTCCACAATCGTTGGCATACGTCTCGACTATGGATGCGGCCTGCTGAAGGCGTTCCTGCATTTCACCAACGCTCCCTTCAGTGGTCCAGATTGTAATATCATCGGCATATACTGCGTGTTGTGCGCCTTCCACCCTGGCCGATTCGCTAGGAAGGCGCATCATAGCAATGTTGAAAAGGAGCGGTGACAACACTGCTCCCTGTGGGGTACCCCGTGTTCCCATAATGTACGGGCCATATTCCTGGCGTTTAAAGAGAAGAAGTACCTGGCGTTTAAAGAGAAAATCTCTGACATATGCAAAGGCCTTAGCCCCGCAATCGGTGGAACTAAAGTTAGCCAGGATGCTGCTGTGTTTAACGTTGTCGAAAGCCCCCTTCAGATCAAGGGCGAGGATGGCTTTATCCTTGTGTCGCACAGTTATGGGCTGTATGACGGCCCCAAGGAGCTGGAGAAGGACGTCCTGTGCAGACATGTGTAGGCGCAACCCAAACATGGTGTCTGCAAAGAAGCCGTTGCCCTCAAGGTATGGGGAGAGGCGATCCCGTACCATCGTCTCCTTAAGCTTGCCCGCGCACGAAGTCAGTGATATGGGCCTCAGATTTTCCGTATTCACGGCCTTGCCTGCTTTGGGGAACACTTGACTAGCAGCATTGTGAAGACTTTGTAATACAACCATTTAGGCAATCGCGATGCCAGTTAATAAGGGTACGGTGCGGGGAACTTCTTTAAAAGTCAGAGTTCTACTGGTGAGTTGACCTGAAGCAGTGCGTATTGGCTCTTTTATGCCGCGTTCTGATCAACTGGTCAAGCGTAAATTTTTTCTGAAGGAGCGTCGATTACACGCTCCAGCTGCTGTGTATGAGTGCATTCGCACAAGTATTTGTAACAACTGGCATGCACTAGACGCAGAATAAACGCGCTCCTGGCGTTTCAAGAAAAAGTGACAAATAAACTCACTTCGCAGATCCACGTTGACGCACGTCGAAGGATTTGCACGAAAGCCTTCACGTTAAATCTTTCATACCTACACTTCACGGCCTGCTTCATTTCGGATAGCACATGGTATGTTGAAAAGAGTTAAACCGATTTCTGTTTTTTTTGGCAACCAAGCATTCTTGAAAATTTCGTATATTGCATTAACGAGCACCGCAAAACAATCTTGGCAGACATAGCGTCAACTGAAGCGCTCCTCTTCTTTAGTTTACGTCCTGGCTACGATATCGTCTGTGGTCACGGTGAGAATCCAGCTGCAGCCATGTGTGCAGGCGTAGTTGTTTTAAACATTTTGTATAATAATAAATAACACCACCACCCACTTTCCAGATCACGTGCAAGAAATGCATCAATTACAGGCACTCATTTCACAGAAACAATGCACGAAGGGGTTATCGAGAGCATGAGAAGGACGGCTCAAGAACAATGAGCGACGCTACCTTGGAAACTAGTTTATTCTAGGGACCTTACGAGTGACGGATGCAGCATCACCCCTCGTTGTGCGTCGCATCACGACCATTCTCTGAACGTAGCTGGGCTGGCGGCTTCCACTGATAAGCGTGCCTTTGCACTGGCTTTGAAAGAATTAAAGGAGGCGTTGTATTGAATAATGCAAGAGGAAGGAATGTTGCCCAAACTATCGCAAGCATCTGCGTTGATAGAATTCGTGGGACTTGTATGTATAACGCTAAAGCTGTCCCATACACCGAGTTGGCACGAAATTGTATTGCTGGCATAGCCACCAAATTAGGACTGGAATTTTAACTATTAAAAAGTCATAAAACAATCTGTGCAAAAAAAGGACACGCCAGGTAATATTTACGTATCGATAGCTCTACGTCATTAAACTATCGGGCTGATTCCCCTTGCTCCACCGTACGATAGCAAAACACCCCCGCATCTTGTTGATATTCCTGTCTTTGTTTCTTTGCTTTCCCTTTTTTAATGGCCTGTGAAATTTTCTGTCTCCTAACAGGCCTCTATCTATTGGTGGCCGGACATATTATGCCGATATTTTTCGATGTTTTCATCGGTCAATGATCCTGAATGAAGAGCACACTTAGTGAAGGAGGAAGCATGGACTTTAAAATACGCTCTCAACAGACAATAGGCAAATATAGACATCTGCAGAATTGATTTCAATATAGACCTCTGCAAAATCTACCTAAAGCTCGCTTTTTCTGCAACTAGTTCTGTGGATGCCGGAGTAGTGAAAACCGTGGCCGATCATTTCTAGAGCGGTAACTTTTTAATCTGAAAGTCTGAAATTTGTGATAACGCAAGACTAGAAATTTGTGTTTATCAGCTTACGACATAGCCTTCATTCCACAATATAATGGTTAATCAAAACTGCGATAATCAATGGCAACCAACGGCGTGATAAAGATATATCTCATTGTTTCAGATAAGCCGCAGCCATTGCTTGAGCTACCTTGTTAGAACACTTGAAAAAACTCATTTGGCCAATCTTCGTGAACTTGTACGTGAACATAGGTTCTGTTTGCGAACTTATGTCCAGATGTTGTGAGGTGGAAAAAAGACTTGAATGCACAAGGAATACTATTTTGCAGTGATTGCCGTGGGCATAGTGTTTTAACAACACAGCTCCCCTTATCTATACTTCCTCCCGCTCTCTTCACATGGCCGATTACTGTCTATAAATTTTTTCACTTATGGTGACAGCTTCAGTTAAACTATGAAATGACTGGGACTACATAAACTTTGCACCTTGATCGAACATGAACAGCTATCAGCACCTAATCTTGACGCCATAGTGTGCTCAACAGACATGTGTAATTTAGTTTTAGGGCCGAACTTTCTTGAGCCTTATATGTTTGTCCATCCTAGCAGGTCGTTGTTCTTTACTGCCTAGTTCCAATACTCAATCAGCAGGTGCGGACGGGCAGAAAAACAGACAGACAGACAGACGGACAGACAGACAGACAGACCGACAGAGAGACAGACAAACAGACAGACAGACAGACAGGCAGGCAGACTGACTGACTGATGGGCGCGTGGGCGGGTGCACGGTTGAACGGACGAACGGAAGCACGGACGGACGGACATCCAAACCCACAGGTGTAATAACAGAAGCAAGGATGAACGGACAGGCGGACGGACGCTTCGCATCGCTCATCGTCACTCATTTCATAGATATCCTTAGATATTTTTAGCCTATCTGCCTAAGACTCAATTGCACTGTCAGTGCGTCATGTCTCAGTCCTCTCTTCGACTTTTCTTGGGCCAGCCTATCTTCGCATGGACGCCGTCGACGATTGATGAGTGGCGTACAACGTCCTAAAGCCAACACATATATTTATTTGAGATGAATTTGTGGAGGCCTCCGGAAATTTCGACCACCTGGGGTTCCTTAAAGTTCACCCAAATCTGAGCGCATGGGCCTACAGCATTTTAACCTCCATAAAAATGACAGCATATCACGGGGTGAATTATGGAGTGTGGAGCGAAGATGGGTCAACAAGCTGCTGCCACGCCGCTTAGGCCTCCTGTTCTCGTACGCCGGGATCTTGGGCGCACCGCTGAGCAGCTACCCGGCGTGCCAACACATCGGGGTTCCGTCTTCGAGCGCGAGCCGCCGCCGTCTCGCGCGCGCACTACTCTGCAGGTTGTTCATCCGTTGACCTTAACGTGGGCGTGCGCAAACACGCCTTTTATTTTACTAGACCGTGCCCGCTAGCCTACGGCATCGCCGGCGAACACGCGATCGCACACGTCTTCGTATGACATCGTTCATAATTTCTCGCGCACTGGCACATCGAGATTCCGTCTTCGAGCGGGAGCCAACAACGCCTTGCGCATATCGTACTTTTTATCGGAAAACCATGAATCATGCGCTGGCGAGAGACGCGGAATGGGAGGCTGCGTTCGTATGGCTCCTGTGGACGCGCAACTAAATCTGTGTTTCTAGAGTTTTTTCTTCAAGTGTTCATGTACTGTTGCTCGCATCGGTTCCGAGAAATCATCAGGATCCTACCGCTACCATATTTGACCACAGTGAGTGAGTTTTTGTCAAGTTAGGAACAATTTCTTTTCCTGTGGAGCGGTGCCCTCTTTAACCCTAACGAGTGGCTCGGGAGACCGCGCTTTTCTCGGCTTGTTCTCGCCTGCGGCAGGCCCTTCGGAGGCCCGGTGCGCGGAATTATTTGCTCACGATGGAGTATGAAGTGCACGGAGAGGACATTTCAGAAGAAGAGTTTATTCAAGATAAAGGTTGGCAGTCTGCTGGGGCCAGAAGAGCTGGCGCCAAAACACGCACCGCTGACTCTAACAAGCCATCGTCGCAGCCGGGCGCACGCCACGGCAAAACGAGAGGCACTGCGCTGAAGTCCAAAATAATACGCGCGGGAAATATGCCCTCCCTTCCTCAAGATGACATCAAGATTGTGATCCGGCCGAGAGGTAGACTCAATATCTCGAAGATTGGCGCAGATACGGTGGCTGACGCAATACTAGTTGCCGCTGGCGTAAGCCAGGAAGATCTGTGCCAGGATACTCTATGCCCGAATCTGCAGCAAAATATTAGGGTTGCCAGTACTCCAAAGCGCGAAAACGCAGACCGATACGTTCGGATGAAGCAAATATTCATGTCAGGCAAGGTGCACGAGCTAAGTGCCTATGAGACTTCCCCGCACTCCACTTGCAAAAGGGTGATTCGCAACGTCCCACTTCAAGACGGCCCTGACGTCATCGATGCGAAGATTGTTAATACAAATAATCCACTCGCCTTAGCAGCCAAGAGAATAGCCCAAACTGGCACGGTCATCATCGCTTTCGACGGGTATCGTGTACCGAACTTTGTCAGGTATGGACCAGTGCTGATGCAGTGCTCACTCTACCGCAAGCAAATCGACGTGTGTTATGCGTGCGGCCGTCTTGGTCATCGCGCTGACGTGTGCCCCACTCCCGGTGACACGATTTGCCGAGGCTGTGGTGCTGCAAGCCCTGACAAGCAACATGTGTGTATTCCCATATGCAAACTCTGTGGTGGCCAGCATCTCACGGCTAGCAAAGACTGTGCTCAAAGGTTCAACATCCCGTACATTGTGCGCCGTCGTCGCAGTGAGCGTGCCAGAATGGCCGGTGTTGCGTCACCGTCCCCTAACGTCACCTTGACCCTGCGGACGAGTTCCAGTCTTCGTCACCCACCACGGATGCTCAGCCCAGAGGACGCCCCCGTTCCAGGGGACGCTCGGGAGGCCCCTCCGGATCCAGGCGCCGTGGTGCTTCCAAGGGATGTTCCGGCTCGCGCTCTAGGTCGACAGAACGTGCCCGGGAAAGAGGCACTTCTCAGGCTCGCTGCAACTCAAAGCCGGGGCACGTTTCGTCGGGGCCGACCAGGTCCCGCTCCCGCACGCCCACCACCTCTAACAGTAAGAAGCTGACGCTCTCCTGGGCCGACAAAGCCCGAGGAAGACGTGAGTCTCCTAGAGGCGATGAATCGAATCGCGGTTCTCCCCATGCGAGTGAGCTCGACGACATGCGACGAGCAGCTGAGGAAAGAAAACGCTGAGCAGCTCGACGAGCAGCTGAGGAAAGAAAACGCGCAGCTTAAGCAAGAAATGAGCAGGCTAGCAGTGGAGATGGCGGAGATTAGAAAGCTCACGTTCTCGCCCCCTTCGGCGCAGCCCGCCCCAACCACGGTCGCCATGGATACGTCTGAGGCACTTCATAGGCCTACCGGAACTAAGCGCCGAGTGGTTGAGAACACACAAGAAGAAGAGGCGGTAAACTTACTGTCGGAACTCAAGGTTTCCTTTGCGAACATGGAGGCTACCTTAGCGAAAATTTAAGAAGCCGTGGCGCATCCAAAGATGGGATTAGGAGCACTGAGTGAACACATAAGCAAGTTAGAAGAGGTCGATGCGAGGAGAGACCCCGGTCCGACTCCTTTGCAGGTCCCAGCACAACGCAATGTACTAGTGCCACCGACTGAGGGCGCGACCCTCCGGGCTGCTATAGCTGCTCAACCATCCCCTCAGCCTAAACATGGATAGTGTGGACGAAAACTTCAGAATCTGGCAATGTGACTGTGGCGGGTTTACTCACAAAAAGCCCATTCTACAGCAATATTTAAGAACTCTAGACGTTCAGCCCCAAATCATCGCTGTTCAGGAAGTTGCGTCTGGCACCCCCATCAAAATCCCGGGTTACTTAGTAGCGTCATCACATTCAGGAGGTAGGAGAGTTGCCACACTTATCAGCAAAAGGTAGAATGACCTATCGCGTGACCTCGGTGCAGTTACCAATGGCATTGAGTACGTAATGACTGAAATTATAATGAACTCACCCAAGAAGGGTCTTCGAAGAAATAGCCTTTTTATTCTCAACGTATACTGCAGTTCCAGTTATCACAAGGCGAGAGCAAACTCTCTCCTCAAAAGGGCTGTGAGCATAGCCAGTAGTTACCCCCTTGTAGTTGTAGGGGATTTCAATGCCCCACACAGCGTGTGCGGATACATGTATGATACCCCAAAAAGATGCGAGCTATGGCAGACTGTGACAGAAGCCGACTTAACGCTTATAACTGACAAGGATTTCCCTACTAGGAGAGGTAACTCTATATGTAGGGATACCACCCCGGACCTGACTTTTGTGAAGAATATAGATGGGGTCAAATGGGTCAACACGGCTCTAGACCTCGAAAGTGACCAATACATTATCGAGGTATCCTTCGCGATTGCCCGCTTTTGGACGAAAAAATTCAAGGTGGTCGACTGGGACACTTTTTGCGAAGTCAGAGCTGAGAGAGCCCCGACGGCTGGGACAGACTTTGAAGGATGGTACAAAGGAATCAGAGATGACGCCACGGCAGCGACCAAGGAGGTCGTCACTGACCTCGATGTTGAAAAAATAGACAGCAGGTTGGCACACCTACTATAAGCCAAGCAAACCCTACTCACAAGGTGGAAGGGACAGAAGCATAACAGGAGGCTCCTCATGAAGGTTTCCGAGGTTAACAGCGCGATCGAGGAGCACTGCAAAACCTTGTGTAAACAACAATGGCATGAGCTCTGTGAGAGCATCGAGGGTCAGCTCAGATCTGGGAAGAGGTGGGGTATTCTCAAACACCTTCTGATCAGGGCAGCACCAGGTCCAGTCAGAGGAGATCCCTCGCGCGAGCCATCCATCTTGCTACTAACTCTACCCCGGATGAATTGGTTGTCAACAAGCTTATAGACAGGTATCTGCGAGTTGTGGATAGCTCTGCACCCACGCAGTTCCCGGACTACGCGGGGTGCGACGTGTCGTAGTTGGACCAGGACTCTACTGTGGCCGAGATACGGCAGGCTCTGTTTTCCATAAATGCCAAATCCGCCCCTGGCCCTGATGGCATAACCAATAAGATGCTCAAGAACCTTGATGATGACTCCATTGAATTCCTTACAGAAAAGATTAATGAGGTGTGGCGCAGTGGGGAGGCTCCCGCACAATGGAAGACGGCCTACACAGTTCTAATTCTAAAACCTGGTAAAGCACCAAGAATAGATAATGTAAGACCAATTTCCTTAACTTCCTGCGTCGGTAAGGTCGCAGAGCACGCCCTTCTGAACCGACTCAAGGTGCACCTTGAGACCAATGACATGTAAACCCACATTATTATTGGTTTCAGAGCTGGTCTCTCGACACAGGATGCCATGAAGCTGATAAAGCATCAGATCATCGAACGGAGTGCAGAGCCATCCTTGGATTAGACCTGGAGAAGGCTTTCGACAACGTTTCTCACGAATTTATTTTCTAGTCTATTGCCAGCCTAGGGCTAGGGAAGAGGGTCTACGACTTCGTGAGATCCTTTCTTTACCAGAGTACTACCAAGCTCAAGGTCGAAGGGTACTTCTCACGAGAGATCAACCTCGGTTCATGCGGCACGCCTCAGTGCTCAGTTATTTCACCAACACTATTTAACATCGTGATGATCGGGCTCTCCAAGGAACTCGCGAAGATTCAAGGAGTCAATCATACCATCTACGCAGATGATATAACCATCTGGTGCAGCGGCGCGAGTGACGGTCAAGTTGAGGAAGCCAAGCAGCACGCAATCGACGTGACCGAACGTTTCCTCCGTCCCACCGGTCTCAAGTGCTCCCTATCGAAATCTGAACTTCTGCTCTACAAGAAAAGACCCCGAGGCGGCAGCCACCGTGACTGGAAACTTGCGTCTCAAAGTGAAATACGGCTTTTCACTAGTGATGGGTCCCCAGTGCCAAGAGTTAATTCGCTCCGAATATTGGGAATGTATATCGAGTCCAACGGCGCTAATGGAGCTGCGCTGAGACAGATCACTACCAAGACGGAAGGTGCTCTCGGCCTCATCCGGAGGATCACTAACAGACACCGCGGAATCAAGGAAGACAATCTCATCCGCATCATACATGCGTTTGTGCTCTGCCACCTTTCGTACTCGGCGGCCTTGTATAATTGGCATGTTGCAGAAAGAAGTAAGCTCAATTCCCTCATAAGAAAGGTTGTCAAGCTCGCGCTTGGCTTGCCTGTAAGCACTGGCACTGAAAACCTTTTCAAGCTCGGTGTTCACAATACACTCGAAGAGATAATCGAGGCGCAAGAGCACTCACAGCTGCTCAGGCTTTCCGGAACCAAATCGGGCCGCAAGATACTCAAT
Organism: Rhipicephalus microplus; assembly: GCF_013339725.1. Taxonomy (NCBI): domain Eukaryota; kingdom Metazoa; phylum Arthropoda; class Arachnida; order Ixodida; family Ixodidae; genus Rhipicephalus; species Rhipicephalus microplus. Next base: position 61,608,577 of record NC_051174.1, read on the forward strand.
GATTTGAGCCTCAACTCTATTGACCAGTGCCCCGATTCTATGCAGATTCCCAAAAACATCAGGTCTCAGCTGCGCATCGCACCCATTCCCCGCAATATGCACCCTGCGCACAACGTCGGTCGGCGTAGGGCCAGGGGTAAAGCTCTGCTCGAGCACGTCCGTAGCAACCCCACTGATGCAAGCTTTGTGGATCCTGCGCCATATGTCCAACGAGAGGCATTCGCTGTTTCCATCGTCGACTCAAATTCCAGGCTCACTTGCTCCGCCACAGTACGCACATCGAAGCCCGTGATAGCCGAACAGGTTGCAATCACGCTGGCTATGCAAGATAGTCGCAGAGAGTCAATATACAGCGACTCCTCCAAGGCGGCTATCAAAGCCTACGAAACCGGGATGGTAGCCCCTCAGGCCATCCGCATTCTCCAAAGCGTCAAGAGTATCACGCCTAATTCTCTCACTTGGTTTCCCGCTCACCTGGGGTCGATTGAGGGCCCTACCTCTAACCCGAACGAGGGCGCACACGAGGCCGTGCGAAGACTCACTGACCGCGCTGCCTCCACAGTCTCTCTGCCTCGCTGGGAACCCTTACTTACGTTCAACGAAATAACAAAGCACTTCTATCTGTCAAGAAGGGTATTCCCTCCCCCACACCCGGCCGTGTGCAGGGCGCAGGCAGTCACCCTAAGACTATTGCAAGCCAGTGCGTATCCTAGCCATGTGGTTCTTCATGCCATCTACCCTGAACGGTATCCAAGTGCGGATTGCCCCATTTGTGGACTGTTACCCACGACGGACGGATGGACGCACAGATGAATGGATGGGCGCATGAACAGACGGATAGATGGATGAATGGACGCTTGGGCGAACGCAAAGAGGGACGCACAGATGGACAGACGGATGGATGAGAACACATGGACGGATGGATGAATGGACGCATGAACGAACGCAGGCACGGACGGGCGTTCGCATTGACGAACGCCGAACTGCACACACATACGCACCGACGGATGCACAGGTGCACGCACGGATGGACGCTAGAGAGGACGGATGCACGCATGGGTGAAAGGATGAACGCATGGACACACAAATGAATGGACGGAAGCGAAAACAAATGGACGGCCGGAACAACGGACGGAATGATGGACCACTCGGCCCGCTCATCATCATTAACTCCGTCGATAAGCAGTGATTTTTATTATTTATCGTACTAGAAGTAACGTCCTCTAGTATCGTACCATTTGCATTTTTCAGCGTATATGCATTTCGTTATACGTAGAAGTACCGCCTTCCACGCCTGGTTCAAGAACTAACGAGAGGTGGCTACATGCGATTACGACCGGACACTCAGCCCACGCTTTAAGGCCGTTTCACGCGCTTTCCGCACAGCCGCAACGCACGTGCCGGGCACACCTACCGCACCCAAGCAGAGGGTGAAAGAGCGTCGCAATTGGCCTATTTGTCCACCGCCTGCGTGCGGCAGGGGTCCCGGCGCGCGCGTTGCAGCTCTGCGGGTAGCCCATGAAACGGTCCTTAAGGAACTTCGCTCCTAAATCTATTGACCTTCTCCCCGAAGGGAACCTAATTGGATGTGAAGAAAGAGCGGTGCGCACGGAATTGACATGGTTGAAAAGGGCTTCGACGCGGGTGCTGGAAGTACGGTTTGAAGCGAAACTCTTCGTAGTGTTTACTGAAGTAAGCCTTTGTTTGAAATGCAAAAACTCGGGCGGAGGGACGCGTTAAAGAAGCTTGCGCTTGGCTTACTCGGCTCGTGTCTTTTCGGTGTTACCCGCACACTATCTCTATGGTCGCGCGCGATTAGTGTTCTTGACTCGCGCCTCGTCGGTGTCGTTAATCTTGTATCTCTGATGCATGCAAGTGTTCTGCTTCTCTGACTCGCACCTCGTCGGTGTTCCAGGTGCGACGTCGCATCTCGCGAATGCGATCGGCTTCGCTTACCGGCAACGTATGCTAAACCAATTCTGACCCTTAAGGGTGTCAAAAAGGGTGCCGCCACCCTAAACACACCCTTTTAGCCCCCTATTCGCGTCTCAGCACCCTACAAGAGGAACCTAAAGGGTGAACACATCAAAATGGTAGAAACTAGGGTGCAAAAAGGGTGCAATAACTAATGGGTGCTGATGAGCACCCATCAGGGTGCACAGTCGCCGACAAAACTTTGTGAGTAACGTGGTCATAGAGCCTAACCAACAGCTTCAAGAGGTCTCCTGGTTAGACACGATGGTCTCATTATTAGCCCCACCGCAGTAACGGAGATCTGAATAGCGATAGTGTCCGGTTGAAAGTAAGTTTTGCACTGGTTTTTGCATTCTTGCTGCCTTTTTCTCGTTGCCTCACGGCCGGCGCTGGCCAAGCTATGCGCTACACCCTCACTAGCCAATGGCGGAGTACGCAGCTTGTAGAGCTACAACAGAATTGTCAATTACACATATAGAGCTCTCGGCCTCGTTTGAACCTAACATTGCAAACAAATCTTTGTCCATGACAGTATATATAAATCATACATTTGTTAATGCAAAGAAATACAAACCAATAAGTCCGTGGCTGATAAAATAGTTTTTGTGTTGTACAACAATTTTTTAACCTTACAGTGTATAAGTTGACACGTGTTACCAATTTTTATAGTGAGCAATGGACTATGACATTCTGTTATAATAACATTATAAAAATGTTTTCTTGATTTTGTTCATAGAAATATTCTTCAAAGCAAGTTTAAATGAGCCTTGACTAAAACCTTTTCTTAAAAAAAATTCACTAAAGACAGCTAAAAGAATGTTTGCCAACCAGTACGCTTATTTTGTTGTGATAAATTTTGCTTGCCGCCTGTAATTTGCACTAATATACAACCGTTTCTACAGCTTAACCACTCAACCAATGTACAGATGGTAACAAGGTATAGGTATAAGAAATACACAAGCAAGCAAACGTTTCAAATTTCGCGCTCTCTTTGACATTTCAAATTTTGCGCGAATACGCGTTACGTAATTTTTTTCTTTTTCAAAGTTAAGAAATATTCCGTGCACTACACACTAGCGCATCTTCTATTATCACTACTTTTTACTATAATTTTAAGCAGAAACAATCTAATTACTTATCATATAAATGATTGTGTGCGCAAATGCGGATCGGTGGCATCAGAAGGACAGAAATGGCGGAACCCTCCTAGAGGCCACAACGGCCATGTGCAGAGCGTTTGAACTAGATTTTTTTATGTTATTCAAAGTGTGCTTGCGCTGTCTTTAGTGTTCTGTCGGTGCAGCTTGTTACGAAGAGGCACTACACTCAAGACAAAACCGGCTGCTTCGTACCATAGAGCGCTTGCCAAACTAAAAAGGTAGGTGGATGTTTCTGCTGTCGACGTTTTGTTTTTTGCTTCTCCAGCCGAGACCATGGCACGCCCAATCCAGGCTGCTGTGTTTTCACTCGCGTCATCGGCTCCTCCCGCGGTTAACACCGGGAGTGCTATAGTATTATAACGTTGTGAACTAAGGTAGGTTTTCCTAGATAGTAGACGATAAGTGAGTTTTTATTAACGTAGCGAGCCTGTTGGCGTGTCTGATTTCAGTAGGCTCAAGTCTAAGCTCAGGGACGTTACGCGCGGACGAACTTTTTTCTGTGGGGAGGGGGGTTAAAGCACTGTGCGCTGTGCGGCTGTGAATCGGCGGGCTATTCTCTGCCCGCTATGACTCACTATATTTTTGCAGTGCCGTCGGACGCCGTTCGGGGACTGTGCCTGGAAGCCGTAAGCGTCGACTGTGTGTCGCGTGCGTTGGAGTATTCCGGTGATTCGAGTTGAATTAGATCTTTGCGTATTTAATTTAGAAGAATGAAGAAGAATGACGTGGTGTCCGCGTTGGTATTTACGCGGCCTTGTTCGTTTTTCGTGCCAAAGAAGTATCTGAAGAAAGTTTTATATGTTACGCGTTCTCTTTTGAACATCTACAAGATCAATAAATGTGTGGGACTACTATACGTTAGAAGTGTTTTCCTGTGTGACCAAATGTGTTTGCATCCACGGGGCACGTGTATTATTAAATTACCATGATATTCAGCTTAATTAAGTGTGCCTAAACTTGACACAGCGGGTGTAAGTGCGGTTCTCAAAGCGTGCAATTATGCCTGGGTCAATAGATTTTGTCTATGAGTTGGCGAATAGCCGTACCTTAGCCGTGCAAGCGCTAGGTTGAGCAGTAGTTCACTCGTTCGAGCGCAATTTCGGTGGCACTGCTTGTTCCCCCCTGTTCACCTATGATTGCATTGTTCTGGTTTTTTAAAAAATGTGGGCGCTGCAGCCCGCTTTGGAGTTAAAACTTTGCCGAATAGCAATACCTTTACGTCTGCAAACATTCTAAAACGAAGTTCTACCACAACATCAAATGACACTTTCGATCACAAGTGTAACACTTTATCTGATATCATAAATTCTTTATGACCTCGCTGCAGATTTACAAGTGACCTGTGCTATGTGCAGTGTATAAATGCCTAATTTATTGGTCGAAACACAATAAGGTTATACATCACAGTTTGCGTGCCTGAGGCGTGCATATGTTGCTGCTGACATGCAAACTTAGACATCGTATTTATCTAAGAATGTACAAATCTAAGCTGCCGTTTTTTGAAGGTGTACGCATCAGACCAATTGAATAATATCAAAAATAATGTTCAACAAGTGATCGTTGTTTATTGGCTTGCACCGACGTCTCTAAAACCACCTTGTTGGTACTTAGACCAAATGGTAGGATGCAAGATTCATGACGTCATATTGAATGTTATTGTCACATGATTTGCAAGGTAAATTGTTATTAGCATACAGAGGCCAATAACGTTGTGGCCTCATCGTTATCATAATGAAGCAGGTTAGGCACAATGTGATTCTGCTGCCTTTACGTCAAGTTGGGAAACCATTCCGTTATGTAGCTATCTGTTGTGTCTGAGATCCTGGTTGGCGGTCATTATTGCAGAAGCTTGCCGGATTTATTGTGATGACATGGGGTTCAAGATTTATGTTTTCTCTTAGCGTTTCTACTTTTCCCCCCTATGGTCATCAGACAGCTTGTGCTGTTTGATGAGAAGTGAGGAGTTATTGCTTTTTAGCCAACCAGAACAATTTAGATCAATGATCACTATGAAGCAGCACAGAATATTCATTTAGTGAACTCAACTTCAGGGAAAATATAAACGTCCGAATGTTAGCCGTTTGAAGGAGGCTCCATTCGTTGAACTCATGAGAAGAAATGGTAGAGAAGGAAAGGCAGAGAGTTTAGCCGTCACCCTACACGAGGGAACAGGAAGATTGAAGTCCTGTCGCAGTGGTCTAGTCGCTGAGGTACTCGGTTTCTGACCCGAAGGTCGCAGGTTGATATTCCGGCTTTGGTGGCTGCTTTTTCGATGAAGGTGGAAATGCTGACGGCCTGTGTTCTCAGATTTGGGTGCACGTTAAAGAACTCCAGGTGGTCGAAATTTCTGGAGCCCTACACTACCTTTGTAAAAAAATTCATGTGTCAGTATTCCTTTGATTTTATGCTTTATCTGCAGTGGATGCATATGCGCATACTGACATGTATATGCAGTGGTATTGCAATTGTACGTAATAAAATATTCATGTGGTGCATATTGCATGGCATTTACCTAAGAAACACCTCACATGGGTATCATAACACCAAAAATGCAAATGTGCCTCTATGGATGCACATATATTTGGTCAGCTTCAAGAACAGAAGGTATTGATCGCAGGCGGCAGCATTCTTCACGCATGCTTATCTCTTAATTACGCGCAGTCGATACAGCTAAAAGGGGGTCTCTTCGTCTAAAAGTTGTAACTTCATCTTCTTGCATGAGCGAGCTATAAAGGTGAATGAAAATTCACTTGTATGACATCGACATGAAAAGCTCTGCAACAGCATGTTTTTCGTTGTATTTATACTGGAGCATGCCCTTTTTGTATTTCTCAGTAGCGTGCCACTAAATATATGTTGGCCATGCGTTTCTAGCCATTCACTGCAAGTTGGCAAGCAGCGCATGCAGTCTAGACAAACCTCACCAAACTAATTTTTTTGCACCAGTGCCGATATTATTCGGCACGGTCTGTCATTTCGTGTGAGTTAGGCTGCTCAAGGAAAGTTCCTGACAAGGTCAGGAGCCCAAGCACCAGTAAACTCTGAACCATTGTTCCAAGCATCAGCTCTGTTCACCTTGCTCATGTGCTGTGCCTCACCAAGCTACTGGACGCTGCCTACTGATATATAGTGCTCTCCATATACCCCTTAGTTTGGCAGCAGTGTGTGTGGTCTTCACAGTACCTACCAAAATCATTTTTGCGCAGGTGAGACACTTATTTCTTGCTTTGTGTTAGTATTACTGCATGCACTCCTGCCAAGCAAGAGTACTAATGTTTCCTGTGAATTGTTTGTCTTGGTAGGCAGAGGATTTCAAGCACAAAATTCATGCTGAAATTTGGTCCTTCAAGTAGTGTGGAACGAAGGTGGTGACAGTGTCAACGTGCTTTCTTTAGAAATAAAGGCTTTTCAAGAAGAGCCTGTCATACCTTGAAACAGGCACAAAAAATTCCAGGTGAATATAAGCAACTTCAGATGAAAATGAAGAATTTACACTGTAGTCAAGGTTGAACTATCTGACATCAAAGGCGTCCCAGTCGAGGGTTTTCTTTCACCGCTGTCAGAAATTTTTGTGCGATGATAGAAAAACCATTACTAGTGATGAAATTGAGACTACAGACAGAGTGGGAACAAATAAGCCTAGTTTGAAAAAAATAGTGCATTATGAACGATGTTACAAATGAAATGTTCTGGATAAGACAAAAAACTTGAGTCTGTGTACAGTGGCCTCTCGTTTTCGATTAAGTAGTCCAATTTATGTCAACGAACACTTGACAAGACAAGGTAAGCAGTTAGTGAGAGCACGAATGCAAAAAAAAACAAATAGGATGAAGGTTCATTTGGATGCAAGGCACAAAATTTATAGCAAAAAAGTTTGGAAACATTTGCAATTTTAAGGACCACCTTCTTAAAAGATCTGGCAAAGCGCTGAGTTGATGCCTACAGAGCCACACTTTTCATGAGCTTGCAATGTCAGTAAACTGTGACTGACATGGCGGAATTTTGATGCCTAGATAGTGAAAAATTGATAACTAGATAGTTAAAAAGGCCGCCAAGTATCTTCAATGCGTTTACCTTAAATATTCTTAGCATTATTAATAAGACTAGTAGCCTGTGTCTCCATTTTGATGACATGTCGGTAAAATTTGATGCCATTCTTTTGACATAATCCTTGTATTTTTCGTGCGATATAGCCCACCAAAAATACCAGGGTACAATTATTATGGCATTGTGTGGTTAATGAAATGGGGAAGAGGAATAGCGCTCTACATCAAAAGTCAAATTTTTGCCGATGTCATTGAACTTCCGTGTGTTAAGCCCTGTGTTGAGTGTCTAGTAGTACGACTTGGGGGTTTTGTTTTGCAGCGAATAGCACGCCCACATTAGGTCATAAGTAGGAATTCTTTGAGTTTCTGGAAACTAGGTAATTTTATTTTTCAGTTACAGATGCACGGACAATTTTTCGCTCACAACCAACGAACAGACGTCGGCGGTGGGTTTTCTGCGACACGAGCTCTTCAACGCTATCATGTTAAAAAGCTGACATAGGCAGCATTGACCAAATGAATGCAAAGAATAAAGTCAAGGGTCCCAGGAGGAATCGAAACCTAGTATTCTGTTTGGCAATGAAGTATTCTACCACAGAGTCATGCCCGGCCTCGGTTATACTTTCCTAATAGTCTCCAATTTTTGGGTAACATCATCTGTCGTTGCAGTACTGGCTATCAAATTTTATAACTATTGCATATGCACTCCTATGATGCAGCCGTGAGGTCGAATCAAAGTCAATTGTAGTCAGACACCATCCTGTGAAGTGTTTGTGTTGGACTGTTGAAGGCTACCATCCTCGCGAGTGCCAGCGCAAACACCAATGCTTCATACCAGGCTACCACTTCTAGTGTGGCTAATATCGATGTTTCTGTTGGCATCGTTACGAAACAGCAAATAACTGGTAATGTCGCCATGGGTGTAACATCTCCTCATAACAAATGAAACATATGCGGCTGTTTACGTATGTGTGTGCGAGAGTTTGTACATATATTGAACTACACTTCATAAGATCTCTCAATAAATAAATTAAGTATATTCACCTTGCGTCCGCGTGTTTTGCATAACATCGATTCCCAAAGTATGTGGAGCCTGCCGAATTTTTAGCATCAATGTTGTCACCTAAATTTTACCATAAACAATTATTTATTGAACATGAACAGCTGGACTGCAACATACTAAGTTTTAGGTATTAAGAGAACTGAATATATTTATGACTACAGCATACCTAACAGGCAAATACTAGTGCTACATACAAGATTCACTATTGTAGGGCTAGACTAGAATATTGTTTATTGGCACTTTACAATTGTTTAAAAACACTAATTAACTTCAGTGCCTTATCTGGTTTGTTCGAATCGGATGTGCGCAATTACTTGATGAATAGCTGTTTTATTCAAACCTAACTAAATGTTTCACGTGTGCATCATGCTGAATCATTGCTCAGATGTTTCTTGTATATATATTTCCTCTCTATTATGCTGTTTGTTTTTGTATGTGAAATCTGTTGTACGTGCTACCCTCTGTAGGCCCCCAAGTACTGTCAAGTTGTTTACACAGCTTTTTGCCTGGGGGACCTCCAACAAGCATGTTTTCCGTCGGAAACAAAGTGGATTTTGATGCTGACTTCTACTCACACAGAACTAAGAACACTCCAGCATGACAAAGCATATTGTACCTTGGACAGTCTGTCTTGTGAAACTCTTGGTGATTACTTCTGTCTTTATTTTAGGCTTCCGGGTGCGGATGTGCTGTAGAGAAGGAGCGCCCTGATCACACTTCTGTAAATTGAATCAAAGTTGCCTGGGCAGCTGAAGATTGATTTGGCAAGTGTTTGTATGATCACACTAGATCAATCCAACACCACTTGCATTACCTTGCCAAAATTTGTGATTTTGTAACGCACAAGTTTAGAAACACACACACATATATAAAGGGAGAGCTGTAAATAAGCTTTGCGCAAGTTTGTAGTCAAGGCTTTTAGCGTGATGACCAAAGCATGTTAAATGAGCTCACATGTTTTACCACACACCTGCTTTCCTATCTATTTTCTTTTTCAATTTTGTTCGCACTGGCAACACCCTCAATAAGCACCTTTGGTCTGCTGGTGCCTCTAACTTATAATTTGTTGTTCTAAATAATTTCTTTGTTACCTACTTTGCAAGGAGGGAAGTCAGAATATTAAAAATTGAAAAAGAAGTCTCGTCACAAAAAAGATGCCTACCCATAAGAAAAAGATTTAAAAAACAGAAGATTGATCCTCACTCACACAGATCTCACTATTACAATCGATGCAGTAGGTCAATGCTCATGTTTACTATTGCCAATCCCTTTGGGTTGTATGCTAAATACAATAAAATAGTGACTATTTGCATCATGTTAATTTATTTGTCATAAATTTTTGTGGGGGCCTAATATCTTGCATTCTAACATGCATAAAAGCTAACGTCTGCTACACATATTTAAAAAAGCGCGATGTGGTAAGGTTCTGTACTTAGTGCATATTATCTGTGTGTCTTTTAAAGTGAGTATATGGCTTTTGAAATAATCACCAGTATTCGAAACTAATGAATTTTGAATTAGCAGGCATGCATGTCTGTATGGTGACCAAGCATCCATGAATTGTGCATGCATGTGTGCAGGAAGGGGCCTTGAATTGATTACAATCATTCTGAACCAAAAATGGTTAGCACAGGCCATATACGCACTCTGGGATCAGTCTCGTGATTATTGAAACACACATATTTATTCAATATAGCTTGCTTTAAGGTATATACTTACATATTGTCTACTTACACCTTGAACATTGCACCATGCATCTGGCACTCTGCTGAGCGCTTCTCGAGGGCACTTTGGTAACTAGTACACAAACATACACACAGCTGTAAGTGGGGCCTCCACTTTGTTGACTGCTGGAGAACGGCGGCTTCGCCAAATCACAGTTCATTTGTGGGGAAGCAAACCTTGCTCTTGCAACAGTACAAGCTTATCTAAAATTGGACACTGTTCTTAAGAAGTGCAGCTTGTTTTATCCAGAGCAGCAAAAACCTAAAACCCCAAGAGGAGCACCTGGACAGGGTAAGGCACAATTGCAGCACTTCTCAATAACAGTGCCGGATTCTCTATTTGCCAACGCAGAGAGAAACCAAAACACTGCAGCCAACTTACCAGTAGCTTCACTGCAGAGACACTGTGTTTTAAAAGACGATGATGCTAAATCCCCACCTAGAGCTGTCACTGTGTTTCAGTGCTAGTTTCATAAGCACCTGCGGAAGTCACTCTGTGGAGGGCCTGCCGCCTGCATGGTGCACGTGTTGAATGGACGACTGAGTACACGTGTTCAAGTACTAGCAAACCGTATGTGGGCTGTCACTCAGCATGGTCCACAGAGTATACAGCAATCTGCATTTTTAGCCATCTCTAGCATCAATTCTAGATTTGGCCCACTAGTAGGTCGATGTGGAGCACCCTTCCAGCACCCATTTGAAAGAGTGTTATGATATCACAGCACCTTTTCTTGAAGGGTGCATTCGTTACACCATTTAAATGTTATGCTCTGCACCCTTTTATTAAGGTTGCTGAGCTCTGCACCCTTTCTTAGCACCCTTATTTGAACACCCAATAGGGAGCAAAGGGTGCTCCTCTGGTGGCAAGCTCATTTACACCTTTTAGGGTGAGAATTGGTTTAGTGTGCACGGTGATGGCCGGGAAAGGTACAGTGGCAACCACTGTTAAGGAGAGCGGACACTTCCGTAGAACTCTGCGGCCCAGCTACTGCGCTGCTTTCAGCGCCACAAGTGGTAGGTCAGACCCGGTCATGTCTTCAGCATTAAAAGAAATAACATTTTTTTTTCTCTCCGACGCTGGGATTTGAACCCATACCCTCATGCTCCGAAAGCGAGTGCCGATACCCTTACGCTCTTCAACCATGCTTTCATTATGGCATTTAATAAAGTATTTGCGTAATAAAGACAAAATCAAGAAAAGAAAAGTACAATAAAATGGTGGCAATAAGCGCCTAAGCGTTACTCATAAACAATCAATAGCTAACACAGCGTGAGTTCTTCACATCGAGAGTTCTTTACATCGTGCTATGGAAACAAGAAAGGGGTAAGGTCAAACACTTCCCTAAGATGGAGTACCACTCTGGTCTAGAGACTAGCTCGTCGTAAATGTTTTTGAGGTGGATAGCCATTTGAATGAAGTGTGTGCTTGAAGATTTGGTGGGCTCTGCATTGTGGTCTTCCATTCGTGTCTTCCACGAACTGTGCATACCCATGAGGAAAAACATATCATATGGCACTTCATCAAGTGCTGCTGGTAAAAGATAACGTGTTGTGTGAGAACTAATGACAAAACGTTTTTTAGTGCTCGCTGAAGCACATCCCAAAACAGCATGTCATCTTTGCAGCTAACAAAGCAATGTTCAATCGTTTCCGGCACATCACACAGATGGGACTTAACAGACAGAATAAAAATACCCATTCTTTACCCTGTGTTTACCGCCAATGTTTCAGAGTGGAGTTTAAAACAGCATGTTTTTGAATTCGGTGGAATGTACAATTTGCGCACTTGCTTCAACACATCGTGGCCTAAAAGATTAGAGTACAGTGAGCGGTACAATGGAGGTGGGAAGAGTGTACTCAGTAGATCCTTATACAGTACCTTGTGCGATACTGTGTACAGGTCGTCTACAGAAAAGCGAGCTTTAAAAAACTGAACTGCGAGGTACACTTTCTGCATGAATCACTACAAGCATGGGCATTCGGAGAAGTTTGATGAAACAATTAAATATGGTAAGCAATCAAAAAGTGTAACCTGTAAAAAGGAACGGACTACAGGATGGGAATTGTCTAAAAAAAATGAAGAATCGTGACTCTGTTTGCCATATATAAGGGTGTTTTAATCCTAACCCACCATCACTAAATGGCTTGAATATATTATCACGACGCATGGGCTCAAAAGTTGAAGGGAATTTGATTGGATTTTCGCTACTCACCCATGCTTCCGCGAAGGAAATGCATGTACAGCACATTTAAACCACATGAATGAGCCTCTTTGTGGTGCAAAAAATGCAGAAAGACAACACTTTCCAGTCATAATTTACTGTTTTATGTTGCAATGCATTGAATTACTTCAGTGGTACATGATGTAGAGGAGGTATAGAAAATTGCATAGGTTAATAAAGTTTTTTTTTGCAAAAGTTGATGCCAAAATTTAGCAATAGTTGTCTTCCTGAAGAGGCTATTACATGTCTGATAAAGGGAGTAAAAGCGAGGATTGGTACGCCATCTATCGGATGGTCAGACCCGTTCTTGCTGGCCCGCGAATAAGCTCCCTTGGGCACTCCTAATATAGTATATTTCTATGGTTAAGGCGCTTTCACACTTGGCTTCGAAAATAGCGAAACCGTCGAAACTCGCCGCAAACTGGCTCGTTTCGCCATCCAAGCGGCCGGAAAACCACGCCGCGCGGCCGGCGCACGAAAATCGCTCCGAGCACAATTTTACCGCCACTCGAAACCAGATCTGGTTTCCGATTCATAGCCTTAGCAGTGCTAGATCAAACCACGTGACCTAGCCAGCCGGCCGCAGATTCAACATGGAGGCACAGTCGTCAGCAGTGGATCGCATCGACGTCAATCAAGAACTACCCGTGCAGCAAGACGAAGCTTGATGACCTCAACGAGGACGCGTTCATCGAGAGCCTGACTTGGATTACGATCGCCGCGAACTCTGGAAGTACACGGTGCAGTGGCAGCAAGTCGGCATGCCCCAACGTGTCTCGCTTTTATGTACAGCCAGCTGAATGCCCCTCTGCCGCTGCCGGAGTGTTTGCTCGTGTCGTTTCTGCTGGTTTATCTTCCAAAACAACATTTTTAAAAGTGCGAGCTGTTTCATTTTACTACTTCGCGTGAATAACTGAATTTGGGTACAAAGCTTAGTGCTCAAAAAGCAGGCGAAATCGAAATAATTGTCAAGGTATCGATGGCAGCGGCGAAGGGATGGGGTAGAACTATTGTTAACATCTTCGTCACGCACGGTCGGTGTATTCCGGCTGCTCTGGCGTTTTCGTTTTAAATGCGGATAATACTTAGCGAACTTGGCGACATTAAGCGTATCTATCTATCTATCTATCTATCTATCTATCTATCTATCTATCTATCTATCTATCTATCTATCTATCTATCTATCTATCTATCTATCTATCTATCTATCTATCTATCCATCCAACTATCTATCTATCTATCTATCTATCTATCTATCTATCTATCTATTCATCTATCTATCTATCTATCTATCTATCTATCTATCTATCTATCTATCTATCTAGTCGCCTACGGCATTTAGCTCTCCTGACCGTTCAGATAATGTATCAATACCAAACGTGGTATGGCATAACATGACTGTATGACGAGCATATTTGACTCGTCATACCATAAAAATCATGACATGTATGTTATGAATGTCATGGTTTACATTTCATGGTCTTGCTGCTCTAGCGGTGGTCTCGTTCATATGACGTGTTGCGAAACTGGTATGGTAAGACATGATGAAATGGCGAACACAAACGGAAGACCCAACATGATAATCATGAGATGCGTGTCATTTAAAAACATTACTACATGCCACGCTCATGAAGCGCTTGCGGTCATTTCGCTGAGGTCACATATACCAAATTTGGTATTACGGGACTTGAATGGATGATGAAGGTGTGAGACTGGTGCAAACATAATAAAAATGACTTGCGTGTCATGTAACAACATGACTGCATGCTACGCTAATCATGCGCTCGCTGCCATTTGGCTAGCTTCGCATGTACCAAATTCGGTATTGCGTGACGCGGATTGAGGACGTAAGTCAATGAAACATCCGAACATGATAATCACGACATGTGTGTCATGTAACAACATGACTACATGCCGCACTCATGATGCGCTTGCGGCTGTTTCGCAAGCTTCACATGTGCCAAATTTGGTGTTACGTGACGTCAATGGATAGCGAAGGTATGTGGCTGGTGCAAACATGATAATCATGAGGTGCGTGTCAAGTGAGAACATGACTACATGCCACTTTCGAGGCGCCAATATATCTCGAGGTGACGCGGTGCGCGTGCTCGCCGGCGTTCATTTCGTTGCGTCACCCCGGCGTTGCCTCGCCAGGCGCCGGTCCTGCCGTATACTCGCAGGCGCGCGCTGCAGTGCGTCGCTTCGACGCATGCGCGTTTCAGTGCATCCGACGTCCCTTCATCACGAAAAGAGGCAGATGCAGTGCTGTCTGACTAACTCATCGGCGCAAAATGCAGCATGTCGCATTTCGCGCCGGTTGCCATCAGGCCGCTCCGATGGACGCTGGTCGCGGAGGTCGCGCCAGGCGTGAGACTTTATAGTTCTCGCGTTTCGCTAACGTATAGCGTCGCTGTGCCCAGCGTGCTTGCGCATCCACGTCACGATGGAGTATAGTGGGTCTTTCATGATGCACTCGCGGCGGCTTCGCCAGCTCCTCATATACCAAATTTTGTAGCACGTGACGTTAATATAGGAGTGGTGCAAACATAATAATCATGACACGCGTGTCCTGCAAAAACATGACAACATACTACGTTCATAGCGTACTCGCGGCTCTTTCGCTAGCTTCACATGAACCAATTTTAGCATTGTGTGACATGAATAGTAGACGAAGGTAAACAAACAACACACCCATGCATAATAATCTTAATATTCATAACGGCATAATTTACCTCCACGTCGTAGCGTTGTGGTGATTTTAAACTGATATATCAACGTTCCTCATTCATGTTTTGCATATTATCGATTCCCACTGCACGTGGGATTTGCAAAATTTTTTCTTCAATTCTTAAATATGAACGTGGCATTAGTGTGAACGCGTGAGCACGTGGCTGCGCTCTGCGGAGCGCCACTGCCGCGAGCACGTCTACGCATCGAACAAAAAGCCTGCGCAGGTGCCGAAGTGCCTGCAGGCGTGGCTTCGCGTTGTCTGCTATGATGCTCGTGCTCTTGTGCGCACCGAGCGTGCACTGTCGTAAAACAAACTTTAGTTACAATGTCACGTATTTTTTGCAGCCCATGCAACCTGTAGTTTCTCATTATAAAGACGTGCCAGACTCAAAGTCATCTTCATCGGCTAAACTACAATTGTCCCTTCGTGTACACGCACATTCGTCGCTTTTAGAATTGCTGAAGTTAACGAATACTTAAGGCTTTTTCTCATGTTTTAAAACTATCCGGCATTGTAGATGGAAATAACTTACTTTATTTTCATGCTTCTCTTATGATGAAAAGAGAAAGAGTGCTAAGTTGCACCCAAAATATTGATGATTCCGAATCTCATATACAGCAAAATGAAAAAAAAAAACGAAAAGAAATGGGTGCATTTTCACGTCCTGTTATATCGTTTCACTAGCAAAGTAATGGCTTCCATAAAAATTACGCTGTCCCAGACAGCGTACTTGTAGTCTCATTTCTGCAAGGATGTTGGCATGGAGATTTGTAAGATGGTGTCCCACTGTGATCACACACTCACTTGTTGATTGATATGTTGGGTTTAACGTCCCAAAACCACCATATGATTATGAGAGACGCTGTAGTGGAGGACTCCGGAAATTTCGACCCCCTGGGGTTCTTTAACGTGCACCCAACTCTGAGCACACGGGCCTACAACATTTCCGCCTCCATCGGAAATGCAGCCGCCACAGCCGGAATTTGATCCTGTGACGTGCGTGTCAGCAGCCCAGTACCTTAACCACTAAACCACCGCGGCGGGGCCCCACGCACATGTTGAAATAATGGTTGGGGTTTTATGCTCTGAACGTCCTGTAACAATGTGATTATGAGGGACTTCATCGTGGAGGGCTCGGGAATTTTCATCATTGCCCTATAGAAAATCCTTGGTTGGTGGATGCTGGAATTGTTGGTCGATATCGTGGAAGGAATAGTGGGTATGGTGGATATTTCAGTAAATATGGTGGAAACTGAAGTGGGCATAATGGCTCATGATGGCAAGAGTGCAAAGAATCGATGGCAGATGGTGGGGGTGTTGGCGAGGCAATTGTGACGATGGTGGAAAATGCCGCCTCATGATGACTAGAGTGGAAAAAATGGTGGCAGTTGGTGGTGGTAACGGCGGTGATGGTGTAAAATGCCGGCTCATGGTGGCGAGGCAAAACGTGTTTGATGGAAGGCTTGGTGAGCAATGTGGATGATGGTGGCAAGATGGAAGCTTGGTGGATGATGGTTGCATGACGAAAAGCACATGTTAGTATGTGAAATCACTTATTTGTAGTGTTTCACTCTTCAATGAGCAGAAATATATGTTTGTGGTCAAAAGAAATCAACGCTGCGCATTACGCTTGCTAGTATATTTGTTTTTTTATTCCTGTGGTGTCAACAACGCTTCATGTTCTGTGGAGCACCGAATATGCGGCGGTGAATATGTTTACATTTCGCATACGTACTTATATCAGTTTGACATCCGCGATGCGTTTCTTTGTTGTGGTGTTTAGAAGACCAGAGGTGTCACTGTGAACATGACAATAAGTGTTTTACATCGGCACGCAGTTGTCGACAAATAAATGGGCTCTAGTTCACAATTGCCTATTTCAATGTTAGAGCAGAACACAGTGGTAACCTAATGTGGCCACGCTAGAAACGATCCTCTGGTAATTTTTGCACTCTATAATGTTTGAGCCGTACCTTTAACTTACCAAACTGCGTGTGAACATGGATAAAGTTTCACTTTCGACATGCGTCGAGATGAGCCCCTGCAAATTTAACTTTCACCTTTCTGTTCTAACTCCATGATTTCCACCAAAGGTTAGTCATACCGACGGAGCCCGTACAAGTGTTATTGGCGCTTCTGGGTTTCAAAATACACATTTTTGACGAGTAAAAATGACAATAAAGCACAGCTGCGGCATTATTTCATCTAAATGAAGCCGTTTTTATTCTGTATGGTGTCCGCGGAAGAAGCGACAAACATCAATGCGACGCACTTGCAGCACTTCCACCAAAGGTATGCCTCCCCTCACCGACAGCCGCTGGTCACACTCATTGGCACTTCACTGGCTCTTATGCGAGAAGATAGACACGTCAGTTCGTATGCTTACTGAACCAATATGATAGCATAATGTTTCTGGCGCACGGCATTCGTTTTGGCCAACGCGTTAAGTAGTGGTTCCTAACGACAGAGCAACAGCATTGTGCTGGCACGACTGTGCTTTGCGTTGCGCCGAAAACATTAAAATCATTTTTGTGAGCGTACCTATCGAATGAGCATAGAAGCGTTATAAACCCTGAACTGATATCGCCCTTTGGAAGGATCGAGAAACGGATAATAAACTTGGGAGTAACCACCAATAAACTCTACCTGATCCTCCGCCCACTAAGTTGTTTTTTCCCTAGCGGTTGTAAATTATAGGAAAAACATAGCGCTGTTGCCATTGTCACAGTGGCAATCATTAAAGGCAGCAGTTGTTCATGTTTATCAATTGTGCAAATGTTAGTAGCAGGTGCAGATCCTGTCCGTCCCGAGTAAACGACAAACAGAACTGAATTTAAACAGTGACTTTGTGAGTTGACTACTTCTTTTACACCCTCATCGCTTCTGTTGGCGTGCCGCAGTGATTAGTGTGCTCAATTCCGAAATTCGGAGGTGGCAGGTTCGATTCCGCGCTGTCACACCTTCTTATGCGGGTGCTTTCTACATCATTTTAATACAATCATTTTTATTATTTCCTTACTGGAAGCTTGTCACGGTGGTGTTGACGCTGCTTCGCGCTGCAGCATTGTCGGCTGGAGCGTGCCATCTACCATCCGCTCCACCATGTGCCACCAACATTTCCGCTGCCATAATCCACCAGTATGGTGGATGTTGGAGTCCACCATTCCTATGGTGGACGTTTTTTTTAATAGGGTGGCACCTGAATCTAAATACACGGACATCTAGCATTACACTTTTACTGAAATGTGGTCAACATGGCTATGGGGCATTGGATCCGAATGATGGCTTTACTGAGTTCACCTTCAGAGAACTTAAGCGAATTCCGAGGCTGTCGGCCGCATGCATCGAATACAATGGTGAAACGTCGCCTGCATTCAGTGGCTTTAAAAACACAAGAGCCACTCAAGAGCCGGTAGTGAGAACGGTCAACAAAGAGAGGCGCCTAGTGTTTGCCCAGGAACAGGAGCACTGGACCGACGGGTAGCAAAATGGTGTCTGAGGCAACGAGTTGAAATTTATCACAAAGTACGAATAAAGGCAGCGTGTGTAGCACTCGGACCTCTACTGGTGAGAAACAGCTCACAAGGGCCGATACATTAGCACGTAGCACATTTAGACCGAACTTTCACACGCCTCAATGATCATGTTCACTGCCGAACTTGAGATGCAATATTGCCACCTACTTCTAGTAGTGCGTCGTATGCCAAGGTAAAGGCTCACACCACAGAGGAGAAAGAAGTGCGCGTGGGCCCCCCTGCTCTGGCAAACAAGCCCAACCGACGCGCTTGGTTAGAGCCCTGTTGCTCAGAGGTCTTTAAACCTTGCCGACATTCCCTGGAGCGACGTGACAATTGGTGGAGGTGCTGGGTAGCCCCTCACGGATGTTTCAGGCTCGTCCTGGAAGCGGCACTACAAGCCCAGTGCGAGTCGACACTCCCGTTTATCGGACAAGCCGCAGGAGCAGGGGATTGCCACCTGAAGCTGACCCTACAGTTCACCCCAGTATGATGAGCACGTCCGTTCAAACCACTTTAAGAGGTACGGAAAACCTCCTGGTGACTCGGTACACCCTCGAAAGTCCACAGGTTCCGACACCGTTTCATGACACCGAGCTCGAAGACGTCGAGGACTGGTTGGTCGACTTCGAACGCGTGGCTGCTTTGAACGACTGGAACGACGTGGCCAAACTATGGTGTGTGTATTTCTATTTGGAGGATGGAGCACGTACCTGGTACATGAATGACGAGGAGCAGATGACATCGTGGCCCGAATTCCGCCGCAGGCTGTTGGATACTTACAGAAGTACTGATCGCCATGAACGAGCGGAGCGAGTGATCCAGGCCCGCATCCAGAACCCAATGAAACTGTCATGACCTATGTGGAAGATATGACGCGCCTGTTCCGACGGGCTGATCCGAGTATGACAGAAAAAAAGAAGGTGCGTCACCTGATGTGGGGAGTTAAGAAGCAGCTTTTCGTTGGCCTTGTACGGAGCCCTTCGAACATGGTCGCCGAGTTTTTGTCCGAAGCCGTCACGATAAAAAAGATGCTTCAGCATCGATCCAGCCTGTATGAGCGGTAAGTGAACACGTCCACTGCTCAAGTTCTCACGACTTTTGGGAGCAAGACCGGGTGTCTGAGCAACCTTATCCGCTCTATAGTACGCGAGGAGCTGCAAAAGGCTGCCACACCACCACTACCAACGGTGAGTTCCATTGCAAGCATCGTCAAGGACGAGCTGCATCATGCCCTTCGTGACCCTGTGAGTCGGGATAACGCCACACCCGCCCCGGCTGACTACCACCGTGCGATTTATGCGGAAGCCTTGAAGCGCCCAGCTTCCTCTTCCCCGCTGTTTATTCAAGCACCTTCTACGGTTTCACTTCAGTCGGCGCAGCCTCTACGGTACTACGAGAACACACGCACGCCCCCATCTTTCGTGTTATTTTTCGTTTATTTGAAATTGTAGTCATAATAAATATAACTGAAATTTGAAATGCAATGCTTCCACAGCCAGGCCAGTCATCGTTTTTAGAAGTAAGCGAGGAGTACGACATTACAACCAATGCTTTTATGAAATTGCATTGTTAGGTTTTATGTTCGTTCAAAACTCAATTTCACACATTATTCTAAAATTTATCAATGTGAAAAATGGTGTTAAAAGCCCGAAGATGAAAGCTAACAGCGTTTTGTGCTCCAAAAAATGAAATACACTTTTTAAATTTTCTAAACGTTTATTGAGAGTGGTAATTCATATCAGGAAGTCCAAACAGGTGCGCAATTTTGTAATGTTTTGTTTGTATAGGAAAGCTAAACTCTGCAAAGAACATAAGAGAGAAAGAGATAGAGAAAAAAGAAGGCCGCGATGTTAACCAGATATTGACATCCAGTTCGTTTCCCAGTGCTGGGGGTGGGAAAACAGGGGCACGAAAGAGGGGGTCGATAGAGAAGAAAAAGATGCACGTGCACTCATGAGAAAAGGAAATTTCACACAGGAAGGGCGTTCTGGTTACAATCGTTCAAAAAGGCGGGCCGATCGCAAAACGTGCACTAAAGCTTTTAGGGCCTTCTTCTGTGAAGTTGCATCTTCTCGATATTGTAATTTTTTTTCCTTTGACAGAAGCTTATTATATAATTTACTGAGTTCCTTGCGAATGCATAGTCGTTGTATACTATACTTTAGGCATTCACAAAGGATATGTTAGATGGTTTCTTCTTTGCAACAGTGGCCACAGGCTGCGGTGTCCGCTATCCCAATGCGGAAAGCGTAGGTGTGTGTAAACGCAACGCTAACAACAGCCTACATAAAATGTTCTGGTCTGCTCGGCAAAGCCTCGACGAGACTTGAGGACTTGCCGTAGGGTCAAGCGAGTACAGTCGGGCATGCTTGAAGTATGGCTGATTTCATTGTGGTGTGGTTTGCTGATGAGCAAGCTAGCGGAGCTTTATTGCAGCATCAGTCTTAGAAAATGGTAGTAGCAGTTCATAGTCTTCTGCGTAGGCTGAGTGAACAGCTTGATCGGCTCATTACCAATAATTACGCAGTGAGTTGGTAACCAGGGAAATGTAATTTGGTGCCCTTTCTCAGTAAGATGGTGTATAACCTCTGCCATCTTTAGAACTAGCTGCTCGTGCGGTCCACGGCGTAACTCTGATAGTAGAGACTGCAGTGCCGCCTTCGAGTTGCAGAAAATAGTCCACTTGCGTGTAGGTTGATCAATGAAAAATTGTAACGAGGTAAGAAGGGCTGCCCATTCTGCTGCCGTTGATTTTGTTTCGTGGGATGTCTTCAACTTAATTGTTGTGACCAACCTTGGTATCACGACTGCTCCGGTTGAGCCATTCAGCCGAACCGATTCGTCAGAGTATATATGTATGGAGTCTGTATTTGTCATACAAGAGAAGTAGTGTGAGCAGCTTAAGAGCCGGTGATAACAAATTGGCTTTTTTCTGGACGCCAAGTATGGTAATATTATTATTTGGTTGAGCGAGACTTCATAGTGGAGTGACAGGTCTAGCGGCAGGAGAGAATAAATGTGGGATCGACTCGCCATTTGTGGTCACTGTTTTGCAGTAAGATGTGCCTGGTCGGTTCACTAATAGAGAGGCTAGCTGATGGCGATGAGTTCGAGCAAGGGGTGCCCTATGTGTGTCCTCAGCACTTCAGAATTATTGTTGGTCTAGATGAGGTGGTTCTCTGTGATGGCGATAGTTGCCGCTATTCATGTACATTGGGGTAAGTCTAGACAAATCTGGAGTGCTCTAGCCTAGACGCTTTGAAGCATTCGTACACTTGTTTTGTTTCCGTTGGTTAACGCAGGTAGGCTGTACCGAATGAATCTAAGGAAAAGAGCCCTGTATAGTCGCAGCACAGCGGCTGTGGACATTCCCCAGTTCTTTCTAAAAACATTATTTGGCAAAAAACATTAACGCAAAAAATAAGTTTTCTTTTGATATATGCCTGAATTCATACACTGGGTAGCAGCAGCCAGTGACCGTTCGTCTTTGAGTGCATGTCTGGGGCGCACCTCCACCGGCCGGACGCGAAAACTGAGTGAGGATGGAGACAAGTTCACTACTGACATGTGCTGTTCAGTTCTGGACGAGGTTCTGTCAGCATGCCTACTGAACAAGCTTTTCCCTGACGGCAACTCTATATTGCAGTCCGTCAATCCCTCCATTCAAGTCAAGAAAAGTTGGAGCATTACTGAAGTCTCGGTATTTGGAACTTCTTGAGTGGCGTGCGCAATTTCCAGCACTCAATTTTATTGAGAAAATGTGAAGTGCCATTAAAGCGTCGATATTGCACCGGCTGCTCCTTCAGCTCACGGCGGATGCACTGTGGACCACTGCAGAAAAAGAATAGGAGCAGAGTGGAGCCCACTGCGACCTTTGCGCAACCTGTACAGCTCTCTTATAGGCAGGGTGAGGGCTGTCATTTTTTCTGTCGGAGACACCAGCTGTTACGGAAGCTAAAAAGTGCTCAAGGTCGAGTTAATCAAAAAGGTGCAATTCATGTTGATTTAGTGTCGCACGAAAGTGAACCCATGATTTTGCTCACCTTCATGCTGCGACGTCAACAAAGAGTATGTGCGCTGTCAGATTGCCTGATGTTGTTTTAGCCATAAGAATTCAAGGCCACTATCTTTCTTGATTAAACTTTCAATTTACTCTTCTTTGTTTTATAAAGCTACAATGTGTCATTTTATTGTTCACGTGAGAAAAGAGCAAGATATTGGTGTCCATAAACATGCAAATGAATATTTTTTCAGTGAGTTGTATGACAAACAGTTGCATTATAATCATTTATCTTTAAGCTTTAAAATGATCAGTCCAACTGATTTATATATTA
Source organism: Rhipicephalus microplus (assembly GCF_013339725.1). NCBI lineage: Eukaryota > Metazoa > Arthropoda > Arachnida > Ixodida > Ixodidae > Rhipicephalus > Rhipicephalus microplus. The sequence goes on from NC_051174.1 coordinate 61,631,349, forward strand.
TCGCATGACACCACTCACGCCATCACATGCCTGCGATCAAGACCGTCGAACAATGGCCATGGAATAATCCTCAACACGCACCTTTTAAAAGTGCACAGGAAATTGTCGCACTCGCTAGACTCTTTAGAGCCGACTCCGAAATGGCTGCGCTAACGTTGCCTTGTGAAGTATTCTTAAGAAATGTAGAATTCGCTTCCACTTCCTACTCAAAAATAACTATTTGTTATCTTCAATAGAAAGCTACGAAACTGCATTTTTCTAAAGTATTTTCATTAAGAAGTGCACTTCGCTAGCGTTCGTAATGTGGTGGTCTCAAAATTGCAATACTACATTTGTTTTATCTGCAGCAAATACATCACATTGTAAGCCAAGTTTGTTTCACGGCAGTGAAAGCTCGGTGCATCAAGAGCGCGAGCATTGTAGCAGACGACGTGAAGCCAAGCCTGCAGGCACTGCCGCGCCTGCGAAGCTTTGCTTCGATGCGCGGCCGTGCTAGCGGCAATGGCTCGCAGCGGAGCACGGCCATAGAGTTACTGTAAATGCTACCTTTAGATAGCAGAGTTGCACCATGGTACGCCAACTTGGGTTCAAATGTCTTGCAGGGAAGCCGCTCGCACCCACGTTGTCACTCAATATTGAGGGACTGCGATTATATAGCGTGGCTTTATTTGTTTTTTTTTGCTTTTTTTCTATTTGTTAAAGTATGAGTAAAACTCGGTTGCTCCGGTAAGGCCTGGAAGCCTTCATTTGATGCTTACGTTCTTGTTATGTATTAATAAAACAAAGTGCGTCGGCTTGATGAACCAGTAAGACGATTGGTTTATACTAGATTCTATTTATGGTTGCTTACACTAGCTTCATTTTCTTTTCCACTGTTTTTCCCATTTAAAAATATGAAAATATTTTACACTTTTAAACGCTGTTGAACTAGATATGGATGAATTTTTTTTCATCGCGTTGGACTCATTCGTTAACCGTGTGAGGGAGCCAGGTGTAGTTTTATTGCCTTCAACTAAATTGAGCTGGATAGGGATTGAGACTACCCGTGCGACACCCATATTACGCGCGGCTCTCCATTACGCTCGTATTACAATCGCGGCTATCGACAGCAGATGTAAAACGCTGCTCAACAGCCCTGTCATGCCCAACATTCCTTCCACGTAAGGTTTCAAAGCTGCATTGAATTCACGTAATTCACGCGCTAGCCGCAACACCTTGCCAATTTGAATAAGTATATTTTAACCTATTCTCCCTTTCTTTGTAGTGCTATACCAGTCAGACCAATTCGGACGTATGCAGCCAACATATGCTGACCAACTCTGCAGGTATAACGTAATCACCGCATCTGTGGGTAATACAAATTTAGCAAGTTTGCAGTGCCATGGATAGATAAAAAGAAGTGAAAAATTTATTTCTTCCTCCCTGAACAAAAATCTGTCTCTGGCAACATCCGCTGCATCCGCGTCTAATCACATGGGATGTAAGTAGTACAATTTACCACAGAATGCACATGATACCACACTTCTCCCGACCAACATGACTACAATACCGAAAACGTGCGGTGAGAATAACAACAGCCGACGTCAACCATGCTTGATCTGCGGAATCATCATAGCGTTGGCTTCTCCGCAGTGCAGTTGAATCACTTATGACCACGTGACGGCGCTCGGCAAATAGGAGCACTGAACTCCTGCAGGCGGAGTGAGCGGTGCCTGGAAAACAGTGGCGCAACTCTGCTACCTAAAGGTAGCATATACACTAACTCCACGTGACCACGCGCTCGCGCGTTCACTCCAAAGTGCCAACCACTGGTACGCGTATGCTCGCGTCTACGCGTCAAAAGCGTCAAATGTGCCTCTCGGCGTCGGCGTCGGAGGGGCATACGCGAGGAGGCGCGAGGGATCAAGCCGGGCTTGATATTTTTGCCACGCGTACGCTACGTCACCACGCGTACAGCGGCGCCAACCAACCAGAGGCCGCGATGCCTCGGAACGTTATGCCTAATAGCCGCCGCTTCGAAGGCACAGCCGAGTTCTGGATGCAAGCACGGAAACTACTCCAAACGTTCCTGAATGACCGCTTCGTAATCTATAACGACAACGACACGACGAACGACTGCGAGTACTACCAGCGTGACGTGGTTTCGTGCCGAGTTCGAGCGACGCCGACAAATCCAGCGATTGCCGGCCGGCTATGCTAGCGCCGGTCCCGAGTGCGATCGTCAGCTGAGCGAAAGGAGCATGTCGGTGTTCTTGTGTTTTGATCTGTGACTGTCTGTGCTAAAAACGAGTGTAAACAGATTTCGGAGGTTCGAAGGTTTGAGCGTGAGCCCTCGCCTACCGCGGAGGCAGTTCAGATCGGTGTCATCTGCATCCAGTGCAGGCCTCTACCATCTAGTTCGTGTGAACCAGCACATGCGAGGAACATCGGCTGAAAAAACTCTACGGTAGTTTCCGTCGCAACATAGACACCATATACGACGCCCGAAACATCGCGTAGTTCATACGGAGGAGTTTTTATCATCACTGTGTTTGTTTTCAACATCGATATTCATCATCGCTGAAAGACAACCTCGCACTCGCGAGCACATTCCGGTGATGTGAAAACTTACGTACTTATAAAAGTGTGTTCGCGTATTGTACGACGCTGAAATATTCGTTGGCTTCGGTGCAAATTGTTTTCGCGTGTTGCCAAGCTAATAACAAGCGTGCGCTGGTTGGTAGCAGTGTGAGGTGGGTTCGTGTCGGGTACCACCAACGCTGAAATATTCAACTGTCAGCGGTCTCATTTCCATTCACGTACAAGACAGAAACTCGAGCGTGCGTTGCTGTGGTGATCAAAAAAGAAAGTTGCATGATTAAGTGCTGCTGGTCTTGCCTGTTATTTCACTTCTCGCTTCTTCTGCTTCTCTGCCACGCTCAGTAGCACATACATTGTTTGGAGGCATTGTAACACACACATTCTTATTTTATAGTTCATTCTGATATTCATAGCTATAAGCATACAATGGCGCTTTTCCGTCGTTTTACAGTTTACTATATTATAACACGCGTTTTGTTCACAGATGGACAGATAACTGAAAACCTTGTGAGAAGCACCGGATTTGCAATCAGCTGCACAATGACACGATAGTTGGAAGAGAAGATCACCACATGTATGCACAAAATGAATAAAGGTGCACTAGTATGGTACTGCACTTTGTATAGAAGAAATTCAAAAAGTACCTCATGTGACTTATGAGACTTTTCAGAACTGTGCATGTATTTATCTGTTCCTCTAGACTATAATGAGCTGAAGATATTATTCGATGGTTTCGAACATTGAATATTTGTATGTGTTTCCAAGGAGTGCTTTATTTCTGTTCAGTTCTTTATTATACGCCTTAACTTGGATTATATATATGCATGCACTTAAGCATATCCAGTTTAGCTCTGTTGGAAAACTTGCCAAAACTTCTGTACGGTGCTCTGGCGCAATCCTATGATCGGTATCTGTCCCATCAAAAATTTTGGGCATGATTTATTGCATTATAGGGTATTTTGACAATTGATGACATGTAAAAGCCGCAGTGCTTGGCTGTAATCTGAAAACCAATGTGTGTCTCATCAAGAAGTGTCAGATGCATTTTATAGATGTTAAAGGATATTTAAACTACCAGTAAAGTGCTGAAGCCTTAAACACAGCACTGATCCGCAATCAGCATCCAGCTTAGAAGTCGTTTGTAGTGCTCTCTAACACGTTCAAATAAAGTTAACAGACACTGGATTGATCTACTTGGTTTGATTCCTAATACCAGTGTGTCAGAACTTCGAACAGGCTACTCAACAATTGACCACATTCATACTATCAACCAGGTAATAGAGAAATCCTCAGAGTATAACCAACCACTACACTTAGCCTTCATAGATTAACAGAAGGCGTTTGATTGAGTAGAAATATCAGCCGTCATGCAGACACTGCGGAATTAGGGCGTAGATGAAGTATATATAAACATTTTGGAAGAAATCTACAGGGGATCAACTGCTACCATAGTGCTTCATAAAGAAAGCAAGAGAATACCAATCAATAAGGGTGTAAGGCAGGGGGATACTATCTCCCCAATGCTATTTACCGCGTGCTTACAGGAGGTTTTCAGAAGCCTAGAATGGGAGCAGTTAGGGATAAGAGTTAATGGAGAAGACCTTAGTAACCTGCACTTCGCCGAAGACATTGCATTTCTGAGTAACTCAGGGGACGAATTGCAACTAATGATTACGGAGTTGAACAGGGAGAGCAGAAAGGTGGGTCTTAAAATTAATCTGCAGAAAACGAAAGTAATGTACAACAACCTCGGAAAGGAGCAGCGCTTCGAGATAGGTAATAGTGCACTCGAAGTTGAAAAGACTATGTCTACTTAGGGCAGGTAATAACCGCAGAGCCTAACCACGAGATTGAAGTAACTAGAAGAATAAGAATGGGGTGGAGCACATTCGGCAAGCACTCTCAAATTATGACAGGGAGATTGCCACTATCCCTCAAGAGGAAGGTATATAACAGCTGTATCTTGCCAGTACTTAGCTACGGAGCAGAAACCTGGAGACTTACAAAGAGGGTTCAGCTTAAATTGAGGACGACGCAGCGAGCAATGGAAAGAAAAATGGTAGGTGTAACCTTAAGAGACAAGAAGAGAGCAGAGTGGATTAGGGGACAAACGGTGGTTAAGGATATCATAGTTGAAACAAAAAAGAGGAAACGGACGTGGGCCGGGCATGTAGCGCGTAGACAGGATAACCGCTGGTCATTAAGGGTAACTAACTCTATTCCCAGAGAAGGGAAGCGGGTTGGGGGGAGACAGAAGGTTAGGTGGGCAGATGAGATTAAGAAGTTTGTGGGTATAAATTGGCAGCAGCAAGCACAGGACCGGGTTAACTAGCGGAACATGGGAGAGGCCTTTGTCCTGCAGTGGACGTAGTCAGGCTGATGATGATGATGATGACCAGTGTGTCTGACTTTTTGGAGGCACTTGTGTTATAATAATGTTCTACTTCTCTGATTTCTTACCGGGGTGCACTCAAGGGTAGTGATATTCGCTTACCTTGGCACACTTATTGTGATATTACTGTTTAAATCCTTTCATTTTGTATATATGTACGCCAATTTTGCAGTAGCCTCACATTGGGCTGCTGTATTTGAAAAAAAATAAATATACCATCCGAAAGTGTTCCACGCTGTGCTTTGTTCCAATCTGATCACTAATATTGTTGCATCATGATGTGTCAGGTGTGTCTTATTGTATTGGAGAACATATTGGCGGCCTTCCATGCAGGGTTCAGTTCAAGTATTATGACATATCTGTGACTTCATGAACAGTTGGGTGTCGTTTGTCGTTATAGATAATACTTTGACTAAAGACAAAGTCCAGAAGTCTTGAATTAAGGTTTCAGTTGTAATATTATGACCGATATCTGTGACATCATGAACAGTTGTGTGTCGTCTGCCATTTTAGAGAATACTTTGACTAAAGACAACGTCCAGAAGTCTTCCATAAAGATTCAGTTCTAATATTATGACCGATATCCGTGACTTCATCAACAGTTGGGTGTCGTTTGTCGTTTTAGAGAATACTTTGACTAAAGAAAACGTCCAGAAGTCTTGCATAAAAGTTTTAGTTCTAATATTATGACCGATATCTGTGACTTCATGAACAGTTGGGTGTCGTCTGCCATTTTAGAGAATATTTTGGCTAAAGAAAACGTCGAGAAGTCTTGAATTAGGATTTCAGTTCTAATATTATGACCGATATCTGTGACTTCATGAACAGTTGGGTGTCGTCTGTCGTTTTAGAGAATACTTCGACTACAGACAACGCTCAGAAGTCTTGCATTAAGGTTTCAGTTCTAATATTATGACCGATATCTGTGACTTCATAAACAGTTAGGTGTCGTCTGCCATTTTAGAGAATACTTTGACTAAAGACAACGTCCAGAAGTCTTGCATTAAGATTTCAGTTCTAATATTAGAACCGATATCGGTAAGTTCATGAACAGTTGGATGTCGTCTGTCGTTTTAGAGAATACTTTGACTAAAGACAATGTCCAGAAGTCTTGCATAAAGGCTTCAGTTCAAATTTTATGACCGATATCTGTGTATTCATGAACAGTTGGGTGTCGTCTGTCTCTTTAAAGAATACATTGAGTAAAGAGAACGTCCAGAGGTATTCCATACCGGGTTCAGTTCTAATATTATGACCGATATCTGTGACTTCATGAACAGTTGGGTGTTGTTTGTCGTTTTAGAGAATACATTGCCTAAAGACAACGTCCAGAAGTCTTCCATGCAAGGTTCAGTTACAATATTATGACCAATATCTGTCACTGCATGAAGTGTCAGGCAAAGGTAGTTGCAATAAAGCACATTTCGACTACGGAAAATGCCCAAAGGCATTCTACGCAGTATTTAGTTCCTATCTTATGACCAATATCTGTTGTATCAATAAGAACCAGGGGTGATTTGTTGCATTAGAGGATATTTCGAACACATACATCAACAGAAAGCCTGCTACTCTGGCCTCAATTGTAGTCTTATGACTGACCTAAATCTGTCAGATCATGAAGTTTCAGGCATGATTATTAAGTTGAGTGCTATAAAATATGATGTGTATATATACTGAAGGTACCAGCATATTCAAGATATTGTTAATAAATTAGGTAGTGCAGGCATAGAAACCCGGTGGTTTGTAAACCTGATCAGGAGGGCAGCCGCCCCCTCATTTACACAAGAGAGGAGCAAGGGGAGCTCAATGTCAACTCCTTATATTAACATAATAGAGAGAGGGTGCTAAGTCATCCCCTACATGGAAGGGGGCACTGCGACAACCTCTCCCCTCTCCTTCCTCCTTAAGGAGAACTCTGCAGACGCCTATGTTAGACGTACAGTATGCTAGACGCGAATGTTCATTCGCGGGAGCAGTGCACCCGCCGATGTTGATTTCTGGTGCATACTGCTGTGGTTACTTGGGGGGTTGGAATGTCAATCACTTCTAAAAAAGTCTAAACTGTGGTGGGTGAAGCACTATCATTTTTTAACGTGTTGTCATATCCTCTAAAACATAAAAACCCGCTCCAGTTAGGAACGTGTCGTTCTGTGCTGAACTTGGCCAGTTCTAAGCCAAAAGGTCAAGCAACATTGTGCATCGGCCTTGGACGCGTGGGTGTGAAAGCACTTGACGCGTGCCAGTGGTTGCGCGTCCTTTTCCTTCACAGGCCCGACTAGACGCTTTTGAAGCGTAGGCGCGTGCATACGCGCGCCAGTGGTTGCCACTTAAGGCCGCGTTCACACTGAGTATTCCGGCCGCCAAAAGTGCTCCGAATCTGGTTCGGCGGCGGCGAGATACGCTGAAAGGGCCCGCTCCGCGCCGATCGCTCTCGGACCAATTTTTGCGGCGTCTGCCGCCGAATCGGTCACCGCGGACCAATAGGAGCGCTAGTCAAGGAATTTTGAAAAATGGCGGCCAAGCCCTACTCACTTGTTATGCCGCAGTGCACGTAACTGAATGTTGAAATCAACGGGGGTTTAACCTACTCTGTGCCTACTTCGCCTCCGTATTTCGTGAAAGAGGTGACCGAGCTGGCTGTTGGCGTGACCGAGCTTGTTGCGGTCTTGCAGAGCAAAACGAACCCACCAACGCCGCTGGCGTCGGTGGTTTTTCTGCTCTTCGTGCAATACAAGACAGCCACTTGCCAGCAAAGTAAGCGGTACTGTCTTTTCTTGCTTCTTGCGTGCGAGAATCGTCGAAGTATACACCACCGGGTAGCGTAGTAGCGTTTTCGAGCCACGACAACAACCAGGTGACAGCGCATCCATCCCCCGTTCGCCCCGTATAGATGGCATATTAGGCGGCGCGGGGCGCGTCCAGTGCGAACGACGCTGCGTTTTGGCGGCAGGGGAATTTCGGTCGCTGTAGAAAGCGAATGTTTCAATGTGAACTAGGCATAAGAGTGGCCGGCACTGTACATACGCGCAAGCTAGTGGAAAGCATACACCTGCTGCGTCCCGCCTGTCGGCATGATAGCGGGCAAAAAGTGACGCGCTGTCCACATTGCCGGTGCCGCGCGACCACGGCCGAGCTAGACCACCACCATAGTGGTGGTAGTAGGAGTGCGTTGTTGAAGGAAAGAGACGCTTAATTCCGCAGCCCTTAAGGGAGCACGGCGGAACGTCTAGGGCAAGGGGTAGAGGAGAAAAAGATAGGAAATGATCGGTAGATAGAAGCTTGCAGAAGTTGAACGCTACGTTCGAAACTGGAGGTGTCCAAAGGTGAATGCAAGAGGCTCACATGAGACTGATGGTTAGTGGTGTCTGCTCAGGCCACTGAAATATACGAACTCGAGGAGGCTGATGAGTGCAAGAACATAAGGGCACGCCGGGTGGAGGAGTGCGCTGGTGGTGGTGCACAGAAGGTCATAGCGTCTGTAGGTGGCAGTGACAATAGCTCGTTCTTGAGCCAGGGCTCGGCAGGAGCACAGTAGGTGGTGCAAAGTCTCGACATCTCCACACCTACTGCAGGGAGGCGAGAAGACGCGACTTTTGGCATGTAGTGTGGCAGCTGTCAATACGGAGCTTGTGCGGAGACGGAGAAGAGTGGAGCGGCAACGGCGTGAGAGACCTCTCTGTGGAAATAGTTTGAGCGGTCGATTGGCCCCCACTCTGGCATCTAGATGAACGGCAGTCAGCAGCATCTTGAGTCTTGGTCTAGGGCAGTTTGATACTGCTACTGCACTGGTGATTGGACATGCTAAGTGATGAACTTCTCTTGCAAGAGTTTCTGCCTCTTCCCTACCGGCGATTCCCATATGTGAGGGGAGCCACTGGAGAGAGACACACACTTGTGGAGCCATGAGGGCTACAAACTAGGTCCTCAGGAGGCAGGCTGTGAGCCCTTACGATTGGGCGTCAGCCAAGGTCTGAAGAGGAGGTTGGAGTCATGAAGGATTTCTACCTGTTATACTGGAGGGCTTCTGCCAGGATGTCTGCAGGCAGGCTCAGCCCTGCTAGTTCAGCTGCAGTGGAGCGCTCCTTCAACGGATGATGCGGACGTGAAGATAAGCTCGAGCATTCTGAGTGGTGGAGAAGGTGAAGCGCTTGAGATGACACAGGGCGAGTGGTGACAGGCTAGGAAAAAAGTGACGTGACGCGCGCCCAGCGAGGATAGGGGTCGCCTACTTGGCATCGCGCCGGTGCAGAGAAACTGGGTTACAGAGGCCAGTCAAAGAGCTGCTTCACTTCTAAAATGCGGCCGCCAAAGCCGAGATTCGATCCTGCGAGCTGCGGGTCAGCAGCTGAGTTCTTTAGCCACCAGATCACCATGGCGGGTGCCACAGACGCCATGCTTACAGATATATTTTTTGCGTAGTGGTATCGCCAAGGTTGCAGTTACACAAGTTACGACCATTGGGAGACGAATTCGATGAAGAATTTATGATAACTCAAGAGGAAAGGTAGCTACTATCAAGGTAGCTAACTCAAGAGGGTAGCTACCATCATATGCATATGGCACATTACTTCTTGCGTCTAGACATTAAAATTGAACTGCATTTGCCATCACGTCACATCATGACCTGACCTCACTTTCCATAATAAATTGCCTATGCGTGCCGCCATTGTCAGAAATGACTGTATTTAAGATTATAACAACGTCTTATATGACGAAGCCACTTACGCAGCGATATTAGCTATATCACAGGCACCAGAAGAACCGATGAAAACAACATGCCTAAATTGTTCCCCACGGCCTTTTTAGCAACACAGCATTTTGTGCTATCACAAAAAGCACGCATGACATAGCTTGCAAATGAACTGTTGCACACAGTGCACTGATGATAAAGGTTACGCCGGATCAAGGACAGATTTTTAAACACCGATTGACATCATTTTGCAGCTTCTGTAATTGAGCGAATCACATACGCTTAATTGCGATTCGAAGCGTCCGTGTTAGAACCCAATAACTATCTAAATGCTGAGATTGCACATTTCACGCTTCACGTACTCGATCAGTCCGTGATATGCCACTTCTCACGCTACATCTTTAGAAGCCACAATAGTCATGTTTTCGGATATTTCGAGAACCTGAACATCTTATAGCAACTTCACGAGTGTGTGTGCACTGTGGCACGGAAAATCCGGGCATTTTGCCTAAGAAAACCCCACGTACTGGTTGGTCTCCCGGAACGAGCCATGGTGAGGCGGGAGGAGCTTAATTGCAACCGCCGATGGGAAGGTGGCACTTACTCCTTCAAAGAGCGACTCAACCCTGCAAGAGTGCGCACACATTACAAAACACTGAGGTAACTAGCACACACAGCGCAATCTGGTATTCCTTCTATGTACGGATGGAAGGATTGATATGGCTATACCCTTTAGATCGGGCGCTGGCTAACGCCACCAAGCTTTAATACTTAGTGAACCAAAAACTGGATTTTTTTTCATTTAAATAGTGAGGTTGAGGACTCCTACTTTGCAGTGAAGGGTTTATTTTTACTCGTTCATTAACTTTGGCCACCAATTAGATAACCTCCTTCTAGTTAATTCAACCCGCTTGAAGTCTATTTTGCCCTCCCTGTCCCTAAATCCCAGTGCTTTGAAAAACTCTGCGCTATCATACTGAACTATAGGGTGAAGCCCTTTACAGAACATTAACAAGTCTTCGGCAGTTTCTTCTTCCTCTCCACACGCACTGCATACCGTGTCTACCCCTTTGTATTTGGCCCGATATATCTTGGTTCGCAATACTCCCATCCTGGCCTCAAACTGTAGAGAACTACCCCGAGTATTATCATAGATCCTTTCTTAGGCAATTTCGCGCTTATAAATTTGATAGATCTCTAGAGCAGACTTCTTTATCATGCCGATTCTCTACATATTGGTCTCAGCTTCCTTCACATTCTTCTTAACGAATAATTATTTTTGGTTTGGCTCCCTGCTGTTTTCTAAGTATCTACCAGTCAATTTTTTCGTCCGCTTCATTCATTTTGTATTGAAATTCTTCATGTACAAGTAGCTGAATACCTTCCTAGCCCAATGCTCCTCCCCCATTTCTCTTAAACGCTTCTCAATATTTATGTTGCTGCTAGATTCCCTGCCCTCAAATGATGTCCATCCTAAATCACTTTGTACTTCCTGATTTGTTGTGTTCCCGTGAGCTCCTAAGGCGAGCCTACCTATTCCACGTTGCTTAATTTATAATCTTGCTTGAACTTCTGATCTCATGCGCAAGACCGCATTGCCGAACGTCAGACCAGGAACCAAGACTCTTTCCCTAATCCTCTCACAAACTCATACCTATTCTAAATCCATAGTGCCCTGTTTTTCGTCACCACTGCATTCCTGTTACCTTTATAGTCCCCTATATTGCGTGTTGCCTTAGGTACTCGGCCCCAATGCATATCTATACTCCCAGACATTTGTATTTATCTGTTATCTCTAACGTGACCTCCTGTATTTTAAGCTCACTACCTTCATTATTATTAAAAATCATGATTGCTGATATTTTCTTACTAAATCTGAGATCTAACCTATCTCCATAATTACCGCAGATGTCCAACAATCTCTGCAAATTCTTGTTGTCGGCCATTAGCACTATATTATCTGCGTACATCAATGTTAGTAGTGCCTGTTCAATGAGTTTTCCTTGTTTGATGAAAGAGAGGTTGAAGCCCAGTCCACTTCGCTCTAATTCGGCCACTAATCCTTGCAGGTACATCATGAATAAGAAGGGTGACAAAGGACACCACTGCCTAAACCCCCGTTTAGCTCTTCGGTCTTGGATACCTGTTTTCCCCACTATATAACAGCCTTGTTACTTTTATAGATATCCTTTAAAAGATAAGTGACTCCATCTTCCACACCTGGTGTGTTCAGTATTACCCGCAAGTCCTCTTGAACCACGCTATCGTACGCCTCCTTGACATCCGAAAATGCTTGCCACAGTGCATGTGTTCATTTTCTGCTATTTCGATGCACTGCGTCATTGAGAACAGATTGTCTTCGAACCTTCTGTGTTTCCGAAACCCAATCTGCAGTTACCCCAGCACCCCCCCCCCCCCAATCCTCTATTCATACCTGCAGTCTTTCCTTTATATCTACAACGCCAACTTGTAGACCATGATGTCACTGTCATGTCATAGGACGGTATTTGTTTATGTCAGCTTTTTCCACCTTTCCTTTATAGATCATGCTCAACCTGCTAAGTTTTCATCCGTTGAGGGGACTTCACCATCAATCATTATTTTGCTCACTGCCTTTCTCAAAGCCTGCTTAGAGTTCGGACCTATTGACTTTATCAGTATATTTAGAATTGCAGCTGGGTCTGTTGATGTACTACTAGGAACCCTCTTCTAAGCCCTTTCCCACTCTCGTTGTGAAAATCGAGCAATCGCACCACTTGATTCATCCTTGTCCATTGTGGTGGATAAGGCACTTCTTTGTTGAAGTTTATCACCGTTTTTCTGATATATTCAATAGCTTCGTCCTCTTCTAGCCTAGCACCTTGAGCTATAGTTAAAAACCTCTGCTCTAGGGACGCCTCATTTTTTAGGGAGTTTAGATGGTTCCAAAATTTTGCAGCTGCCTTTCTATCTTTTTCATGTACTTCTGCCAGCCACTGAACTCCCTTTCTTCTAATATTTTCATTGATCAGAAGAGATGCATTCCTTGTACAGCTTAGAAATATTTCCCATTTTCTTTCAACATCATCTGTCGGTTCACCCCGCTGCTTAGCATGTCTGTGTTTCCTAGAGGCTTCCTGGCGTTTTGCTATGGCTCTCTTAACTTCCTCATCCCACCTACTCTTGAATTTGTGTCTTTTTTTCTGGGGTTGCTTGTCACGTGCCTTAGGAAGCTCTAGCTCGAAGAGTCTGATTAGATTCGTGTATGTCCACACTGTTTTATTATCATCAGTGATTACTTTCTCAATTTGTTTAGTAGGTATTTCTATTTGCGTTTCTGAATAAAAATTTTCCTGTAGTTGCTCATGTTGTCTCTTTCCCACTTTCACAGCTCTTCCAAAACTTAGCTTGATATGTTCGTGACCACTACCCAGACTTCTGGAGCCAGCTTCATCGATGTGCGTTTTCCTGAGCTTATCATACATCCTATGTGACATCAGTGCGCTATCTATCTTCGACTGCAGCCTTCCTGCTTCCCATGTTATTTAACCTTCACACATCTTGGTCAAATCATGAATGATCAAATCATATCTTTCACACATATCCATAATCATTTTGCCAGTTGGGTCGGTATAGCCATCTATATCTTCTAAGTGCGCATTCATTACTCCTAGTATAATTATCTCACACTCTCCTACTAACTCCTGAATGTAATTTGATATACACTCTACCATTGCCTGGTTTTTCTCCCTGGCCTTTGCTCCCGTCCACAAGTACACCAAGCCAAGGAGTGTCATTTGCCCTGCCACTTTCCCTTTTAGCCATAAATGTTCCTTTCACTGCTGCTTGACCCTTTGCCAGTCTGTACCTTTATGAATGAAGGCCCAAATACCGCCCCCTTTTCTGCTGCCTTCTGTTCTATTACAATATTCCCACGCGTAGTCCAGATTGTTAGGAGGTTGTTCCATGTCACGAAGATGTGTTTCTACAAAACCGTATACCATCGGCCTCTCCTCTCTTAGCTTTTCTTCTATCTCTTCCCGCTTCAGCCTATTCTTGCCACTCTGCATGTTATATACCCCCCTTTTTGCGGGGCCCGCGTGCCCCCCAAAAAGGCTACTGCGCATCCTGCAAGTCGCCAACTCACCTCATGACCTAGCCGCTCATCGAATTGAATTCTGTCTCGTTGAAAACCACCCCACCTATGCACCTCTCTGTTTATTTCCGCCACCTCAAAACCTTTCTCTCGACTCACCCGCTATATCTATCGGTTTTCATTGACAACCGCTCTTTGAAGGTGGCCGTCACTCACCGGTACCTCCGGTATTCTGCATATCACTATCTGTACATGTGGAGAAGTGGCGCGCATGTCATCGACCCCTTTCGCCAGTGTGGTCGCTAGTCCTGCCACATCTTCATTTAGGACATTGTTTGAACCGTCTGAAAGTATCACGACGTTTAGTCTATCAGCTGTAGTTTTCAGTTTTGCGGTCGCTTGCCTCATTACTGCTACGAGCTTGCGGCCTCGGAAAGTCCCTACCGCAACCCACTTGTCACCTCTCACCCTCTCTTTGATTGCTTCTGCGCATTGACCTAAATTCAAGTCCTCAGCAATTATCACATGCTGTGTCTTTTCAGCTGGAGCGTACTGCAACTAGGGATTACTTGCACCTGTGACGCCGGCTGCTTTGTCTCCTTCCAGCCCACCACTACTTCGCTGAAGCTGGGCCTTGTGACAATTGAACCGGCTGAACCTGTTTTTTCCAAACTTGCTTGCTCTTCCTTCTCCGCTGTTCTAGTTGCCGGTTCCCTACTGTTCTCTCCGTAGGCCGCTCTTTTGTTCACCTTGGCTAGTGCTTTCTCGGCAGATTTCAGTCTTTCTCCCGTTGCCCTCGTTTTTTCTTTCCCCAACGCTGTCTCGAGTTTGGTGATTCTCAACAGCAGTTCACTCTGGGTGACCATCGTTTTCTCAATTTTTCTCCTCGATCTCACATTGCCTACACTTCGCGTAAGCCTCTTCTCCATTCGACTCTGCAATTGGGTCTATTTTCGAACTCACCCCACATCCTGAACACTCTACAGCCTTTTTAACCATGTCTTTAAAACACAAATTGTCCTTATGACTTGTCTCACTCCATAATTACAAAACTCGAATCTCCTCTACAAAAAGAGAAAGTCTGAGCTCGACTAGAAATGTTTGCATGTTCAATGTACGTGCACCTCTCCACGGTGTAGCAATTAAAAACACACAAAAAACAAACGCACACACACGCACAAGCTAGTAGAGACCTGGTGACTGACCCCCGGAAAAGACGTACAATGTAATTAATGCTACAAAAATTTTACCTGCTGCCTTATAATTGTAAAGGCAAGCTCGAAACATGCAAAACTACTTATCTGCGCAGTCGATCGGGAGCGCACAAAAAACACGTCCATCTACCATGCGAGTCTGAACCGAATCCCTAAGCCGCGCGTGCGCCATCTATTGATGTCTCATCACAAAATGCACTCCCATGCTTTAGGTCGCTGAAATAACTTCAGAGTACCGCATCTGTTTTCCGCGTGCCACCGCCGATGCGATTGGTTTACTCGAATCACGTGACCTCTCGCTGCCATATTCCTCCCAAATGCTTTCCGTGTACGCGCGTGTTCAACGCAATACGTGTCTTGGCTTTTAGCATGCGCGCAGTATTTAGAGGTATTTCGTCGCATTTCGGGTGCTTCATGCAGATGTGAGGAAGTATACCTTCCGGTAAACTGAAGTGGACCAAGAATGTTGTTTATTCTCGCATTTTGTGCACAACAAAAGCACCGAAGAATGACGTTCTACGTGGCTGTATATAGAGTTGCTCGTGAAGAATGAGCCCCTTCCCTAAAACACTCGTCTCTGCAATAACCTACAGGAAGTGTGCGATAAACACTCGAATGCAACAATTCTTTCTCTCTATTGTGCGCTTGGTCTGGCCAGTGGTTTAAAAAACCAATATACTCTTCATTTTCTCAGCCCTTTATATCTGTCTATACAAATAAACTGCGCTTTAATTTGGAGTAAGCGGGCCATTCATAAAAAAGAAATATAAACATTATTTTAAACTTCACCTTGACAATGATAGTGGCTTGCTCATTTGAGGTATCGCAAAACGCTGCTGTGACTGGTATGATCGTTGCGTAATAAATTTGTCAATATAAATTGGTATCAGATAGTAAACGTTCTTTTTATAAAAAATATGATTCAAACATGTTTTTTTTACCACTTAGCATACACATATAAGGCATGTCTTTCGGGAAAAAGGGTCACAACAAGAAAGTCACAGCTTTGCCGCAAAGGTGAAGCAAAAAACTCAATAGCAACAACTTTTAAGGTCACGCGCAGAATGATAAGCGGATCGAAACGTGCCTCACATTTCTTACGCACAAAAGACGCGCAAAACGTACTCGCAGGTGCAGATTAACGCGAATAGGTGTCTCAGTTGTTACTTCGCTGTGTCTGAAAATCGAATTATTTTCACAGAGGCTGTGCAACGATTGCAGTGACCTTTGCGTGCCCGGCAAATACAACAGAATTGTTCCGTCGAAACCCGAAAGCTAGCAAAGACATTTAATTCTCTCCACTCAAGATAAAGGTGCGCAACCGAGCGTAGACCCCTTATTCTTCATGCGGGCCAAAGTACGCGTGAGAGATGAGAGCCGCCACCCGCTCATTGTGTCATCTTGCTAATAATGCTAAAAAAAACGATAGATTCACCAACTCTCCCCCTAATGCCCACCAACAGGGGTAAGTGGTAGATATGAATAGCTTGCCGTATAATATCCTTGGAGGTATTTGCCGTTTAATGTCCAAGCAGCAGTCGTCACAATACAAACGCCAGATCTTGGCCACCGCATGCTCTATCAGCTCTGACAGCGAGAGACAGGTTCTCGCAGACTTCATTCGAAGTATCGCTAGGGATGAATTTCGACAGCTTCAGGTAGTGGGATCTCATCCACCGGTGTCAGCCCTAACGATGTAGTCAGACAAGGCCGGCAGGCAGTCACACCCCTGGCTCCAATCACACCACCGATTTCCGATGCCCCAGTTCTGACATACGCAGCAGCATCGCGATCTCCTGCGGCCGAGGTACGAGGCTATGCAACCATTCCAGGACACTGCTTCGAGGCCGCCTCTCGGCTCAAGGTTTCCGAGCACACCCTCCTAACTGCCGTCTTCCTCGACCAAGTGTTAGCAAGGCAAGCACGTGGCGCACCTCGGATAACCGTTCGCTCTGCTATCACTGTGGCGAAGCGGATCACGTATACCGGAACTGTCAGAACCGGCAACCAGGTATCCACGGCTTCCACCCTGATGCTCGATGCCCACGCTGTGGTGAGTGCCCCCACGAAATAGAAGCCTATCACACGGGCCCGTGAACTCCTTCGACTATTTAGCAAACTCCTTCGAATATTTAGCACCACAAGTCGAGATCACCACAGCCCCGCCGGTCTACGTCACACAGTTTTCCCTCATCGTCTTCCGCTACTTCCAGGAGCCGGTCACCAAGTCCCCGCTAGGAAAACTAGGAACGGTGACTTCTGTGGGTGAAGTTGCCATTCGGCGAACTGTAAAAGACCCTCCTTCGACGCAACGACCTGACGACGACCATTCCAAATTTGCAATGTTCTCCAACAGCAGAAAGATCGTTTCTGCCCAAATCGCTGTCTTCGTCGACAATCATGCTGTCAACGCCCTCGTCTACACCGGCGCCGACTATTCCGCAATGAGCGCCACACTGGCATCTAAACTGAGGAAGGTTACCACAACGTGGCAAAGTCCCCAGTTGCGCACGGCAGGTGGCCATCTGGTGATGCCTAATGGTATGTGCACGGCACGCATTCGAAACAGCCCGCAGCATTTGCGGGCTGTTTCCTCGTATTGCGCGTTCGCTCTCGGCCAGTCATTCTAGGAATGTACTTCCTTCGTCAATACGGCGCTGTCATCGATCTCCGTGAATTACTTGTGTTGTTCGGGGATTCTTTTTGCGCTGCAACTGACAGTACGCGAGTTCGCAAAAGAGCGCTTCGAGTTACCTACGATTCTCTGACTCTCCCGCCTCGAAGCAGACTCTTTGTGAAAGTAGAATTGGGACAGGATGTGTCTGACACGGTAATTGCAGAGGCTAATTTGTCTCTTCTTATTTCACGACAAATCTGTGTTGCCCGAAGAGTCATTCAGCCTAGCAACTGGCATGTTCACCGGCTGGTCCCGAACTTCAGCGACGAATATCGCCACCTAACGCGACACACTGCCATTGCATAGTTTGAAGAACTTGCCGATTCCGAAGTTTCTTCCACGATAACTTCATTTTCATCGAATGACCACCCTGACGAGGCCTTCTCGAGCACTCTCGACGTAAATGAGAGACTACCTTCAGCTCAACGAGAAAACCTTTGGCGTATACTCAGCTCATTTGGAGACTGCTTTGCCACTACGTCAAAGGTTAAACAGACATCACTTGCTCAGCATCGTACATTACGGAACCCACCAAAATACCCATGCGACAACACGCCTATAGGGTGTCGCAAAAAGAGCAAGATGCTATACGTGACCAAATTCAGCAGATGCTTCAAGACGACGTCATCCAGCCATCGACAAGTCCCAGAGCTTCGCCAGTTGTGCTAGTAACGAAGAAGGATGGTACGTTACGTTACACTTTTGCGTTGATTACCATAAAATAAACAAGGTTGCCAAAAAGGATGTTTATACTTTACCCCGCATAGATGACTCGTTGAACCATATACGCAATGCTAAATATTTTTTCTCCATGGATTTGCGTAGCGGCTACGGGCAAATCACAGTGGATGAGCGCGACCGTGAATAGACAGCTTTTATAACTCGCGACGGCTTGTACGAGTTTAAAGCGTTGCCTTTCGGTTTATGCTCAGCACCAGCTACTTTCCAAAGAATGATGAATACGGTTCTCACGGGGCTCAAATGGCAATCATGTCTTGTTTACCTAGATAAAGTCGTGGTCTTTGCAGACAAGTTTGAACAACGTTTCCAACGTCTTCAGGCAGTTCTTCAGGCAATCAGAACAGCGGGGCTTCCTCTCAAACCCGATAAATGTCATTTCGGATACGAAAAACTGAAGTTTCTTGGTCACGTTATGAGCAACGCCAGCATCTGCCTAGATCCGGAGAAAACCAGCGCCGTTGCCGCCTTTCCCGCGCCAACAAATAAGGGCGACCTACGCCGACTTCTGGGGATCTGTGCGTATTACAGGCGCTTTATGAAAAACTTTTCGAAGATTGCTGAACCCCTCAACAAGCTTACAAAAAGACGATCTCGTGATTTTGGGGTCCCAATTGGTGCTATGCGTTCAACACCCTCCAAAACCTTTTCCAGGCTTCGCAGGTACTGGGCCATTTTGACGAAAGTACCGACACAGAATTACACACTGACGACAGCAACGTTGAACTAGGAGTGGTATTAGTTCAGTGGCATAATAATGTAGAGCACGTCCTCACTTATGCGAACAGAACGTTATCCTCAGCGGAGAGAAACCATTGTGCAACGGAAAAAGAATGCCTCGCTATTGTCTGGACCATAAGAAAATTCCGCCCATACTTGTACGGCGACCGATTAAGGGTAGTTAGCGACCACAATTCCCTTTGTTGGCTCGCGAATCTCAAAGATCCCCAAGGTCGTCTAGCACGATAGAGCTTTCAGCTACAACAGTTTGATGTCACCGTAGTTCACAAATTTGGGCGGAAACACACTGATGCCGACTGTCTTTCACGTGCACCGGAATAAATTGCCGACACTGACTTTGAAGACGACGACACTTTTCTTTCTGCTGTATCAGCAACCAGCTTGGCAGAGCAACAGCGTCTTGACTTCGAGCTCGTCCCACTCATTGACTACCTGGAAGGGTGCAATTCCCACCCTCCTCGAAGCTTTGCACGCTCGCTATTCTCCTTTCGTTTCCACAATGGAGTGCTTTATAAAAAGAACTTTCATCCTACACAAGCTGTTTATCTGCTTGTTGCGCCAACTATGCTTCGTGGTGACATTTTACGTACGTGTCTTTATGAGCCATTGTCAAGACACCTCGGGTATGCGCGCAAGCTGCTACGTATTCAACGCTCCTACTACTGGCCACGTGTCGCAAAGATTGCGAAGCACTACGTTAGCACATGTAGCGACTGTCAGCGACGTAATATTCCACCTTACGACCAGCGGGACTACTGCAACAAATAGGACCACCAAGATTCTCATCAGATTGCCATGAACGTTCTGGGATCATTCCCCACGTCTTCGTCTGGAAACCCTTGAATTAGGGTCGCTACTGACCACACAGTCAGTAGCGACCACAATTTACTTAACACGCCACTGCGAAACAAAGGTGTTTCCAAAAGCTACCGCAGCAGACGTCGCCCAATTTTTCGTTAGCAGCATCGTCTTACGTCACGGTGCACCAGCTGTCGTCATAACTGATTGTGGGACAGCTTTCAGCCCAGAGATGCTGCAGGAAGTCTTGCGATTAAGTGGCACGGAATATCGTAGTACAACGGCTGTCCACCCACAAGCAAACGGGCTGACTGAATGAATCAATAATACAATTGCATAAATGCTGTCACTGCATGTGGACATCAATCACAAGAACTGGGAAGCCATCCTTCCTTACATACGTTTTGTGTATAACACTGCTGCTGAAGAAAGTACCTGTTTCACACCTTTCGCTTAGTCCACGGTCGCAAAGTCACGACGATGCTCGACGCCATGCTCCTGCCCGATAGCTTAGGAATATACCACACGGCTACCGCAAAATTTGCGCAGTGCGCAGAAGATGCCCGTCAATTTGCTCGTCACCATATTAAATATCACCAAACCGCAGGCGCGTGCTGCTACAATCTTCATCCCCGTGAAGTGATTTTCAAGCTTAGTGATGAAGTCTAGGTGTGGACCCTAAGGCGACAACGTGGCCGTTCAGAAAAGCTTCTTCGCTGCTACTTTGGTCCTTACAAGGTCATACGACGTCTCAGCAACGTTACTTACGACGTTCTCCCAGAAGGCACTTCAACGTTCCCGTTGCCCCCGTAAACTGAAGTCATTGAGGTTTCATGGCTCAAACTATACATTTCGCGCTGTGAATCACCAGTGGAGTTACTTACTTAATTAAAAATTTCGCGTCTTTGTTTTTTCTTCGTCTTTTGCCTATATTCTATCCTATTTTTCTTATTTCTCATTCGACTCTTGACTCCACAACTGACTACGTTATTCCGCCTTATGCTATTCATTTTGCTTGCATGGTAAATTTCGTCTAATTTTCTTTTTTTTTGTCTTCGTGTACCGCATCGAGATGATGCTTCTTAGGAGACGGGGGCAATGTCACCCTCGATGAATGAGCAGCTGTAGCTCATACTCATTTTCGGCTGAGATAAAGAAGAGAACAATTTCGTGGTGCTGGTTCAGGTGAACGCCTGGCTGTAGGTCTTGTTTTGCACGTGACCATATGTTCTGAAAATAAATAAAGAATGGCCCCCACCCCGCGTCTGCCAATGAAGGAGCTCGATTAAATTCTTCGCAGAGTATTGGGGGTATCGCTTGAATTTTTCGTCTACTCTAGTCAAGCAAAGTGGCAAGTCAAGCAAAGCTACCAACATTGCATAGTCTCACAAAAGAAAAAGAATTCCCTGGGGTACTCGATTGAATGCAAGGCTTATTCGTTCCTTAGGATGAATAATGGTTTCCCTGCAACAAGCCAGAGAGAATCGAACATGTTTGCCATGAATAATGGGATGCAGTATTTTTTTAGGATCTTCTCCAAAAGACTTTAGAAACAAATCTGTGTCATCGATGCCTAAGGCCTCATATTTCTCCTATAAACAGCTGAAAAATGAATATCTTTAAACCTAGTTATGTTACTAGGCCTGCACAGTATATGGCAATCTAGAATTGCGGTGCACCATGCTGATGTTAATGCACGCCTGGTTAGGCAACACTTCTGGCAACCCGTCTGTTCATTCGTGGAACCGCAAAAGGTTCAACAAGATGTGTTCGGATGGCTTCATTGTGTACAAACCATTCTACAGATGTAGGAATTCTAAAAAGCCTGTGAACTTCGACGCGTTTTACCTTGTTCATGTTTGCCCATTGTTTGACGTATATTTGTTTGTGAATGCTACATGTACACAGGCAATAAGTAAAGAAAAAAGTCATTTCAAGTGAAAACAAAGTAAGAAAAACCTTGAATAAATTTTGAATGCGCGCTCCGCTGTTTATATGCACACCCACCGCGTCCGAGGCAGACGAGGTGAGGCACAAGCCAAGACAAGCATGCGCAGTGGAGGTGTAATTGGCACCGACGCGGAAGCGTGAAATCGTGTGACTAAGAAACGCTTCGCATTTAAAAGACTGTGTGAAGGTTTGTTGGTGATTTGCTCAAGTACTTTCGCACAATATTAGGCAGCTGTGTGACGCCTGTTGCAACGTCCAAAAAGTTAACTTTATGCGTTTTTATAGTTTTTGTTTTGGAATGCTTGGCTGTAGAGTTAGGGCGAAATAAAGGTGAAAATGTGTCTTTTGTGTTTTTCCCAAGCCGGCTGCAACCATGGTGTCCATTGTTGTTGTATCATTCAGAACATACAATGAAACAATGAGTGAGTTTTATGTTGCAACATTAAAAAAGTGAAGGCGTTATTAAACTTTCTGCAATAAAGTGGACTATTGAATAGACTACCGCAGCCCAGCTCACTTTTTTTCTTCTTTGGGCGTCTTTTTTGCTCTTCGCTTTTTATCTGATTTTTCTTGCCCGTTCTCCTTTCACTTAGTGATGGGTAGCAAACCTAATGCTCCGATTTCTGGTTAACCATCCTAACTTTCCCTCATTTCATACTCTCTCTCTTTCTCTCTCTTATTTCGTCTATGTTAACAGGTCATGCAGTCACGCTTTCTTTCTTTTTTAACGAGAAGTACGGTCCTTTTCTTCAGCAATCTGATTGCGTATACCAGTGCTTGAAATAACGCGTATGCAATGTGCATTTTACTCTTATCAATGCTCTTTCATTTCATTTTACAATGAAATATAAAGGGATCATGACAAGGCTTGCATGCACCGTAGTTGTCCACCGTTGCCACTGCCACCAGTGGCTGAAACCTTTATCGTGTAAATGGATAAAAAGTAGGTAAATGGAAACACCACAGACATATTAGAATTCGAACCCGGGTGGCCGCATGCCAGTACAGTGTTCCAACACTGAACTATGGCGGTGCTTTCAACTCCGCTGCAAAGTAGCTTTAGGCAGGAGGTGATGTCAGGAAAGAAATCACATTGATGCGAGTAATAAAGCACGGTAGAACAGCAAAAGAACTGACAGCCGCAACACAATACGAATTGCATACCAAGTGATTGCGAAATGGCAAAGTCCACTAAAACAGCGCTTGGCAGAAATCGTAATCATCGTCAGTCACAGGATCAAAAATTGCGAAATAATACTCGCAGGTATGTAGCGGGTACAATGCTTCTCTCAAGAATGACGAAAGATGTCAAAGTGAATGCCTTCTTAGTACACAAAAAGTATGGTCATTTCTGGGGTAGTAGGTACCCTTCCTTTGTGCTCCGAGCACTTACCCAAGTAGTCTTTAAAATATCGAGCGATTCATAGGCTTGGCCTTTATGAGTTTAACGAGCTAGCTATATTCAGTGCCGTACTTCAAACACATGGCGTTTGAAGTTTATTCAAACTTGCTATGCGTTCAGTACGTGGCTTTATGAGTGCGGTAACGTGTGGGCACTTTGTAGTGGGTGACTTGTTTTAAACCATGAAGTCATTTTGATAATGTCAAGTTTCTAGCACCTCATTGCAATGTACACTTGTACCGCTAAATATTACGGCAATATTTCATGTTGTATTGCGAAGCGTGTACACAGGACGCTGTTAAAGCATGAAAGCTACTATCACTGCGAAGAGCAGGAGCCTCGGCATATTATATCAGTTTATATTAGGTTGTCGATTGCAACGATTATCCACATTTTGCCATTAGGGGTCAATGCAAACGGCCCATAACGATCTATGCAAACTCGTTCAAATGGTCTGGAAGGGAATAGCGAATGCTGCAGCTCACCGACGATATGTGCAGTGAAATTATTTGGAACTCACATTTACGGCAATGACAGGCGAAGTTGCGTACGAAGGTGCACGTACAACACCAGTAGTAAGGGTATATAAAATCGACTCATGGGCATTGCTATAGTGGAAGAACGCGCCAGCTGGTCCACCATCACATATACCTTGGATCTCATCATGGCCTAGCACACAGCACACTACGATGCGCTCTTTGAAGTTATGGACTGTGCATGAAAACGAGAAAAAAAACACAAGTACCATGTTTTGCGTTTTAAGTTTTGTTAGTGCTTTTACCACAATCACATAATCCATGTCAAAAATTGGCAGATTGCATGTTCAGTGGAAACCGATGATTTGCGAAGCACGAATGAGAACTATTGATATGTCACTTGAAAATTAGCACAACGTTACGAGGTGGAGGTAAATTATGCCGTACACGACTTCCGTGTCATGATTATCGTGTTTGTATGTGTCGTTTATCTTCGTCATCTATTCACGTTACTTGATATGAATTTGAGTATATGTAGATCTAGCGAAACCTCCGCGAGCAGGTTATGAGCGTGGTATGTGTTCATGTTCTTACATGACACGCAGTCAGGATTATAATTTTTGCACCACCCATGTATATCTTCATACGTTGACGTCACGTAACACCAAATTTGGTATATGTGGAGCTAGTAAAACGGCTGCGAGCGCATCATGAAGGGCCCAATATACTGCAATGTAGCGTTGACGCACGCGCACACTGGGCACAACGACTCTACGTTAGCAAAACGCGACCACTCTATAGTCTGACGCCAGGCGTGACCAGCGTCCGTCGGCGCGCCCCGACGGCAACCGGCGCCGATGCGTTACCCATACAACACTTCGTCTCTCTATTTTTGTGACGGAGTGACGCCGGATGTGCTGAAACGCACATGCGTCCAAGCAACGCAGCGCGGGACGTGCCTGCGAGTATATGTCAGGGCCGGTGCCTGGCGTGGCAACGCTGGCATGACGCGACGAAACGAACGCCAGCGAGCACGCGAACCACATCTCGTCCAATTGTATTGGCGCCTTGAACGTGGCATGTACTCATCTTGTTACATGATACGCATCTCATTATTATCATGTTTGCACCAGTCACATACCTTCGTCATCCATTCACGTACTGTAATACCAAATTTGGTATATGTGGCGCTTGCGAAACGGCCACGAGCGTGGCATGTAATCATGAGCATGGCATGTAATCATGTTAGTGAATGGCATGCATGTCATGAATTTAGTGGTAGGGTCTGTCGCTTTCATGCCATGCAATCATGTCATACCATACCACTTTTGCAACAGGCCATGTGAACGAAACCACCGGAAGAGCTTCAGAACCATGAAATGTGAATCATGACGTTCAGGACATACATGTCATAAATTTGATGTTATGACTACTCAATTATGTTCTTCAAACAGTCATGTTATGCCATGGTATCGGTACCATAATCGAAACGGCGAGGAGAGCTACAAGTCATAGGCGGCTATATGAATGAATAGATAGATACTCTCAAAGTCGCCGAAGTTAGTTAGCTAAGGAATGCTTCGCATTTAAAACTGCGCCTGTATTTTTTAAATAATTTATTGCGTTCAACCGCCTCATGTATCACACAAGCTTGGGTATTTAGGACGTTTCTATCAGTATGCAGAACGCCGGGAACCGAGACACAAGGGCGAGACTTCGAGGCATCAGTAAATAATTCAGAAAAAGTGTATTTGTGTTGCAGTTACAGTATGTACGTATGGATATGTGCAATGAGTGCATACTTCGTAACCTATAAATAGACACGTCGTAATTAACACTCTACCACTTGCATGGCGGCGGATGTGCTGCCGGAGCCATCGAGCGGTGTTCACGTGGCACAAAAGCTTCATCAACTAATTAGGCCTCTCACACAAGGTGAGTAGGGCTCTTTCAACGAAAGCTGGTTTCCAACCAGATCAAAAGGCGACATATCAATAGTTGTAGAACGAGAAGTTGGGTCATTCTTCTCTGTATTCTCTTTGATAGATTAGATTTGTGGGGTTTAACGTCCCAAAACCACCATATGATTATGAGAGACGCCGTAGTGGAGGGCTCTGGAAATTTTGACCACCTGGGGTTCTTTAACGGGCACCCAAATCTGAGTACACGGGCCTACAACATTTCCGCCTCCATCGGAAATGCAGCCGCCGCAGCCGGGATTTGAACCCGCGACCTGCGGGTAAGCAGCCGAGTACCTTAGCCACTAGACCACCGCGGCGGGGCTATTCTCTTTGAGGTAATGTAAAAAGGACATGTGCTCATTTTTCCCCGCTAATTGTAGACAGCATCTAAATAGTCCGGAGAAATTGATTGGCACCCGCTATGTGAATTTCAGTGTCGTTGCTAAGCACAAACTGGCGTATACCGAACGTGTACGCTGCAAATGCTACATAGGCATCGCGTACCAGACAGCGCGCAAGCTGGAAGGTGGCGCATCGCACAGTAAAAAATGTAGAAATAAATAGAATGCAAGCGACGCCTGGTGTAGCGAGAAGCAGCACAGCGTCGCAAAACGACGGCACCTTGTACACAAATATTATTCGTGTTAGCTTATGCGCGAAACAGAGGACCGCAGCGTGAATTGCCCAAGTGCGACCTTTTTTTACCTTATAAGAGGTAATATCCGAAGTAGTAAAGGTGCAATGCCTTCTACTCCAGCGAGTAGCCCCCAACAAACATGCAGTCGTGAAAATATTTGAGTGAGCCAGCTGTGCAAAAACCGAACCCTCTTGAGCAACGCTTGCATAAGCGAAAAGCCATCATGAACATTTCGCCGTTTTCACCGCTTAGTCCATCGTCCGTCACCGCTTGGGGCGCAAGCCGCCGCGTCATGACGATGTGGCGACGCGCGCTTATTGTATCATCTTGCTGGTAATGCTTAAAACATGATAGTTCTCCCTAAAATGCCCATCACGTGTGGTGAGTGGTACATATGAATACATTGCCCTTTGAACGTTGAACAACGTGCTCCTTCGTGGCTCAGAAGCGAACGCCTCGCACTAACGATTCATAGGTCTCGCGTTTGATTCTGCGCGCCGGAGTTTTTTCTAGATTATTCTTTTTTCTTGCCTTTGTATATATATATATATATATATATATATATTTGTAGATAGGTATAAATATACGGTCAGTGACGGCAAAGCCGTCGGCAAAATCCAGAGGATAGGGTCTATATAATTGATATCGCAATAAAACCTTTTAGTTCTCTTTCCTGACATGCTGTATGGAAGGTTTTTGTGAGGTGGTGCTACTGTTCAATTTTGTTTGAGTTCCCTAACTGTTCCTCAGAAACATCAATAGCATGCGGACAGTGAGATTCTGAGGTTGTCAAACGCACAATATATGATGTCACTTGTCCCGGAAGGGCAATACGCAAGCAGTAAAACTTTTTGGTTACAAGGTCTCGTTGCCTTCGACAATGTTACTCACTCTTTCGTGTTGCGGTCTATTGCTGAGCTCGGCCTTGGAGTCAAATTCTACGAATATGTCAAATCGTTCTTGACCCGTAGGAGAGCCACCCTCAGAGTGGGAGACCTTGTCTCCGAGGAGATCGAGCAGGGCTCGCTCGGCATACCACAAGGGTCAGTGATATCGCCCACCCTGTTCGACCTTGTCAATGTCGGGTTGTCCAAGAGGCTCTCATGTATCGAAGGCATACACCACACAATTTACGTGGACGGTATTACCACTTGGTGCACAGATGGCAGTGACGGGCAAGTCGAGCGCTCCCTGCAGGAGGCTATAGACACCAGGGAAGATTACCTGCGTCCCACAGGCCTGAGGTGTTCACCAAACTCCGAGCTCCTCCTCTACAAACCCACTAGGCGAGGGCCCAAGCCTAAAAACTGGCAGCCGATCTCAAAGAGTGATATGAAGCTCGACACCGGAGATGGTGGCGCAATACCTAGAGTCGACTCCATTTGGGTCCAATAGTTCCAATGGCAAGACTACACTCAAGCTCGCCGCCAAGACGGAAAACGTGGTTCGGCTGGTTCGGTGGGTGGCCCACCGCTGCCAAGGCCTCAAGGAAGACAACCTAATCCGCCTGGCTATTGCCTTTGTTCTCTGTCACTTTTCATGTGGCGTGGCCATGCACAATTGGCAGCGTGTCAAGCGTGACAAGATCGTCTTGTTTAGAAAGATTGCCAAGCGGGCCCTCGGTATCCCGAGTAGGACGTGCACTGAGCGCCGGCTTCAGTTCGGAGTACACAATACGTTGGAGGAGATTGCCGAAGCGCAGGAGCAGGCCCAGCTTGCGCACCTTCCGAGCTCGCAGACCGGCAGACATATACTCCGAGAGCTCGGTCACTCTCCGGCTGAAGTGGACGAGAAGGTCAAACAGGTCCCCCGTGAAATTCACGACCTCATCAGCGTGGTACCGATACCGAGGAATGTCCATCCCTAGCACAAATGTGGTAGGCGACGGGCTAGAGCTGCCACTCTTCTCAAGCAGATTCACAGTAAAGAGCGCGGCGTCAGCTTTGTCGACGCGGCAGCATACCGTAGGAGCCGTGCCTTTTCCGCAGTCGTCGTCGACTCCAAACAGCAAATCACTAACAGTGCATCGGTTCACACTGACAATCGGACAATTTTTGAGCAAGTGGCCATCACCCTGACCATCCTGGAAGGTGAAAGGTACGTCATCTATAGTCACTCTAGGTAAGTTATTCGCGCTTTCGAGCGTGGTGTAATCTCCAAGAAAGCGCTGCGCGTGCTCCAGAGGGGTGGCCACAACGATATCAAGCACCACGTACTGATCTGGTTTCTTGCATATGTTGGACAGGTTCAAGGCGCTCCCCCCAACCTCAACGAGTCTGCCCACGAGGCCGCGCGCGCGCTTACCGACCTCGCCGGTTCCGGGCAATGATTCGGGGCCTACGGGGTTGCGGAAAACAGAGATGCGCCTGCCACGTACAACGAAAGAACAAAACATTTTTACCTCGCGCGAGGAATATAACCACTCCCTCATCCAAAACTTAATAGACCACAGGCCCTTACCGTTAGACTACTGCAGACCGACACGTACACTAACCTGAGATCCCTTGACGCTATTTATCCTGACGTGTTCCCCAATGACGCTTGCCCCGCATGTGGGGATGTAACCACGCTGGCACACATGCTCTGGGAGTGCAAGGCAATGTACACTGACCCCAACACTGCATTGGTCAGGTGTGAAGTGGCCCTACGCAGCTCCTTCCTGGCCGACCAACTTTGGGCCGTCCAGCAGGCCAGCGGAGCGGCCAATAGGCTTGGCCTAACGGTTCTGACGTGGTAGTCGCCCGCTGCACGCTGATGCGCGCCTTGCAGGACCACAATAAAGTTTCGCAACCAACCAAACCAACAAGGTCTCATAGTGATGAACCATCTGCTGAAAGCATTTCCGGTATCCTCTTCAATTGTGAAATTCACCGCTAAAGGTATGAAGGTAGGGCTCATGCAGTCGTCGCTGCAGTATTAGGGCGAGCCACGGTAGTAGTATGAGAAGATAATAAAAGGGTCATTTAGTTTAGCGTTTTTTGCCTCCGTTCTGCTTAGCCAGTCAGCCATTGCGCCTCTGCGCATGCGCTATACGGTCAGGCAGTGAATGTGTGGGCAGACCGTCGTTTCAAGCGAAGCATCACGTGAGGTGAGGAGAAGCGATCCAAATGGCAGCCTCCTGTACCACAAGTCCGCGCTGCTCGAAAAACGCAGTGGTTTTCCAGCAAACACGCTAGCATCGATGGCACTTCAAGACATAGAAGGATTTGTAAGTCTTGCGAGAAGTCGTCGCAGCCAGTTCCTTCGAGGATCCACGCATTTGGGGTGAATGATGTTCCACGAATTTATTTATTTATTGGTACCCTCAGGGCTTACAAGAAGCATTGTAGAGGGGAGGGGCTGAAGTAAATGAAAACACTATAAGGAATACACAGAAAAAGTGGCACTAAGAGATAGAGCACAAAAGGAAACAAACTAGATAAGTTTATACATGAACTAACAAAAGAAAATAGGACGAAAAAATACACTTTGACGTCGCAATCACAGTGAATGTCAGTGCATGTTGCACAAAAAATAATCGACTGATGCCTTTTCAATACACATGTTCAAAAAAAAAAAAAAAAAATAAAATACACATGTTCGAAAAAAAAAAAAATGATACATGAAAAAGCAAATTATATCGAGTTACACACACAAAAAGAAAACATCAGTGCAAGGAAAAAAAAAAAAAAAAAAAAAAAATTTGTTGAGATCAAGACCTGTACAGAGATAGGTGGTAAAGAAGTAAATTGCAGTTTCAGTGTGTTGTAAATGCATTTGTGAACGTGATGCAGCTTTATAGCGTGTTCGTTAATGCTTTCCGGAAACGGTCAGGGTCTCTGATTGCGACTAGTGACGCAGGCAGGTGATTCCATTCATAAGATGTTTTTGGCAAGAATGAATATGAGTAGGTGACTGTGCGCTGTGACGGTACGTGAACTTTGAAAGGGTGGTCGACACGTGGGGAGATATAGGATGCGGATGTGATGTATCGGGACTTCAACTCATTGTTATGATAATATATTTTATGAAAAAGGCAAAGACGGGATAACTTCCTACGAGAAGAAAGAAGGGGAATGCCAAGTGTTCGTTTCATGTCAGTGACACTGGCAGTTCGATGGTAGTTGTGAAGGATGAAACGGACCGCTCGATTTTGCACATTTTCAATTATGTTTGTCAGACTAGCATGACCAGGATCCCATATGGAGCATGCGTATTCAAGGTTAGACCTAACATAAGTAATGTACAGCTGTTGCTTTAACTTCGGGGGAGCTAAGGAAAAATTACGTTTTAAATAACCAAGCATGCGGTTAGCTTTCGATGTAATGTATTCTATGTGTCTTTTCCATGAGAGATTGTTAGTAATATGCACACCAAGATATTTATAGGATATTACTTGATCAAGTGAAGTATTATTCAGTAAATAATTAGGGCATGCTGAAATACTACGGGAAATTCTCATTGTTTTGCATTTAGACGTGTTAAGGTCCATAACCCAGAGCTTACACCATGTCGAAATGTTATTAAGATCATTCTGCAGTGTTAGGGTATCATTAGGGCCTTCAATCTTGCGATATAAAACACAATCATCGGCAAATAAACAGATGGAACTTGTGATTTGGTTAGGAAGATCATTGATGTATATTAAAAAAAGTAATGGTGCTAAAACAGAGCCCTGAGGTACGCCTGAGTCAACCGGTACTTCAGGAGAGTTTTTATCATTAATGCTGACATATTGCGTTCGGTTGGATAGAAACTCTCGAATCCAATTGAAAACCAGGGGATCAATGCTTAACTGGCTGAGTTTAAATAAGAGTAAGCGGTGACTGACGCGGTCAAAAGCCTTGGCGAAATCTAAAAATATGCAGTCTACTGTAAAACCATTGTCTAGAAATGCGTGAAGATCATTGCAAAATGTTGCTAGCTGTGTTTCGCATGAGAATGTCTTACGAAACCCATGCTGACTACTATGAAAGAACTTATTCGATTCTAAAAAATTGACCAGATGGGAGAAAATGACGTGTTCGAAAATCTTACAAGGAATTGAAGTCAGGGAAATAGGTCTATAGTTTTGAGGGTTGTGTGTGTCACCGGATTTATGAAGTGGTATCACCTTGCCTGTTTTCCAGTCTTTAGGTAAGGAACTACTGTTCAGTGATTTCGTGAAAATAAGGTTTAGTAGGATGGAACTATATTCGGCGGTAGCCTGCAAAAATTTCGACGTGATGCCATCAATACCGCACGAGGACGATCTCTTTAAATTGTTAATGATGGAGCGGATACCAGACGAGTCAAGTAAAATGGGTTCCATGGGAACGTAGCTAGGCGCAGTGAAACGTGGACAGATGTCAGGGTGAGTAGCACAAAATGAACGGGCAAAAACAGTGTTAAGTGTGGAAGCGCACTGGCTGCTTGGGATTGACTCGCCAGATTTATCAGTAAGAGCTATAGTTAGATTATCCCGGTTTCTCACGACATTCCAAAAGCGTTTTGGGTTGCTTTGGAGCAATGACGGAAGTGTATTATTATAAAATTTAAACTTAGTTTCTTTTAATGCACTGGAGTATGCTTTTGCCGCGGTTGTATAAGTGGACCACTTATCAGCAGATGACGATTTCTTGGCGGCACGAAAGAGCCTTTTTTTTTTGTTAGACAGCCGGTTGAGGTACCTTGAATACCATGGCGCGTTGGATGAATGATAAACCTTCCTTACAGGGATATGCTTTTTATTAGATGCAGTGCTTTGTCTTTGAAACACGTCCATATTTTCTCGACCGTAGCATCATTGTAAGAAAGACAAAAGCTGTCGAGAAATGAGGAAAGCTCGGTGTTGATAGCCTCAAAGTTGGTCTTATTGTAATCCTTTATAAGTTTAAAGCGATTGCTCCTTCTATTCCTCGGTACAGAAATGGAAAAATGTAGCACGTCATGGTCACTCAACCCTGGCAAGTGAGTTATTTCAGATGCAATATCTGGTGATGAGGTGAGTATCAAATCTAGTAGGTGTGATGTGCTAGGAGTAACACGGGTGGGAATACGCACTAATTGAGATAGATTGTAATCCAAACAAGTGGTTAGGAAATAACTCGTTTCAGCTGAAGCAGGCTCTGCAAACGGGCATGGATGAGACCATTGGATTGATGGAAAATTAAAATCTCCTAGAAGAAAAACTGGAATACCGGGAGTTAATGCCGAAATATGACTTAGGCAATCATGTAATTCTTCGCAGAAAGAGCCGTTGGAATTAGGCGGGCGATAGCAAATGCCAAAAACAATTTTTTGAAAACAAATCGTCACGTAGCACCAGACAATTTCTAATCTACAAGGGATTTTCAGAAGTGTACATTGAAAACACTCATTCACAGCAATAAGGACCCCACCACCCCTTCTTTCGGAGCGATCACATCGATGTACAGTGAAAGTTTTGTGGCACTGAAAAAGCTCACTTGTTGCAATTTGATCGGAAAGCCAGGTTTCAGACAAAAGAATTATGTCAGCATCCGTGTCATTAATTAAAGCACTTAGGCGGTCTCTTTTCGGAATAAGGCTGCGAATATTAGCATACAGGATTGAAAGCTCCGATGGTGAAGATGAGCCACCACCCCTCACACTGTCCTAGCTAGTGTTAGAATAAGGACGACCTGATCTGGTCGCCCTAGGGCTAGAGAAAACGGCAACTTGTGGGGAAGGTGCCTCGCAGACGACGTTGGTGCGAGCATCATACACATAGCATTTATTTTGTGCATATAATTTTTTGTACCGCAACTTAAACGGTTTTTTTAAAGCAATGCCAAACTCTGTCAGCTTTTTACGAGCTTCACGAGTTGATACAGAGAAGTCTTCAGAAAGGCCAATGCCACTACCTCGTAAAATAGATTTCTTAGACAGTAGTAGCATTTTTGACTTGGAATTTGAAAATTTAGCAATGAGGGGTCTATTTTTACCTGCCAAGTATCTGCCTATTCGGTGTGCTCGTGCTATGTCATCGGGTGATAAGCGAACATCCAACCTGTCACGGGCCATCGTGATAATTTTTTCTTCTGACTGGTGCGCTTTCTCGTCTGGCACGTCAGGTAAGCCATAAAATAGCACATTATCACGTCGAGACCGATCTTCAGCCTCGTCAAGCCGGGCTTGTAGATCAATTGTCTCTTGTTCCACGCGAATTAGTGATTGGCGCGTGATAGATAGTTCTTGCTGTACATTTGGAAGATCGCTAATCCGTTTTTCTACTGTTTGTAGCCGTACGGTAATGTCAGCCACAGCAGTTGCAACTGTCTCATGGGAAACCTTAAGATCAGACAATGCCTGTGACATGCTCGATTGGTTAGTCTCGATTCTAATACAACGCTCATTTGTCTCTTTAACCAACTGAATTAGTTCCGTTAGGGTCTTGTCAGGCCCAGGGTTTTCCTCAATGTCCCCACAAAGCATAAGCAGCAAAGAAGAAAAAGGTTCAAGCAATGCTTCTGGGCACGGAAGCACAATCGCAAATCGGTCACTAGTCTTGTAACATTTGCAAGGCAAGAGAAAGGAATCACCAACCTGCACAACAAGAAAGATGTGCCGTAAGTTCTTCATTCTGTCTGTGCATCCGTGCCCACTGGCGGGGTGGCAAGTGGCGTGTGCTTTTAAACCATCCACTATCAGTCGTGACGATGTCACTGACGTTGTACTGCGTGGCTCATGGAAAGGGCAAGCCGTGGCGCTGTTGAGAAGACTGGGCGCGGCGCTTTCAAACACGCATGAAGAATCGGTGGCTGCGCAGATGACATCCACGTACGCCGAAGTCGAGCCGCAAAACGGAATTTCGACCGCGGGAAGCGATCGATGATCCAAGGGATGGCTTGCAAGAACGCCCACAATCTGCACAACAAGAAAGATGTGCCGTAAGTTCTTCATTCTGTCTGTGCATCCGTGCCCACTCCGCTGCAAATATTTCGCGCTGCAAATAAAAAAAAAACGTACACTATCATAACACGCAATAGTATACCCTGAACGAAAACACATCTTTTTTCAGTGATCGATACTTGGGAAAACTGAGCAGCTGCCGCGCTTCACTTGGAAAATTGAGCCAGAAGAAATCAAGTTGTGCAAAAAAAAAAAAAAAAAAAAAAAACCACTCGAGCACTCCGTAGATATGGTTAACCAGTGAAGTTGAAACATCACAGCCGAAGTGAATGTGCCACTCGGGGTACACTTTACAGCTCGGGAAACTTCCACCGAAAGTGACAGGGTTACCAGTCACTTAGCGAATTGATCTAGAGCTGACACTTGCGACCACAAACAAGCCTCTCGAGATGATTCTTTGGTATTACCATCTAAGGAACTTAGCGAATTTTCGTTAGTGAGCGATTTCACGTAACAATAGTAATGATTTAGTATTTACCAGCGCTCACTCTTCCATCATTTAAGGAAAGCTTTTTCGTTTGATTTGATTTGCCACACGGCTAGGCAGTGAACGTGCTGCCTCAGTACAGGGCGTTTCAAACGCATTCGGGCTGCCTTGAAAACTTCGATTGAAATCCAGCTTCAAGTGAAGGTGCCAAAAAATAAAAAAAATGCTAATCCTTCCAACGATAAATGAATTCACACTCCTATATAACAGTTTTTTTTATGTTGTTACAAGATACGAACGATGTTTATTTTTTTTAAACCAACTTTGATGCACCAGCGGCATCGTGATTGCGTTGACCAAACGACGTTTGGCTGAAACTGAAAACATAGAAAACAACGCTCAGGTAACGTTGATAATTTGAGCGGAACAGAAAACGGAGTGCAAAATTGGTCAGCTGAAAGTTCGTAATACGGCTTGCGGCTGGCTTCCAACCCTCCCCAAAGCAGTGATCCGGAGGCGTAATTCGGTGAGCATGTTATGGTTTGTTAATTACACTCAGCTGCAGCACAATAACCTGCTTCGAGCTCCGCGTTGATAATGAACTCTTTGAGAGCTGCATTTATACTTGATATAGTCACGGGCAATTTCTTCGCAGTGTAGCAAAGGGTACACAGCCAATTGATGCGTACCATACTGTTAATAAAGTAGTCTTACAATTGTCTTCTTATTTTGAGCGTTAGATATCAAAAACGCTGCCTTCATTTCATTTTTTCAATTGGCTCTCTGACATAGGGCGCAGCTAACACCCGTATATATTCGCAATATTTTTAGTTTATTCAATGTGACTACACATTTTTGAACATATGAAAAAAAAGCCGTGCTTTTTGACGTACCTTGAACACCAAGTGGCATAGAGTTTCATACAATAACACCTAAAGAAGAATCTGGCGCTTAGATCGTGTGCTTTCATGAAAATTAGGAGATGTACAAGCTTCGGATTAGATAGGTTTAGCTAGCGAACTGTGTACAGATCTTTTTCGACAGTTTAGGTATCATTCTTTGCGCATTGCGGGTAGTGGGATGCAGCGAAAAAGATTCCAGTGGTGCTTTTGTTGTTTGAAGAAGCTGAAGACCACTAGGTCTTCAGCTTCTTCGATTGATTCTTCATTTGCTGCAACGTCGGAGCTTTGCGAGTCGTATTAGGCTGCTTAAATGAAGCGCCGTCTATTCACCACTGCGCATATATGTAGCGTCTTATGCCAGTGCAGGATGTTATCTCGAGTTCACATTTTCACGAGCGCGTCTTGCCTCAACTCGTTTTAAATCAGCTGCAAAACAATGACGAAGCTAATTAGACGAATCGCCACGATTTACTTTCTCGACTTCACAACAAAACTAGAGGTGCGTTCGGGGCCGACAAGTGGGACCATGGGACAGACACACATAGCATCACAGAGGAAAAAACGATAGGCGTTTATTATCCAATGCTGCACTAATATTTTGATAAATAGATAGTGCATACTTCAGAGAGAAAAACATGCATGTTTATTTTGAAGCGTTCTAAAAAATTTTATAAATCTTATGCCAAATCTGCGACGCCACGGCAAAGAAATGCATACTCTTATGGTTGAATTTGCCCACAGTTATTTCTGCCACCTAGTCAAGAAAACGTGTTGAAATAAAGCTTGCGTACAAATAAAAGAAGCAAGTTTCAATTAAATACAAGGTAATATGACTTTGTTTCACACTCGAAAAAATTGGTACGAGGCAGCGATTCCCACGTACAGGGGGAATCGATGGTATGCGAAGCACGAACGAGAAAGCTTTATATATCAATTTAAAATCAGCACACTGCTACGACGTGGAGATAAATGATGCCGTACATGACTTACGTGTCATGATTATCATGTTTGGATGTGTCTTTTACCTTCGTCATTTATTCACGTCACGTTATACGCAAAGTTAGTATATGTGGAGATAGCGAAACGGCCGCGAGCACGCTATCAGCGTGGTATTTTGTCATGTTCTTACATGACACGCTTGTCAGGATTATCATGTTTGCACCGGTCATATACTTTTGTCGTCCCTTGACGTCACGTAACACCGATTTCGCTATATGTTGAGCTTGCAAAACGGCCCCGAGCATCCGGTAAAGTGCCCAATATACAAATTCCAATATAGTGCTGACCTGCGCGCACGCTGTGCACGGCGACGCTACGTTAGCAAAACGCGAACACTCTATAGACAACACACACTGATCAGAGGGAGCTGCGGTGCTCCCACTGCGCCGTCTCAAAGTCTTTGACATTCGCCGTTAGAGGCACGCTGAAAAGAGACGCGTGCCCGCGTCCCTGTGTATCCCCGGCCCGATCCGCCAGCCGATGCAGAGCGCGAGACGCGCGTTTCGCGTTTAGTTTTCACCGACATTGACTCAAGGTTTCTTTTTTTTCCGCTAGACTATGTATTCTGGCGCGGCAGTCAGACTGGAAAACTCGACTGAACGGTGCCTATAGTCTGATGCCAGGCGTGACCGGTGCGACCAGCGTCCATCGGCGTGGCCCGACGGCAACCGGCGAGAAATGCAACATGCTGCATTTCGCGGCGATGCGTTACCCAGACAACTCTGCGTCTCGCTTTTTTTGTTACAGATGGACGCCGGATGCACTGAAACGCACATGCGTCGAAGCAACGCAGCATGGCGCGCGCCCCTGTGAGTACCCGTCAGGACCGGCGCCTGGAGTGGCAACGCCGGCGTGACGCGACGAAGTCAACACCGGCAAAAACGTGCCCCACATCACGTCTAAATGTATTGGCGCCTTGACTGTGGCATATAGTCATGTTTTCACATGACACGTATCTCATGATTATCATGTTTGCACCAGTCACATACCTTCGTCATCCATTGACGTCACGTAATACCAAATTTGGCGTATGTGAAGCTAGCGAAACGGCCGCCAGCGCATCATAAGCGTGTCTTGTAGTCATGTTGTTACATGAGACACCTTTCATGATTATCATGTTAAGGTCTGTCGCTTGTGTTCACCATGCAATGATGCCATACCGTACCAGTTTTGCAACATGCCATGTGAACGGATCTACGGCAAGATCTGTAGGACCATGAAATGTAAATCGTGACATACACGGCATATATTTCACGATTTACGTATTATGACACGTCAAATATGTTCTTCATATAGTCATGTTGTGCCATACCAAGTTTCGTATCAATACCATTATCGAAACAGCCAGGAGAGCTAACAGTCGCAGGCGGCTAGATAGATAGATAGATAGATAGATAGATAGATAGATAGATAGATAGATAGATAGATAGATAGATAGATAGATAGATAGATAGATAGATAGATAGATAGATAGATAGATAGATAGATAGATAGATAGATAGATAGATAGATGTGCTCAAAGTCGCCGAAGTACACTGAGAAATGCTTCGCATATGAAAGAAGCATCGTGATTCCCAAGAACCTATTTCATCCGAAGCAAATCCGAAGCCTTTACATCCTATTAATCCTATGGGGATACAAGCACCGCTGAAAGAGCCCACTTAGACACTAGCGTCAGATTCTCCTCGAGGTATTATTGTATGAAACTGCGTGCCAAGAGACGTCTGCGTCGAGATGAAACGTTGGTCGTGTGCCGCCATCACTTTCCACAATGAAACGCATAATATACCGGAAAATTGTGCACAGTACATGTGCAGAACCTCACCCTCGCACCTTTACCTTCATTGCCATTAAGAGGTTATGCGCTAGCTTATACTCCGTTTTTCAACCTGTTTGCAGCGTTGTGGAAGGTACGGGTGCTCTTAGCCATTCACAACAGAGCTCACGTCATAAGTGTGTTCCTACGCACATGTCGCATCCGTTAATTAGAGAGGTGGTCCATTTGTATGGACGTAGGTGAACTTAACTAATTAGTATTTTGATTTTCTTAGCATATGACATTTCGCACCTTTTTGATTTATTTTGCTTACTCTTGAAACGGAAGACTAGCATTGCATTGAAGCTGGCCCGACGTTTTCTGTTGTTATCACCACCGGTTTCAAAGAGTTATTGGCACGTTCAATTTTTCAATTATTTCTGCAACGCGTAAAAATAACTATTTGAGTCACTGAATCAATTAACTTACGAAAAATTGAATCAGTAAATGAGAAGATTTACTTACTCTTCTCAGCAGTCACTAGCTTGATTCCGTGCAGTATGACAGAATCAATGTCTCGACGCTTAAAGGACGTGTTTGACGCTGCTATGAAGCCTGTCACGTCACTCCAAACAAGCCCTCTAGAGATCAGCTGGTAGTGGTTGGGAAGTAGGCGTACTACGAGATGACCAGCAGCTTCGGTGATACAGTTCACACGGTATCGGCCATCGCTTGCATGTACGTGTTCGACAGGCTTGATGAGCTTCGCCTTCGCCTTTTTGCTGCTCGAATAAACTTCTCTTTCGGAAAGGCAGGCCTGAAAGTTCTTTTTATGGCTACCAATGCGCAGCACATTTTCATATTACTCAGGTATATATGACGTATTATTTATGGCCATAACTATGCCAGGTGGTACTAGTGGAAGAAGCTTCTGCGCTTTGCACGGAATTTCAAAGGCAGTCGCAAACCAGATCGATGAGCTTTGTGCGTAGAATGGACAGGGCAGTACTGTATACGAATGGTATATGATGAAAGGATGCGAGATGGAGGTAACTGGAATGTTCACTAAGTGGACGGATGGATGTAAGGATGGACAGGCAGATAGACAGAGAGACAGGCAGAAAGATGGACGCATGAATTAATGAATACACAGACAGACGGGTAGATAGAGCGACAGACAGACAAGCAGACAGACAGACAGACAGACAGACAGGAAGACAGGAAGACAGACAGACAGACAGACAGACAGACGGATGGACGGACGGACGGATGGACGAACGAATGGATGATTCACGGTGTCCCGATGAAACCCTTCGAAGCTTCGCCCCACTCATAGTATTATTCACGCCGTGGATATATGCTGTCATTTTTTATCATTCTCCACATTACTGTCGTGGGCACATTCAATAGCATCTCTTCAAACAAACCAACTTCCATAGTGTGGGAATGTCCGGGTGGTTAAGCAGCCATTGACGAGAGCCTCAAGCACATACCCATAAACCTACGTTCTGCGACCGTGAAGGAGTGACTGGTGAAGTCCTCCTCACACATCATGCAGGCACTGTTCGAATATTTGAAACTTTTAGGCCTGTCTGATGGCTAGGCCTTTCTTTTAGCGGACCCGGACTGGTTTTTTTCAATAAATTTGTTCTCTCTCTCTCTCTCTCTCTGCACCATCCTCACGATAGTTAGAATTTTCGCTTTCTCAAAAAAAAGGCATTGCACCACTCTTCTAAAGAAGCTGAGGTCAAAACAGTCTAGCTTTATTG
The DNA here is from genome assembly GCF_013339725.1 of Rhipicephalus microplus. Classification (NCBI taxonomy): domain Eukaryota; kingdom Metazoa; phylum Arthropoda; class Arachnida; order Ixodida; family Ixodidae; genus Rhipicephalus; species Rhipicephalus microplus. Next base: position 61,671,423 of record NC_051174.1, read on the forward strand.
TCCGATCAGGGCCGTTCTCAGTACAACGTTTCTTCGATGTTAGGATTTTGTTCAGACTCAGTTTTTCAGCAATACTGCGTTTGCTTGCTCAACTGGATTAGTTTTGCGTTTCTCTTCGTAAAGGCATATATACTTGCAGTGTCTCCGCACTCGATGCAAAGTCGTTCTAGAATGTATGAAGCTGTCCGCTTCGAAAGCTTGCGAAAACCACTCAGACTATGAAGGCATACAAGTCACGCAGCACAACCTTTTAGGAAGCCTCTGAAGAGATGCATCCTTGTAGGCATTTAGAAGCGAAACTCTTTAGGCCGTGGGTCGTGCGTCCACGAAATGTGTAGTGGTAGTAGTAGTAGTAAAAGTAGTAGTAGTAGAAGTAGTTGTAGAGTAGTAGTAGTAGTAGTAGTAGTAAGTAGCCACTTCTCGTGTAGTATTTGGAATGTCCGCTGGATGGTGCTACTTCTATATGATGAATATATGTTGAACAAAAGCGAGATTGCGGTACCTCAGGTGTCCACTAGATGGATGAATGTGAGGATGGTCGGATGCTTAGACGGATGGACAGAGGAACAGTTGCACGGACTGCCGAACGGACGCATAGATAGATAGACGCACGCACAGAAAGATGCCTGGACGGACGTACGAACACATGAAGTGACGGACGCGCGGACGAATAGATGGGCGTACGGACAGGCTGACGGACGCACGGACAAAACCAAGAATGAACGAATGGGTGGAAGCGCAGGCGGACTTACGGACGCTTTGTCCCACTCATTATCATTATTTACTTCAAGAATATTCTGCAATTTTTTTCTTAATTTCATCATTGGAAAAAAGCTTCCGCAAGCTTTAGAATAGCCAGCCTAACAACCTTTTTAATTTATGAGGGTGCAGCTTGCAGCACAAGACTGTATTGATAAAAATTAACATTTGCCCAAAGGCTACCTTGATGGAATGCGAAAAAGCAGCGCTGCGCACGAAGTTTCGGCGGACAGATTTGCGGAGGGTGCGCGGCGTTTTTGCAATGTTGCCGACGATGACGGCGTCAAAGATTCGCCGGCGTTGACCTTCCGCTCTTGGAGCTTCTGCTCGGCTCCCTTGGCTCACGTCTCATCGGTGTAGTCGACGCATTCAAAACGTTTGCGCTCGACTTCCTTGGCTCGCGTATCCTCGGGCTTACCCGCGCGCAGTCTTCATTCTCGAAAGCGATCAGCGTGCTCGACTCACACCTCGTCATTGTCCAGGACATTTCACTGAAGACGCTTCCGTTCGGGTTACCGGGCTCGCACTTCGCGATACGCACTGCCGTCACCTGCAGTCAGGGGAGCGTGTGCGGCGCGTCGGCTCGGAGACACGTACGGACAGCGTTACACAGGCTAACCTAAAAGCTGCTTCGCCTTAAAAACTATGTCAGAGACTATTTGCTGTTCCCTAATGCCCTGATTTGACGAGAGAGCTTCACCTGTGACTGCACTGCGAGCAGCCTGAAAACGGAGCATTGCTCTACACTGCTCGCGCTGAGGTGGTTGATAAGTGTGAACGTAACGATGTTGGCGTTCAAGCCGTTGATTGGTTTTCCTGCTTCCTGTGGCATCCAGATGTTCTTGGAACATCTAGCCGCCCACTCGAGCAACCCACATGAATGATCATTCAAGCTTTTTGCCTGTGAGTAGGCAGGCAAATAATACCTGATTATTCTGTATTACTCAGTGCAAGATAATACCTTATATATATTTTGTCACGTTTTGTAAAAAAAGGCGATAATCGGGGGTGTCAGGGTACGAAATATCCTAAATGGGGGCGGCTTGAAATAGTTTTATTATGCGTAAAGGTTAAGTTACGCATGATTTCAGCCTGATTGGGTAAGTTTAAAAGAGTTCACTGTGTTTTCTACTTTGACCATGTGGAGCATGTGCACTCAAAATATCAGTCATCTTCAAGCGAAAACTAGCGTTGGCACTGAAAGGACTACTTTATTTATATAATAGGTGACTAAACTTGCTTAATTCATGGTGGTAAGTAGAAGACACGAAACAATTCGTTGATAATGACAGTGATATTGATATTGATATTTGAATTGGAACAAAATATGTGTCAAAATGCATCCATAAAGAATTTTTTATTAAACCCTTACATCATTTTATTTGTGGCTGACGTCATTAACTTTAGTGAGGTGGGCTGTTATAGTAGCGAACAATCGACTTTGAAGTGTGGAATCTGAAAATTTATATTGAGAGGAACACAGAAGCGGTGATAAGGTGAGCCTTGAAAATTACATTGCGTGTGAAGTTTCATGGTGTTGTTTCCTAAGAGACAACAAGCTAAAATCACAAGCTGTAACTAGAAACTATATTGAAAGATTTATATATCTTGTCTAAGAATGAAGTTCATTTTCCATGGCAGGCACTATGCATAAGCATCTGAAAAAAAATAAAGAAAAATGCAGGTGAATTCTTCATTCGAATGGCAATACTTCATGAAAAGTTCCCATAAAACTATTTGGACTTACTGGAGCATGCCTTTAGATCTGTCAAAATATATTCGGCATTATCGCAGTTTGCTTGGAATATAAAGTCACAGTCTTCCGGGATATGGCCGACAAGACCTTTTCTAGTCCACATGGTGCAGTCAAATTTTCCTGAAAAAAATTATCACAATCTAAACTTGCAATACGTGCTGACGCTCTGGCAAGTTAAAGTCCTATTTCCTGCTTTGTTTCCTGGATAATTCATTTGTCCTTTCAGATTACGGCTTTCAGAACCAGGTAAACAACAGAATTCTATTGGCTGACCATTGAGTAGAGCCCTTAAGTATTATGCGTTAATAGTCTGTCATAAAGCCTTCGACCTAGGAAGATTAGCGTTCATGGGTTTTTTGAAACACATGGCGAAAAAAACACAGTGTTTTTTATACTTATCCCTATTATTCTCAGTTGCATGTATCAATCTTTCATTCTTTTCTAAAATTTCTGCCCCACACACGCTGCGTGGATTTGCGTTCAGAATTCACAGAACTTTCACTAAATAAAGGTGGGTTGGACTCACGGTATAATAAGTGATGAGGGCGTAAAAATCAACCGACAATAACAATATAACCTCATGCGAATTATAAGCTAAAATACGTGTTTGGGAAAGCCAGCTGCGCATGAAGTTTTGGCTTTTTGCAACGTGTCAACTCCGTAAATATTTTTTCAAGTTCGATACCACCCAGCACGCCATTATTTTTCTTCCTGCGCATAATCGAGATATATTTGCTTCTGACACATCCGTAAGATGTTATTTGAGTGGCCCATTGATAACATACACATTGTTGATACTGCCTAATACTTTTAAAGATGAAATATGGCTGAGCACTTTATAATAGTTAGGAAGCATTAAAGCTGTCACGTGTTGAGCTATCCAAATTGTGTGATAGCTGCTAGTTATTTTATTGTTGTACCCCGCTATAATACATACGTTAACGCGATTTCCGACATGATGGCCTGATGTGCTCTTCCGAATCTGTTTTGAGCAGCTTTACGGCCCTGTTTTGAAGGTCTACAACCACGCAGAGGCCCGCGTTGTAATCCCGGTCAGTGATGGGTCTTGTTTCATTTTATCGTTTTATGATTAACGATACGTCATCATCGGCAACAGTTACGGTGACGTCGCTAAATGTCAGGGCGAGAGTCTAGGAGGTTCACTATAAGAGTTCTGAAACCCGTTGCCACATTTTCATCATACGTATTACTTTTCTCGCAAACACTAAAATAAAGATGGAAGGATAATTTCAATCAGCCAGATTAAACTTCTTAGGTTGCCTGGGCAACCATTTTATAAAACGACCTGCTTTGTTCATCGGGGTGCTGCTAGTTTTAACAGCACAATTGTTCATCATAAGTTAAAAGGTGTAGCCTAGAGCAGTTGGTGATTGTTATCGGCGTTGTATCACTTTCCAGGTGCATCTCAGAACATCAAGAAAGTGATAAGTCATCCAAGTACTTATGGTTTGTCATTTCATTATCTTGCGCTGTTGGTGGTGCACTCACTTTGGGTGCCGCAAGAGGTTGAATCACTTGGCACAGCAACCTCATGGGCTAATATAGACAAATACTATTTTCTCAGTTATTTAGACAGAGCAGGAGTGAATATAAATGTTTAACACAGAAGAAAAACACAATTCTACAAAGAAAATAATTATGCAACCCTTTTTTCAAATGCTGAGCAATGAGTGTGCGCATAGGCCCGTCAATTTTACTTTACACATTCAAAGTTCATGAAAAAAAAACTTGAAACAATCAAGACCAGCTCCTAAGGGCGTAATATCTAAGATATCAAATCGTCGGGCGTGGCTTGCGGATACTGCAATAAAAGAAATGGGTGCTACAAGATTCAGGCTCGTGTGAATGTATGAAGCGTGGACACTAGCAGAATTTGGAAGGACATAACTGATTACACGAATAGTACAACCTAATAGTAGCTACAGCAGCACTACGAAAGCAACTAATATTACAAGAAAGAGCTGTTTTCTGTCCTTATTTCTTGATTCCGTACTTACAAATGTAACTACTTCAAGGTTGCGCTCTTCGTATATTCAACGGCGCGAACTGTTTTAGGCAGGAGCATGACGCAATCCAAAGTACGCTGATGTTCAAGAAACTGCAGCGATAAAGCGTGTGGATGCGTATTTGGCGAGAAGCAACCATCATAGCGGCAAAATGTAAACCATTTAGCTCTCTTTAGGAAAGATTCCAACTTGTCAAGTTTGTGGTGAGGTGACCAAACAGACGGCGGATATTCGATTATGGGCGTGACCATGGTTTTGTACGCCATCAGTCGCTTAACGTGCGTTACTTATCAGTTGCTTGACGTGGGTTGGAGATACCAAAGTTTTTAAAGCTTTGTTACAAACTGTTTCAACATGCGTTCGCCAATTAAAATTTGTTGTGAGAGTTACACCAAGGCTTATTTAAACTCAGTTACATGAAGCAGACTGTGCCACTCCTAGTATATGCAAATTATAGAGGTTGTTTGTTATTTGAAAACGTCATGACTACACTCTTTTTCAAGTAGATAGGCATTTGCCAAGTTTTAAACCCGTCAAAAAGAATGAAAAACCGCTATTGAGTGCTTCATAATTTTAAATATTAGAGTTGCTGTTTTATATAACGCAGCCGTCTGCATCCATTCTAAGTTTAATTGAATATTCACAAAAATTTCTGCTACGTCGTCTATAAAGATAATAAACGAGAGCGGCCAAAGGAAAAAAAGCCTTGAGGCACCTCTGAAAATAGTAGCACGCCAGATGACTTCAAGCAGTTAAACGCTAGAAATTCTGAGCTCGACCGGAAGTAATCTGTCCTCCATTCAAGTAGCCTATTTCTACCAAAGTATGTCGGCTGTTTAACTTAAAGCTTAGCGTGACGAACCGAAAGGAAGGCCTTAGAACAGTGAATAAATATGGCGTATTTCTGGTGTCACCCGTTAAGAGAAGAATAGATGTCGTGCGTAAAATCAAGCACTTGTGTGACAGTAGAATGGCTAGCCCGAAAGCCGTGCTGTGACCGGAAAAGTATGTTGTGTGCATTTAAATATTACACAATGTGTTTATAAATGATATGATTTAAAAGTTTAGTGCTGCCAGAAAGTAAAGATATAGGACTATATTTTCTTTAGTGGTCTTGTTTCCAGACTTGTATGCATGCACGATGCTCCCTGATTTCCACCACTGCGGAACCTTTGCAGAGCATACTGATTTTTTTATATTAAAACAAAATTTCTAGCTCACTGCTCCGAATACCCCTTTTGAAACATAATTGTACACCGTCTGGGTCACAGCTTTTCTTAACATCAAGATTCAATATGCGGTTATGTACTCCAGAGGAGGTGACTTCAAGATCAGGAAGAGCAGGAAGACTGCTGTATGAAGAAAAGGAAGGATTGATGCCGCTGTCAGTAGAAAATAGAGATTTGAAGTGAATATTAAAAGTATTTGCTATACTTTCATGATTTGAGCAGGGTGGGACATAAACAATTAAAGTATAGAAGACAGGACTTATCACTCCCCAAGTTCTGGGTTTAATTTTTTTCATAAGTGTAGCCAAAGTATTGCTAAAACAGGAGTACCTACCATCCTTCATTTTTGTGCTCAATTTACTTTTCAAAGTGTGAAATAAATAAAACATTTTACTTACACCTTCAACAACGAATATTAGGTAAGCGATTTACAGAAAGACCTCGCCTAAGTGTTTCTCTGTTATATCAAGGGTGCGTCTCTCATAATCAAAAGTTGGCTTTGGGACGTTAAACCCTAAATATCAAATATTTATATCATCAGTGTCTTGGGTTCTGTTGAATATATTTTCGAGGCTTACACTTAGATAGGCATTAACGCACAATGTCAAAACCTTACGAACCAGCTTATCTACATTGCAATATTTGCTGCAACATTCCCTTCATCAAAAGTGAGTCTAAAGTTCAATGCATAAGTGCCATCAGGTTCACAAACCTTCAAAACAGTTTTGATCTGAGGTCTTTGAGGAATATGCTCTAAGTTCAAGGCGACTTTAACAGCTTTATGGCCAGATAACCCTTCGATAACTTCACATTTTACACTAAGCGACAAAAGCTGCTGCCTTACAAATACAACGTCTACTATGGCGTGCTCCACGGTGAAAGATATCTACCAGCTGAATTAATCCAAAAAGAAGAGTCGGGCTAATCAGGGAAGTGCAAAGCGCCATGTCGCGTCCAGTTGGGGTTAGTGAGTGTTTTTTTAATGGCACAAGGGCCAATTGATGGCCAAAGAGCGCCATTTCAATAGACTAGAGATATGAACAATGATATAATGCGTGGCTGTAAAGGGGCCTTAAAATTCCTCGCGATAACGTGTGTTAAAACATGGTAGTAATAAAATCAGGACACTGGCGTGAGATATGTGCAGTGAAAGTGAATGGTAAAATGTCATGATAATAAAACCATGATGGAGATGTAGTCAACGCAGCCACGACCACGGTACAGAGTTCGTGCTACAGATGACCTCGAAATATTGGGTGAAAGCTATGAACATCTTTTATAAACGTGGAAAGTGATTTCAGTGTAAAAAACGGATCCTTACCGAGAGGCATCCCAGGGTGTAGTGGGAGCTGCTGTCGGTAGGGCAGTAAAAAGTGATTTTTTCTTACAGCATCTAGATCATTGCACTAAAGGAGGATATGGAGAACCATAAGTGGTTCTCCACATCTGTCACAATATGATGGATTCCCGGTAGATAGGAGATATAAGTGTGTGGAGTGTGTATGTCCTGTTCCAAGCCTTGTTAGTGTTACTTTTGTGTGTCGTGATTTTGATGGTGGCGGCCAATTACCTAGTTGAGGCTAAATAGCATGGAATGTATTGTCTGTGTGTCTATCCCACGTGCTCCGCCGATACCCCCTGAGTTTTAATTTTAGAAACGAGATTAGGTCAAGTGCAGGGATTGGTATTGATGCATTGGAAGTATTGTCGTTGGCGGAAGCAGCCAGCTTGTCGGCCAAAACGTTCCCTTGTATCTCACGGTGCCTTAGCACCCAGTTGACAAGAACATGCTGTTTTGCTGTGTATAGTCTGCACAGAAGTGAGACTGTACACCAGCGCACCAGCACGGGGTTTTTGTGCTTTTTAGGAGTTTTCAGGGCTTTGACCACACTAAGATAATCTGTGTATAATACCGCTTTTAGTAATTTTATCTGTTTGATGTGTTATACGACCACCAGTATTGCGTAAGCTTCTCCTGTGAAAATGTTTGCATCAGGATGAAGAACGCTGGCCTCAGAAAAGGATTGACCTACCACTGCATATGACACAGAAGTGCTGGACTTTGAGGGATTAGTAAAGAACTCAGAGCATGTGTATTTATGTTGTAGTTCTTGGAAGTATGTATGTATGTGTGCAAGTGGTGCGTACTTTGTGACTTCAACAAAAGAGTCATCATAGTCTATTAGCTCCCACTGCCACGGTGGCAGATATGCTGCAGGAGCCATCAAACTGTGTTTGAGAAGATGCACACCTGTTTCTTCGGCCAGGCTCCTTACACGGAGTGAGTAGGACTGCCGCAACGAAGGACTGTTCTCGAACAAACCTGAACAAGATAACTTCTTACTTGTGAAATAACAGGGGTGTTTCTTGTCTGCCTTCACCTTCAGGAGGTACAAAAAGGACAGGTAACATCTTTGTAGGTGTAGCGACCATTCATTCAAAGCCACGTACAGGCTCTCTACGAGGCTAGTATGAAAACCCCACGTAGAGAGGCGAATTCCTGGATGGTGGACAGGGTCGAGAACATTCAAGGCCGATGGTGTTGCTGACTGGTAGATTAGAGCACCATATTCTAGGCGTGTGCCTATGAGGCTTTTATTGACCTTCATCAGGCACTTCTTGTCACTGCCCCACGTAGTGTGTGACAACACTTTCAAAATATTCATTGTTTTTAGGCACCTGTCTCTTAAATACTTGAAGTGTGAGATGAAAGTTACTTTTAAGTCTAACGTAAGTCCAAAAAACTTGTGCTCGGTCTTCACTGGCAGAGGTTGATCATGCAGGTCAATATCTGGGTCAGGATGGAGGCCCCTTATTCGGCAGAAGATAACGCAAGTGCTCTTTTGCACGTCGAGCGTAAAACCATTCTCATTTGCCCATTGAGAGTCCTTGTTCTACCCTAAATGAACTTGACGTTGGCACATTGAGATGTTGAACAATTTGTAACCAATTCATACGTCATCGACATATATGGAGTAAAAATATTACGTGGAAGAGACAGGTGCAAGGAATTCATTTTAACTATGAAAATTGTGCAGCTCAATACACCTCCTTAAGGCACTCCCATTTCTTGGACAAATACTCGAGATAAGACAGTGCCAACTCGGACACGGAATGTACAGTTGGGCAAGTAGTCTTTGATAATTGTCAGGATTCTACTCCGCACACCTAAATGTGACAGGTCTCGCAGTATGCCAAAGCACCATGAAGTGTCATATGCCTTTTTTATACCGAGGAACACAGAAAAAAAATTGCTTATGAGCGAAAGCGTCGCAAATTTGTGTCTCGATACGGACAAGGTGGTGGACCGAGCTACTCGAACCCCACACTGGTATGAGCCAAGTAGGCCATTATTTTAAGGAAGTGCATCAGGCACCTGGTAAATATTTTCTCGAAGACTTGCAAAGACAGATGGTCAACACTATTGGCCTGTAGCTGGAAACTGAGGATAGGTCCTTGCCTTGTTTTAGAATTGGGATAACGATAGCTTCCTTTCAGGCTGAGGTAACTCACCGGAAGACCATATCGCATTATACTGAGAGAGGAGAGCTTTCTGGGTTTCAATGGGCAGGTGTTTTAACATTTCATATGCCACACTGTTGGGGCTAGGGCAGATTTATTGCAGCAGGTAAGTGCGACTTGTTGTTCAGCAAAACAGAAAGGTTCATTGCATGCCTCATGTGTTGTGGGCTTGCGCTCTAATCCCTGTTTTTATAGTTTGGTTTTGTATCGTCGGAACGCTTAACTGGTGTGTGATGAGCTGGAGACCTGTTCGAAATGCGCTCCGACAGTGTTAGCCTAGTCTTCCAAACTCTCCCCTTGGGTGTTCACTAGAGGAAGTGAATGTGCTTTTCGGCCTGCCACCTTACCAACCATGTTCCAGACTCTCGCCTTATCTGCGTATGAATTAATGCCTGACGAAAATTTGTGCCAACTTTTCCTTCTCGCCTGTTGGCGAGTCCTCCTTTCTTAAGACTTGACGTTCTTAAAGTTTACAAGATGCTAAGCAGTCGGCGAGTCTCTAAGCAACTTGCGTGCCTGATTTAGTTTTTTCGCGCATCTCGGCACTCAATATTCTACCATGGAACTCGTCGTTTGCCTCACAGTCCACTTGTTTGGGGAATACGTTCCGTTGCTGCATCAACCAAGAAAGCTGTAAAGTAGCACACAGCTTTCTCTATGCTTAACGTCGCCATGTCAGTCCACTTTAATATAGTCATCTTTTGAAACTTTTTCTAATTGGCTTTGTCGGTGAGCCATTTGGGAACCTGTGCAGGACATGTATTTGTTATTGATGTGCTGATAACGGTAGGAAAATGGTCACCACCGTATGGATTAATAATTGATTGATTTGTGGGGTTTAACGTCCCAAAACCATCATATAATTATGAGAGATGCATAGAATATTAATGACTTTCCACTTAAGTAGAGGCAGGAGTGATGGGGATGTTATGCTGAGATGTATTTTTGATTACGTAGTGTTAGCCATGTTGTAATATGTTGGCTCTTTCCGATTCAGGAGGCATACACCGGAGAAAAAATTTACTGTTCAATCAGTTGACCTGGCACATCACAGCAAGAATCACCCCAGAGGTGACTATGTGCACTAAAATTCCCTAGGATTAGGTAGGGTTCTGGAAGTTCGTCTATGAGGGACTGGAATTCACGCTTTTCAAGACGTTGTTGTGGAGGTATCTAGAGAGAACAAATGGTGACGAGCATATTCAAAAGAACTGCTCGAACTGCCACTGCCTCAAGGGATGTTTGTAGTGGTAGATGTGTGCATGCAATACCTTAATTGACTATAATGGCAACACCATCGGATGGCACATTGGCATTAATCCGGTCCTTCCGAAAGATGACGTAATGACGTAAAAAGTTGGTGTGTTTAGGTTTCCAGGGGTGTCTCTTGTACGCACAGCACCTTAGGTGTATGTTTGTGTAAAAGTTCCTGGATATCGTCGAGGTTTCTCAGCAGTCCTCTGGTGTTCTACTGTAGTAATTGTTTCATCTTAATGTTGTGTGGCGCCGTGTGTACAAAAGTGTTGTGTTAGGTTACAAGAGCTTTTGTGGGCGCTGTAATTCGAGGTTTTTGTTTTTTGGCGTGCTCCAAGGAGTTGCGCCATCCTTCGGCGTCTGAGGCGCCGGAGGAGTGGGACTTGTATTCATCACCTCTTACGAGGTGGTGGATGGTGCTTGCTCGGCAGCCACGTTCACAGAACGTTCGGCCCTGACTGCGCTTGCAGTGGTCCGAGGCTCAGCAGACACAGGGTTCTGCCGGCCCTGTTTTTCAGGTGGCGGAGCAGTCCAGGCTGCTCCAGCCGGGGGCGCTGGTGGCACGACCGTGGCCACACACCGTGTGACATTCGCGGGTGCAAAGGCATATGTCGCGGCGACCCGGCGCGTCACATCTGTGAACGAGGAATAAGATTGGTTGTGTAGTACGAAACATTGGCGTGTTTCTTGGAATGAGAGATTGAATTTGACCATGAGTTCTACTATTTGTTTCTCTTTTTTTCCATGCGTGGCATGATCGTGAGTAGGCAGCGTGATCTCCTTCACAGTTCAAACTATGAGTTGTTTCTGAGGTACATTTGTCCGATATGTGTTAAATGGATGCACACTTTCCGCAAGTGGCACGCCCTCTGCAACTCCGTAATCCATGACCGAAACGTTGACACTTGAAACATCAAAAAGGGTTGGAATTGTATTGTCTTACACGGAGCTTACAATAACTGGTTTCGATTGATTCTGGTAGGCCACTTGTTCCGAAAGTAATTATTACGTGTTTTGTAGGGATCAGCTTGTTGTTGCGCCTAATGTAGTTCTTTGGACTTGACCACGTTCTGGTCCTGACAACCTTCGAGCGGCTCACTTTCAGAAAGCCCAGTAAGATAATCATCGGAAATTACGCCACGTACAGTGTTCATGAACATGCGTGAGCCCACCGAAACAGGGGTTTTTCCAAACGCTACTAGCTTAGACAGCTTCTCATGCTGAGCTTTGTCACGAACCTCCAGAAAAAGATCGCCACTTCCCATTTTCGTCACTTGATAACTTGGGCCTATTGCTTCTGTGAGAGTTTTGGAAACAAGGAAAGGTGATATGGCTCTGACTGTCTTCTTTTCGTTTTGACTGTGGATAACATAATATTTTGAGAATGTCAGATTTGGTGTGTTAGGCAGGAAGATGTCTTCGGTGTGCCACCATTTTAGGTAGCGATCAGGAAGGGGAGAGAGCTTTTGCCAGAAAAATACTATAAAGTTCGGCGGCGATGCTGGCCACCCACCACCGAGCCGAACATGCAGACGGTACAAGCTAGAAAGCAAACACTTGGAGACGCCAGCCGTTCATCGCCGCTATAACATGTTTTATATATCCTGGGTTGGATAGCTGCAGCAGGTTAACCCTCGCCGCCAGGAAATTTGGAAGTGAACGGAAGAAAGATGACAGGACAGATAAAAAAGTGAAAGATAAAGACGAAGATTAGTGGGAGAGAGATAGGAAAAGACATTTGGAGACAACAAAGGGCGAGATTGTTCTGGCATTCTTTTCAGCAGTTTTGCAGTAAACTACATGGTAGCGGGGGAAAGTTTCTTTTCGTGTTTTGAAATAACTGAAAATGTATTCGGTGTACCCTCTCTTCGAGAAAGGACAATCGTGCAGTGAAGAAAGAGAAGTAAAATTCATAGAATAGGTGTAAATTTGGCAGCCTTGCCAGCCGCCCACCATGGAGCCCAACACAGAGACGTGACAGGGTCTTAAAAGTCTATGAGCATGTCAACATCAGCTGTGTACAGCCGCTATAACCAAACATTTTGTGCCCAAGACAGAGCACATACACAAGGTTAACCCCTGCCGCCACGAAATATCGGAAGTAAACAGAACAGAGAAGATGACAGGATAGATAAAAAGTGAGAGATAAAGACGAAGTTGTAGGAAGGAAGAGATAGGAAAAGGCGACTGCCAATTTCCCCTTGGTGGGTCAGCCCAGGGGTGCCGTCTATGTGAAGCCGGTGTCAAAGGGGTGTGTTGCCTCGGCCAGAGGGCCTTAAAGGTCCAATCACCCGGCGTCGGCTCAACCCCCAGGATCCCTTTTCCCCGGACACGAGCAAAGCCACGCACGACTAGGCGTGGGAGGGAGTCGAACCCCCTCCCCGCTAGCTCGGGTTTTGGGGACGCTACGCACCAAACGCCTGCTCTCACAGACGCACCTGCGAAGGACGCGCCCAGTTAGGGTAAATTCCTGTTAAAGCACGGGAGCTTGAAATCTTCAGCTAAATACTAGTCATAAAGTTACAACTTGTTACAGACCAGGTAATCGTTGATAGATTGTACAACATTGTGGGAGTAGGGGGTTGATAAAGGACCTTAACCACTAATGCGAAAGCTTTAATGTATATTTTGCACCAAACAATTTGTGTGCCTGAAAAGTCACGAATTAAAGAAAAGTCATGATTTGATTTATTGAAAACTGCCACACTTCCTCCACGGCCAACACGCCTGTATTTTTGAGAAATCCGTAACCTGTAGGCGAACGTTCACTCTAAATAATGCCAGTTAGCCAAGTTTCAGTAAGGCAAACAATTCATCGGTGGTGTCATTAAACTGAACAGTTCAGAGATTCAATTTCTTTAGTATACCGCTCAAATTCACATTGACGGTAACTATGTTATGAGGACACCGTCAGACAGCCTTCGAGAAAACAGAGTCGGATAAAGCTGATGTCACACCAAGAGCATGCGCTTAGGGTAATTTCAAAGATGCTGACTCTCTTGAAAGTGAATGTGGATGAACTTTGACAATGACAACTTTGTCAGTGTCCCGCGTGCAACTAACGTTATAAATTGCAACTGTGTCGTGTATATGAATAATGTTTCCGGCATTCTTGCGCATATCTTGCTAATTCTGTCACAGCGCTTTACATGAGAGTCTAACCCTAGCAAAGTAGTCTTCATTTATATAAAGTTTAGCTCATTTCGTTTTTTGGGTGTTGTTAAAGATAGCTGTGTTTAGCCTGAAATTCTTTAGTTCACTGATTACTGGCCGAGATTTATCTCTTCCTGCTGCCCTAAGCCCTCGGCAACGCTCTATATCGTCACATTTTACACCGTGTTTGGCTGATAACTAATGCAATACCCACTCAAAGAATGTTCGGTTGTCTCAAAAGGTGCCACAGGCAAAAAATTTATTATCAAGTTGTTTTTACGAAGTTGTTTCTAGCTCATATTTCGGAGGTCAAGCTTCCAAACTAGTTTTAGAACTGTACAAACAGTGTATTCCCGTTCACATACACGTGGTAAAGAAATTGACAGAGATGCCGCTATTACCTCAACATTTATTTCACAACCTTCAAATTATGCCACTGCCTTAGACAGGTTAGCTACTTTCTGACTGATGTGGGCAGCCCACCCACTAGTTGCGACAGTTTTTCATCAACGTTAAGACCAGGATTGGTCTTTATGTCGCCACAGAGTAACAACAATGACATTCTTAGGCAATGCATGGTTGCGTCACAACGGCCATACGATGTTCAAGGGGTCTGGCAGCAGGAAAATGTAGCAGTTGTCTCTTCTATAACACTTCTAGTTGTATGTTACCTGAAAGATGAAATAGACGTGCTTGAAACGGGTTGCCGCCATGCTGCCACCAGACTCACTCAAGTGATGGTTCTAGGTTGCCACTTTTATATCCTTCGGCATACTTGCTGTCACCGCTGGCGCTTTACCATGCCGGCAGCTGTACAGATCGTGAGTTTAACGTCCCGAAACCACGATATGATTATGAGAGACGCCGTAGTGGAGGGCTCTGGAAATTTCAACCACTTGGGATTCTTTAACGTGCACCCAAATCTGAGAACACGGGCCTACAACATTTCCGCCTCCATCAGAAATGCAGCCGCTGCAGTCGGGATTTGATCCTGTGCCCTGCGGGTCAGCAGCCGAGTGCCATAGCCACTATACCACCTTGGCGGGGCCAGATGGTTGAAGTGAAGCACGCCAGTAGACATAAGATCCTTCGCATTGTCAGTAGCACCGCATGCATGCCCCTCTGACGATAGGGCGTCACCGCCAGTTCGAGCCCCGCTGAATCGTGGTATAGGAGCCTGCGCGGTATATCGCTTCGGTATAGAATTGTAGATGAAAACATTGGGCAGGCAGCTATAACGACAATCTACAAGATGAAACAGGTGTTCGCCGTGCTGCCAACAGACCTACTCCTATGCGAGATATGGTGACAAATTTTAAAGTCCACTGACAGGAGACTGTAATATTAAATCTTGAATGGCACAACCACAGGTGCGGTCCACTAAAAGCGCAAGTTGGTGAATTGGTAGCACCTGCGAAGTGCGGCTAAACGTCCTAGGATGTTCGTGGCAGGATTGATTGATTAACATGACTACATGTCACGCTCATGATGCGCTCGTGGCCGTTACGCTAGCGTCACTAATACCAAAATTGGTATTATGGCACGTGAATGGATGACGAAAGTGTGCGAATGACTACATGCCGCACTCATGATGAGCCGGCGGCCATTCCGCTAGCTTCAGTTATACCAAATTTCGTATTACTGAACGAGAATGAATGACGAGGGTATAATACTTGTGCGATAATTATGAGATGCGTGTCATGGAACCACATGACTACATGCCACACGCATGATGCGCTCGCGGCCATTTCGCTTGCTTCACATATGCCAAATTTGGTACGTGATGCCAATGGATGGCGAAGGTATGTGACTGGTACGAACATCATAATCATGAGATGCATGTCGTACGAGAGCATGATTACATGCCACAGTCGAAGCCCCAATACATTTCGACGTGACGCGTAGCGCGTCGCGCCGGCGTTCATTTCGTCGCGTCACGGCGGCGTTGCCTTGCCAGGCGCCGGTCTTGCCACATACGCGCAGGCACGCGCCACGCTGCGTTGCTTTGACGCATGTGCGGTTCAACGCGTCCGGCGTCCCTCTGTCACAAAAAGAGAGATATGCTGTGTTGTCTGGATAAGGCATCGGCGTGAAATTCAGCATGACGGATTTTGCGCTGGTTGCCATCGGGCCGTGCCGAGGGACGTTGGTCACGTCTGGCGTCAGACAATAGAGTGCTCGCCTATTGCTATCAGAGGCAAAAATTTTACACCCAAAAGGGTGTAAAAAGGGTGCTTTTACGAGAAAGCACCCTTTGCAACACCCTTTAACACCCATAAATGCTCGATTGAAAAAAAACACCCATTTGTTTGGGTGCTTGCCTCGATAGCACCCTAAAATAGGCTCTAAGGGTGCTTTTGTGTCAGAGAAGGGTGTGAGTGACGATTCATCAGATGGAATATGCAGCATAAGAAGAACACATAATTATATTATTTGGCATTTTACGTCTCAAAAATCTCGATATGATTATGAAGGTCGTCGTAGTGGAAAGCTCTAGAGATTTTGACCATTTGGTGTTCTTTAATGGGCGCTGATATCGCACAGTGCCTTTTCGCCTCCATCTGAATTCGACTGCCACGGCCGGCATCGAACCCGCGACCTTAGGATTGGCGGCCGAGCAGCGTAGCTACTGCACGAATATGTGGACCTTGCGTTAAATGACGGCCTAGACTTAGAATGTGCGAAGGTGCTCTCCGAATACAGCAGAATGCCAGCAGAAGCAAATCGCGTTTCATCTATAATGGCAATTAACTGCAATCCACGTTGCGGAAGCTCACCTTAGCGTTGGTTATAAGCTACATGTTTGCTGTGGATTATATACAGGAACATAATGTTCGCCCGAGTATGGGTGTGTGTGCGTGAGCCTGTGCATGTGTTCGCGTGTAAGCGCGATTGTGTGTACACCCGTGCATGTGTGCGTGTGCGTGTATGTGCGAGTCTGTGCTTGTGTTAAGCGTGCCTGTGCACATGTGTACGCCCATGCATGCGTGCGTTTACGGTTGCGTGTGTGTATACGTGTATGTGTGTACGCCTGTGAATAAGTATGCGTGTGTATCAGCCCGTGCGCCCTCAAATTTCGTGTGTGTGTGCGGGGGGGGGGGGCACTGCTTCTTAGTGTTTAAGGTCCCACACCTGTTCAGAGTCAGAGTGGGAGTCTATATGGGAGGTGGCTTAAGAATTGGCGGTGGTCAACGCACTGTACACGGACATGGAAAACAACGGACATGGAAAACATAGAAAACAGCTGCACATTTTCGTACCTCATTATTGCTTACGAACTTGCTGTGGTAGCTGATTAGGTCCGCTGAGGCGCTTCTACGCTCGAAAACGTGGGTTATGACCAATTCACACGGAAAGCTGTCACTGCACTTATGCACAACCATCGTTTATATTAACAACGTTTAACAAGAACGTGCCCTGCCTTTGCTAAAGGTGCTTAGCTAGCTCATTGGGCAACCATATGGAATTATGTGCTGATATGTGGTCAGCAAAAAGTTTGTTATAACAATCTCAGCACGTTTCGTGGTGCGTGACAAGCCTTCTAAACATCCGCGACTGTGGAATTATTTGATCCAGCTTCGACTACGCATTCAGTGTTTGCGGCACCATACGCGGAATTGCCAGACACAGACAATGCGAAAAGAAATTCCTTTGGAAAAAGGTGTAGCGATGCTCTCCCGCTAATGCCACCGAGGACGAAATAATTATTGTTTCTGGCCATTATATGGTGCACTTAGTTTTCCGCAAGTTTTGCTTCACTATTTTTCGCCCACTGCAATCGCATTCCGTCAAAATACTCAAAGAACCCGAGGCTGGTAAATAACCTGCGTCGCTGTGCGACTGGCTTGAAGGAGAGTTGCCATTTACGAGGAGTCATTCCGCGTCGAACGGCCGTCCGCCGTATGCGCCATAGCGTTTGCCTTTCGGCGCCGTCTTGGCAGGTTTCCCGCTCCTCCCCCCCCCCTCAAACCCGGCCCAGCGTTGCTCCCACAACGGCGGCGTAGATAAGCGAATAGTTGCGTCACCAAACACCTGCGTCGACAGCTGCGGCGCCGCCGCCAGTGCCTCCTCCTTCTCTCTCTCAACGTTGCTCTCTGTCTCATCGTCTTTCAAATGCGTTGCGTTGGTATGGGGTCTTGGTCGCTGTGTGTGTTCTAGCGAACAGGCGCATATTCAATGGTGGTCACGCATGACACCGTGTTCGAAGTGACGCCGGATTAAGGAATATTCATGGAGTGGCGGACACGGACAACGTGGGCCTGTTAACGGTGAGTGTACTGTTTTCGTAGGTAGTAATCATACAGTGCTAGCTGGGCGCCTGCAGCTGCTCTGCCGAAGTAGGCTGCCAGCCATTTACAACAGCATGCGTTCGCGGGCCTGTTGCAGATGCCCGATTAAACGTGTGACTTAACGAGTTCACACTGCTACGCGCGATTTTTTGTAAGTGCCTGCATCCCTCATACAGTGAGTGATGTGATCACTTAACAAGGGCGCGATTAGTTGCTGATCGCACATTGTCTCTACACTGCTCAAAGTGATTGATGTTGTTTCAAGATGCGCTTCAGGCTACATCGTATTAACATTTCTATTAATACTCAAATATGCAACGTGCTTCTGTAGGTGTTATTGTAAAAGAAGAAAGAAAAAGAAAAATTTATGTACAGAGGCGCACTGTACGAAATGGCTTTTTTTTCTTAAAGTCGGTATAGTTTGAGGTGCTGATACGCCGCGATGCTCTCAGCACGTGTGCGTTGGTCTTTTAAGCTATTTAGGACAAGTGTAACCAGCAACAGGGAAAGATCTAGCAGACTTCCAAAGGCGCGTTGTTGTGGCCATCGCCGTGCGTTGTTTTCCCTCGTTTCTGTTTGCTGTTTTCGTGCTTTGCCTTCATCTGCGATAACGTTCGGCGTTATAACAGAACCGAGAGAGTATACGTGACTGTGGGAGCTATGTGCGGTAGCTCTAGCATAAGCCATGGCTGCTGCAATGTAGACGGCGTCCGCGCGCGTTTGTGTCGTTCTAGCGCTCCAATTGCTTGATTGTGTTTAACTGAGTATTTAGGCACGGGTTACGTTTGTAAATCCCGTGGTTAATAATCGCTAATAGCGTGCCCCTGATTGCCATCAGAAGATGGGCCTGGTTGTCGAAATATGCCAGACGCTTTTTCTGAAAGCAAATTTAAAAAAAAAAATTTTCAAGAAATTTTTTTCATACGTGCTAAGCAGTGCCTATTGCAGGCCCGCAACTCTTTAAAAACTGCACGAGCTATCACATCTTTTATCAAATTACAATGAATTAGGATGATTGAATTATAGATGACGAATTTCTGTGCTAGATTAGGTGCACAAAACACATGTTCGCAGCCCTACGTCTAGAAAGCAGGCAAATATGAAGCACAGCGTCAAATTTGGATTAGATTCTATTGACGGAGCGTATTGTGAGGGTAGAAAGAATGAGAAAATTGTTCATTTTTGATGCCCTTATCGAGGCAGTCAGAATTGCACTGATTGGTGACTTGTAACAATTCCTCAGATTGTTAGAGGCGTGATTAAAGTCAGTAAATCTTTTACTTTTTTTGCAGACCTCCTCGCTACTGCCACGCCCAAGATCATTTGTTCTCAAGTAAAAGAGAAAGCAGAGATGTCTTCACTGTTTGTACATGAAGAGGTAAGTTTCTTGTGCGTTTTGATTAATGCTACATGTTCTGAACGTTGTACTTTAGGAATTGTTTTTCACACTGGCTCACTACCCTAGAAGGAATTTGATTCTTAGGTGAGTTCAGGCTTTCGTAAGTGCAATTTTTGAGCTGTAGTCTTACACTTCACCACATTTCGGGAATTCGCTGTATGCTGGAAAACTCTGATCTTTATCATACGAAACTATTGGAATGTATGGGTTGTATGCTTAGAGTTCAGTGTATTGTCAATTACACGCCATTTCGAAGGATACACACAACACATTCTTTATATATGGTGCTGCCAGAACAGCACAAACATCCTCTTATGAGAAGTCATATGTGCTCTTATTACAGGATGAGAGGGTGCCGCTGACGTCCTGCGTAGTCTACCCCGGCCCCAGCCTAGAGCAAGCCTACTTCCTGAACCTCCACATGGATAACCGAAAAATCTTCCGTGTCAGTAATGACGAAGAAGGAGTGACAGAACTGATGAGTTGATTTTTTTTATCTTCAACATTGTCTACGGCCGCAAGGCCTTTAACAACCACCGTGATTGAGCGGCTTTTTCTCGGCGTGAATTTGGAGTTTATCAAAGAAGTTGTTCAGGCAGTACGACGCTGAAAATTTTAGTGTCACAATGCTTGAACAACTTTTTCTAGTGTGGTCATGATAGATGAACAAATATTGTTATTTGTGTAAGTTATTTTGCTTAAATATAGCTGGACCATTCCATGCCAAACGTCCCAGCCACTTTGGCGACCATCTGAATTGTATTTGAAAAAAAAAATGTGCTGACTTACTGTGTTGAAAACAGTGAACTTGCTAGAATATTTCAGCGAGAAAAAACGTTTTGTTCATGTGGCTGGCTTATACCTTCCTGGCATAATGCCGTCTGTGTGCTGTTTGTGGAAATTTTCGTTTTAAAACTACCGCTTATATTTTTTAAAGCAAATTCGGTTTACCTGTTAAGTAAATGTGCTTCTGTAAGGTATTTGAAGCTCAATAATAATAGCGCAATTTTTTCGCCACATTCGCTTCCAAGAATAAAGCCAAAATGTGTTATGTTTCATTTTTTGTTGCAATATTGCACTTTGTATGAATATCTGAGCAGTGAATACTTTCTCCACAGAAGGTATATTTTGAGGAAAAAATATCTTTAGACCTCTCAAGCTGCTGAAATATACGAGAAAATATCACGAATTTCACAAAATCGTGATTTTTGTCCGTATTGAGATGCAATTTACTCCATGTTGTGATACAATGAAAACTCATCATTATACCTAAATTGTAAGAAAATGAAATTCTTTGTGTAATAAAAATTTTATCGCAAAAAGGACAGGAAAGAGCGCTGTCAACTGAATTTTATTGAAGGTGCTACGAGCGTTTTTATACTGAGCACAAGACCAGGGCTCATCTGCAACAACACATGTGTGACCATGACAAAATAATTTTAACCGAGAAAAGAATACTCTTTTTCGTAAAAGATAAGTGAAGGTGTACTGATGCATTGATCCTTGGCCTTCCTGATAAAGAGTTCTAAAATCTGTCATTTTTTCTGCTTGCTTTTTTTAAAAAAACCGTGTTTTATGAAACCGAGGACTACACTTACATTCTTTACGGTGTCCGGCCATGAGACTACTATAGCCCTTCTTAACATTTAAAGCATGCTGTCTTGCTTGATCATTGAAGCATTGCCCAGTTTGTCCTATGTTTACTTTTCCACGTGTTAGCGGTATCTCATACACATTAGATTGGCATTCAGTAAACCTATTCTAGTGACGAATGGTGCAAGATTGACTATTCCTGTTGCTGTAAGTACATGCACTTTTGAAAGCTTGCAAGGGGTGGAAAACAACAATGTCATATCTGCTGGCTCTTTTCCTAAAATTCTGAGACACCTTATGTACGTAGTACCGTGTGACACGTAAAGGTGATTGGTCATTCTCTTTTTCTTTTGGTCCTGTTTCCTTTAACTTTACTTTCTGCAGAAGGGTTTCACAAACAAGTGTGATGATGCTGTTGGGGTGTTGGCTGGTGCTATCAGCCCAGGAGTGCTAAGAATGTTCTGCCTTTTGATAGTGGGCATTCAAAATTAGTAGAAAGAGGAATTGATACCACATGTATTCAGGCCACCCTTCAGAAGTCATGTTAGCACAAGGGTGAGGTCAGGCTTAAAAACCAGATTAAAAGACTAAACGATGCTGGGTATCCCAACAGAATCACCACACCCGTTTGCAAAACCCTCCTGCAGAAAGTAAAGTTAAAGAAGACAGAACCAACAAAAAACAATGACCAAAACCTTTGCATGTTATACCACATCACGTGTCTCACAATTAAAAAAATAGCCAGCAGCTATGATATTAGCGTGTTGTTTTTCACCCCTTGCAAGGTTTCAAAAGTGTGTGTACTAAACAGCAACAGGAATAGTCAATCTTGCCCCATTCGTCACGAGAATAGGTTTACTTAATGCGAATTTAACGTTTGTAGAAGTATTTCTTATCAGGTAAACCAATGATCAGTGCATCACTACACGTTCACTTATCCTTTCCGAGTGGGAGTATTCTTTTCACAGTTAAGAATATTTTGTAGTGCTCACACGTGTCGTCGCGCATGAACACGGTTCTTGTACTCTGTATAAAAGCGCTCGTAGCACATTCATTAAATTCTGTTGACAGTCAGTGCTCTTTCCTGGCCTTTCTGTCTCTTCCTAAAGTTGCCGCGCTGTGACTAGCACACAACCACGATGAACCAACTCTCCCAATACGTAACACGTAGACCGAGGTTCATATGGAAAGAAGGAGCGGTGCTTTTAAAATAAAATTTTTCACATACAACACCTAGACTGCATTCCAGAAAGTTCAGAAGGCAGCTACGTGACCAAATAGTTTTCCTCTCCTAAATAATCCAGAAGTTCATTATTTCCAATGTAGCACGAGTTTTTCGAATACATTTGAGATGGTTGCCGAAATGGCTGGGACAATTGGCATAAAGTGACCCAGCTGTGTCATCAGCCATTATTACGCATTACCTCTTTTGTTTTTTGTGTGTCCTGACTCAGTTTTGGGTTCGTTTTTAGCTTATTGTGTTTCTGATCATTGTATTGGTTTTTTAAGTATTCGCTAAAGTTATATGTGCGAAAACCCGTATATGTTTGAATGTACATCATTTTTCATAACCAATTGTTATATATCCAGGAATACAAAGCTTAAATCACTGTGATTGTATACATTTGAAAACACTATCCATATATATTTTTGTGTGCATCACTTCTTGGGAACGATTGTGTACATGAAGGCGTATATAGTGAAATCATGGTGATTGTATATATTTGAAAGAATCATAAATATATATTTGCCTGTATTTCTTTCCTATTAACCGATTGTGTACAGGAAGGAGTATTAAGCTGGAAACCATTGGGATTGTAGATACTTGAAAGAATTATAGGGGTATATTAGCGTGTATTTCATTTGTAGTCTCTATGTACTTGAAGCAGTATACTAAACTGAAACCAGTGTAATTGTATGTTCCGAAGAATCGTCAATAAAGTGAAACTGAAAAAATATGATAAACATTTGAGGTGTTGCATGTGTAGTGTACGTATACGTGAACGTATATCTGGTGAAAAAGTTGTGTGGCAGAAGAAAAGTTTATGTTTTATTGGCCTAATAAATATACGCAATATGCAAGGGCAGCAAGGCTTCATTTTCTGTAACGCGCATTATGCATATACTGTGAAGAATTTATAGATCCAGCACAAGTTCATAAACGATTGTACGCATTTATATTTTTGCCCTCACGCAATGGATGGAGCTCGACAGGTGGCGCACCATCGATAATCCGGGCCACTTTCTTCAAGTAGTGTGTAATCAGTGCATGCTGATATCTATTATTGCAGTCTAAAAGAATACTGCCACCCCTGCCATGGGCACTCAACACCCTTGTGCACCCTTCTCGCACCCTCCTCAGAGGGCGCTAAAAAAGTAAAGGACATCGAAGGCACCCTTCCTTAAGGGTGTTTTTGTAACACCCTACAGTTTTTTTACATGTACACTCTATTCTAAGGGTGCATGTTAAAGCACCCTTTTTGGAAGGTGCTGAATAAACACCCTTAGGGTGTCGTCCACGTGACAAGCTCATTTACACCTTTCTGGGTGTAAAAATTTTTACTGTGTAACGTTGTGCTGCTGTGCCAAGCGTGCGCTCACGTCAACGTTTCGTTGGTCTGTATTGAGCCCTTCATGATGCGCTCGCGGCCGTTTTCCTAGCTCCGCATTTACCATTATAGGTGTTACTTGACGTCAATGGATGACAAAATATATGACTGGTGCAAGCATAATAATCACGACACGCATGTCATGTAAAAACAAGACAACATACCACGCTATTAGGGTGCTCCCGGTCGTTTCGCTAGCTTCACAAATACTAAATTTGATACACGTGACGTGAATAGATTGCCAAGGTAAACGACACATCCAAACATCATAATCATGTCACGGAAGTCAAATATGGCATCATTTAACTCAACCTCGAAACGTTCTGCTGATTTTAAAGTGACATATCAACATTTCTCATCCATGTTTCGCATATCACCGATTCCCACTGTACGCGAGATTTGCCAATTTTTTAATTGACAATCGCTCAAGTATGAAGCTGAAACTTGAGGAATATGGGGAGGGGGGCGCTGCGGTTGGCGTTGGCAGATCGGGGTGTCGTTTTGCGTCGTTTAGAGTATCGTTAGAACAGACAAACAGACAAATGTACATTTATACATACATACATACATACATACATACCTACATGCATGCATGCATGCATGCATGCATACATACATACATACATACAGACGAAAAATTTTGCGTCGAAGAACCCCAAGAAATGCGACAGCCTTTAAAAATAAGATCCTTAGGTTGGCCCAATGCATGGAAAATTGCTCGATAACGCCACACATACCAGCATCAACAAACCCACTCCAAGCCGTGGCCCACATGCCAGAGAGGAGGGATGCGTTGGTTGCGAGACCGCACCTCCTCACCCGATGCAAATGTTTATTAATAACGCTCAATACTGTGGCAACAGTGGAGATACGCAGGAATAGCATGGTCCACTAAACAAGGCGTCGGGCAAAGTATAACTGGTAACCGAACGTCTGCCTTGAAAAAAAGACACTAATGTGAATTCCGCGCTATATGATGTTCATTTAAGGGAACAGGGTAAGCCCTGTATAATCCATGCATTTTAGGTGAAGTTTATGTACCGTTTTATTCGTAGCTAAAAGAGATAGCGTAATAATTTTTGTATCATTATGATCATAAACCATTCTTATTCTATGGGAAGCAGATTTATCTCAAGAAATCATACGGCAAATTTTTTGTGAATTTTTTTTGCTTCAGGTACTCGATTATTACTCGGTAATAACTATTATATGTAGTGTTGCAGAAAAGCACTTCCTCACAAATCACAAATTCTGCTTCAATATATTGCTTATGAATGCATAGAACTGCTGGCCAAAAACTATGGTTATAGATACTGTGGTTGCTTAGAAAAACGAAGAATATATATATATATATATATATATATATATATATATATATATATATATATATATATATATATATATATATATATATATATATATATATATATATATATATATATAAGTATAAATATATATATATATATATATATATATATATATATATTGGCGTTTAACGTCCAAAAAGTTGCATTTGATTCTGAGAGACGCTGCAGTAGAATTCTCCAGAAATTTTGACCACCTGTGATTTTTGAACATGCGCCCAAATCTGAGTATATATAGATATAGGAAAGTGCGTAGCCGGTCACTTCGTGGGGTGTTCTGTTGTATTCGTCAATTACCTCTGGAAGCAGCTTAGTCCAAGACTTCTGTGGTTCGTCATTGATCTAACATTCAAGTCTCGTTACGATAGTCTGGTTTGTCCACTCGTTCATGCCATTGCATTGTGGATGTTAAGATGAGGTGAATAGTTGGTGTAAACAATTATATTTTAAAAACTGCTTGCATTTTCCTGTGGTAAATTCTGTTACACAATCTGAAAGGAGCTTCCGTGGTTTTCCAGAAGAAAACATTGTTTTTAAGCATGAAATGTAGGCATCGCTGTTCTCACTTATATGATCAAACGGACATACGTAGCGAGTCGCATGATCAATAACCAAGTGTATAAACCTTTTTGACGAGCCATATCCAGAAAATCTTCAAATGGTGTCTATTGCAAAGAGGTAGAAGGGCTCTTCAGCTGGAGGCAGTGGTTCAAGCGTCCCAAACGTTTTGTTTTCTTCTTCTTGCATCTCTGGCATGTAACACAATGCCGAATGAAAGTAGATACATCGGTTACATTATGAGGCCAATAATATTGCGGAGACAGGAGTGATAGCGTCTTCTTCACTCCCACATGCCCAAAATATTGATGTGCATTCTTCAGAATGGGTGGGCGTAGTTCATGAGGCGCGTATATTTTCCATAGTCCTTTTCTTTTAACAATGATGATGTTATTTTACAATGAGTGCGTTCCTTTTGGACGCTCATTGTTGCATCGCTGAAGGTCGTCGTGTGATAGAAGATTAACTATTGGGGATCTGGAGAGCGCATCTGCTTCGACATTACTTGCACCCTTTTGATGTTTGATGTTTACATCATACATTGACAGATTCAAAGACCAACGGAAGAGACGACCTTGAGGATTTTTAACATTCTTCAGCCACTGGAGTGCAAAGTGATCTGTTACAACAGTGAATGACTTTCCATGAAGGCAGCAATGCCATTTATCAATGGCATCTACAATGGCAAGACATTCTGTTTCTGTAATAGCAGAGTTCACCTCGTGATGAAGTAGTTTGCTGGAATAGTAAGCAACAGGGTGTTCTTTGCCTTTGTCATCAGGTTGTTTCAACACTGCACCGATGCCTTCGCCAGATGCGTCACAGTACACAGCATATGGTCTCGAAGGGTGGTATATGCAAAGCACCGGTTCTTCAGTTATCCGCTCCTTTAGTTCACGAAAGGCTTACTCGCATGCTTCTGTCCACACCCACTTGCTGCCTTTATGGAGTAGTTTCGTGAGTGGAAGAGCGATATCGCTGAAGTTGGGGATGTACTGACAGTAGGTGTTTACAGTGCCTAAAAAACGCTGGAGATCTTTTTCTCGTTTTGGTGTCGGAAATTCAAGTACAGCAGCCACATTACCTTGCTTAGGTGTTACTGTTCCTTGTGAAATTTTATGGCCCAGGTATTCAATGCTGCAGCGTGCCAATTGGCACTTTTTTTGTTTGCGTTTTACGTTCTCGGTTTTGGGAGCTTTCAATAGCGTCTCAAGGTATCGTATATGATCATTAAACGTCTCTGAGTATACGACCACATCGCCCAAGCAATTAATAACATTGTTGAGCTGATATTTCGTTATTATTGATTTCATGGCTCTTTTAAATGTAGCTGGAGCGTTCTTCAACACAAACGGCAATACCAACCACTCAAAATGATCATCAAACGTGACAAATGCAGTTTTCTGAACATCGTCAGGATGCATTTGGACATGCCAGTATCCAGACGTTACGTCCAACGTTGCGAAAACTCCGCCTTTCCCAAGTGGTGAAGAATATCATCTATACGTAGAATTGGTTGAAAGTCGGGTACCGTTATGGCATTGAGTTTCCGGTTGTCAATACATTGACGAGTGCGTCCTTCACCTTTCTTTTCTGCTAAACAAAATGACAGGTGTGGCGTAGGGCGATAATGAAGGCCTCACAACACCTTGTTTGAGGATAGCGTTAACTTGTTTGTTGATCTCCACATTGTATGCCTGTGAACATCGCTATGGTGCTTGACGAATAGGGACAGCATTGGTAAGTGCGATCCTGTGTTTCGCAGTAGTGATGCACCCAATATCTGTCTGAGATTTCGAAAATATCTCGTCATACTGGCTTAAAAGAGAGTCGAGCGCCAAAGACTCATGCCCTGATAAGTTTTCTGAAGTCAGGGTTTGCATCAGCGGTGCTTGAATGGTTTTCTTTTCATTGTGATGCGGAAGGTTCATATTCTCACGTGCTTGTGTCACTGACTTGCTTTCTAGATTTACAGAAAGATTGAAGTATGAAGCACTGTCTAGGCCAACAACTAAGTGCGTTATCATGTCTCGCAGCACATGTGCATAAACTTTCTTTATGACGTTCCCAATTAGTAACTGAATGTTTACGTGACCCAAAGTTCGAATGCTTGATGCAACTTGCTGGACCTTGATGCTGAAGTCTCTCATCAACTGAAGTTTTAGCTGTTTGTACACATCCTCGATGATACAAGCAATTGTTGTTCCTGTATCGAGAATTGCATTTACTGGCTTTCCATTGATGAGATCACTGAAGTGTATTAATGAAACTCTGTGTCGCCCTCCTCATTTCCCCGTTAAGTATCACTGCCATGTGAACGTTTGATGTGAACTTTGATGCCATGTGAACTTATGTGTACCAGACAGCTTTTAGCAAGTCATCCAGGCTGGCTCTACTTCGTTTATTGGCTCAACGATAATAGTTTCGGTGCTTGTCAATGTTGACACCACTAAGACGTCTCCGACCAAATATATTTTTCTGACAGAAAGCTTAACGCCTCTGCTTTCTTTTGTTTTCGACGTTCTGGGACCATTTTTTTCTGAATGTGCAAAGTGCACATTCACTCGCAAGATTTATCTTCTCCATATTTTTATGATGATTGAACTGCAAGGAGTTCTTCCCTACGTAGGTATGGGGCCACGTCAGGCCACAGCACAAGTTTTGAAATACGTCATTTTTGAGAAACTGAATTGTACTAAGACAAAAAAGAATGATTCTGGTTCATAAAAGGCGGCATATTTTATATACCAAAAAAAGAAAAATACGTTTACCTATATTTTTATTTACATTCCTCCTTAACACGCGCCATACGCATCCTAACACTAGGAGTCTAAAAGCTTAGTCGCAGCTTTATTATTAGGCTAGAACGAACGCCGAAAATAGATGCAGATCTCTTTTTCACTTTGTGTCATTCGAATGCTCGCGTAGCGCAATGCCTACCTTCTACCAGTAAAACATCGTTAGGAAGGCGTAGACAATTATGATAGAAAAAGAAGAAATAGTGAACGTTGGAAAACATGCCTAACATACACTGCTGAATACTCCAAGTAAATGACCGCAAAGAAAATTATTTGGATGACATTGAAAACTGGCAGAAGATTCGGGAACGAGAGATATATCAGTATGAGGTGCACAGCTATAGCGATTTTGCATAAGTCCGCATAGATCCTAAATTCACTGCAGCAAAAAAGAACGACTCGCAATGCCTTCGAATTTCCATAGGCATATCTACGCTACAGCCCTGCGGCTAGTTCAAGCAGTGAAAAAAACATTGGTGTAGTAAAAAGCGTAACATCGTATGGCCTATTAAAGGCGATGTATTTTCATAAGTTGAGATTTTTGCATCATGTCTTGTGAAAAACAAGCTTTAGGAGGTGTCACAAAACCGGCCACAGTATATGCTATAGCATTAGTGTCGTATTTAGAAGTAATGCTATGGCATGACGTTTATTGTTCTTTCTTTTAAATGGTTGTTAGCACTTATAAATGTGCACGTGCTGTGCGTAGCTCTTCACAATTGTTGTCAACTTTACTGTAGGCAAAATAACATAAATATTTTGTCTTTATTTTTCTATTTTCCTTATTCTGGGGAGTTCTCACTATCCGTGCACATCCGCAAGCTTGCCCGGTTGAGTTTGTCGCTGAAGCATGCTTCAAATATTTACAGACAACAATGTAAACAAAGAAAGGAGAGCGGTTGCTTCCTTGCGTGCTGTGTTTTTATTGCGCTCGGTGGTTAAGCTTAACTCATCATGCAAATATCTTTTCCTGCTGCAATATTTCCAGCGAAACGCTCTTGATGACCCTCATGGTTGTTTTGGCAGCCACTACTGATGCCTTCTTCGCAATCTTTGTAAAAAAAGGCTCCCGCTCTCGATGCAGCAGCAGCAAAGCATTTCTATTTTCTTGAGGTTAGTGCCCTCACCTTTTTATTCCAACGTTTTTGCCAACCAGGTGGCTACCTAGTAACTCTTTCATTGTATCTTCATACTTATTGCAGAAAAACCCTCTGAAAACACTGTGTGACACCGTTCGTTTTTCTTTCTATTCATTCTTCAATGACTATTCTAGCAATGAACCTACAAATTATGATGACGCATATAGCGTTAATATTTTGGTGACTTTTTGCAAAGAAGAAATATATCAATACAAATAGTCACTCAGGTAACTAGAACTGTTGATTGATTTGTGGGGTTTAACGTCCCAAAACCACCATATGATTATGAGAGACGCCGTAGTGGAGGGCTCCGGAAATTTTGACCACCTGGGGTTTTTTAACGTGCACCCAAATCTGAGAACACGGGCCTCGACATTTCCGCCTCCATCGGAAATGCAGCCGCCGCAGCCGGGATTTGAACCCACGACCTGCGGGTCAGCAGCCGAGTACCTTAGCCACCAGGCCACCGCGGCGGGGCTAACTAGAACTGTTCCGCATGCATACGCCATTGCAGCTCCGCAACTTCATACTGATGTTTGATTTAAAGTTGTGTTTGATTTGCTGAACTTTGATTACTTCTGAAGAAGGCTCAAATTCTGCGTCAGGCAACATCAACGCATTTTTACTTTCTTGTGGTCAGTGTCCTCCTCGTTTTATTATATTATCGTTCCAGACCAGACGGGTGTCCGTCGAATCCTGTCCGTCGACCACTGTCAAACATTCATAGCATCCAGTATATAACCTCCACTCTTTGCACTACGAACCTCTCTTTACGAGAAATTTCTATATGTTATAGTTAAATAGTTGACAAATAAGTACGACTCGTTGTCGTGCATAAATAGACACCTCGCTGTCGATCCCCCGCTCGGGCACACCTTCTTCGGCTCCGGCCTATGTCGCATTGCTCTGCAATGATAAAGAAACGATAAAACTCACTGTTTTTGTAGGAGTGTGTGCCAGTAATAAGGCACTCTGAAGTAGCATGGACTACCTCAAGTGTGCCCGGCCTCTTTTGTGGCGATCGTGGTCCTGTCATAATAAAGTAGTAGTTTATTCAGATGACGGTTTAGAAAGCATGTCCACTACTACAGGTGGATGAAGTAATAACGCAACCACTGATGACTTTCTTGACACAGGTCAATGAAGCACTTGGTACTTCTACCTACATGCTTCTTAGTCCACTACACACCCACTACCGCTCTTTTGAGAATACCCTGTCAGCTTCATTTCATCTTTTCTACGCGCTTCATCATCACCCCTGTCAATAGCCGGACACCACCTCTTTCAAGAAAATGGCCTCCCCGTTGTTCAACCAATCAACCCGGTCCTCTATCGCTGCGTCCTTGTTGCACCCACGCAGTACTGACATTTATTAAATCAACACATTTTCTGCATGCCCTTTGCGCGTAGGTCTTTTTATAAGTTGTAGTATGCTACTCTTAATGACAAGAGAATGCCTTGTCTACGCATCACATGCCCTGCCCATGGGCATCGTGCATATGTTAGGAGCTGCCACACTCGCACTCGGCATTCCTTTCTTAGGCGGCCAAGATGTTAAATTTGACTGGATGTATGAGCCCAAGATGCTACCGGCAGCAAGCCACTGCGCCCTTCTTCGGTGGTTCTGTCGAGGTATATTTTTTTCATTTCATTTGCAAACACGTAAACCATCGAAAGCTGTCAGAAAACCAACCTGTCAACAATGGTGCTTCTTTTCACTAGGCCTCGTGTGCAATCAGGCGAACTTGACAGCACAAAATGCAAGATTTGGGCGAAGATGACAGACGCGACGAGCCTGCTGAGCGAAACTCCCCCCCCCCCCCCCCATAGTGCATGTAACATCGCTCAATACGGCTTATCAATACGGCTTATCAGTCGAACATTACAGCGAACTCAACAGCAGCTTGTAACACCCGCGATTACACTGTCACGACAGCCTAATAAACAAAGTGTTTTTCTTAAAGTGGCTATGGCACTGCAATATACAGCGCCTGTTTCAACCAGGTGACCCGAACATATTGCCAGGGTGCGTGATGGGCTAGCCATGTCACTGCAAAGTGAACCAATTGTCATATGTGGTTCAGAGTTTCTGCCGAGCAGCAAATCTGAAAAAGGGCAGACAAATCTCAAAGCGGCGCACTATCTTGGCGTGGTGGAAGACGTGCTACTTGCAAAATCGTCACTCATAGGCGAATGCATAGCAGAGACGTGAATAAGGGCGCTAGGTACATACCTGAAAATCAAGGCATTTCATTTCCGTTCCAAATGTTTTTTTTTTTTGGGGGGGGGGGGGGGGTTCAGAACGATGAAAGCGGGTACACCTGTGTGGCGCAGTATAGCTGCCCTGCAGGAGCCGCAGGAACTTTCAAGTATGCCTCGGCCATGTTATGCTATGCTATTTGCTACCCATAATTCGCGGCTGGCTGATTGCGTGGGTAACAATTATCTACCGTCCCACTAGTCACTGAGCAAAAGCACAAAGCTGAGAAAGCACTGGCACAAAATAAAAGCATCGTTCCCCAATTGCACCCCAGTGCTATTGCGTCAGAGCATCCCGTCAAATCTGGGCTTGGTGCCAGTCGAGGTGCTTTCATCCGTGGCGCAGTTACGTTTGCAGAGAGCGTATACTGATTTCGTTTTTTTTATTCCTCTAGCTTATCCTTAGCAGACGTTTGTTCAGTCACTTACTAAGCTCTATTTTTGTTCCTTAAGGTAACCCGATCATTTTCTTTTCCACTTCATGCTCTTTCGCGTTCAATTCAAGTTGAAGCCTTTTCAATCTTCTGGGTCTTGCTTCATTTTTTTTTGTTTCTGCAGCTGTGGAAAAAGGGGATTTCAAGGGATCGACGAACTAAAGGCCGATAAGCCAACTGTTTGTTGTCAACAAGGAAGGAAGCAACAAAACGAATAGTGCAGGGAGGTCAACCTGAAAACACCCGGTTGGCTACACTACACTGGGTGGTAAGGAAAAAGGACAAGGAAAGGAAGAAAGAAGGAAGAGAACGAAAGAAAAAAAAGAAAGAGACAGACAGTAAATTCGCTGCAGCGCGTGAAACTCCACTACAAGTCAAGGCCGTTCACACAAACCCGTCGTCCTTGAAAAACACAAAAAAGCTTTCCCTGCCTTGTGGGCTATCTAGGGATGTGGACGGTGCTGTATGAGCACCTGCACAGAAATAGGCCGACCATCCAGTCGTCGCAGTGCATTGGCAAGTACTTGTCTCCGTAAGGCGAATTCAGGACAGTGGCACAGCACGTGTTCGACATTTTCATTGATGCTGCAAACACTGCACGTCGCACTGTCAGTCATTCTGAATAACGAGAGATAAACTTTCATAAAAGCAACTCCCAGCCAAACGCAATAAAGAAGCGAAGCTTCACGTTGATCTATGTTGGAGGGCGGAATTGTAGTGAAGAATCAAGTTTATGTAGTGTGGTATGTCGTATGCCTTGTGTGTTTCACTCAGTCAGTGTCAGACTGTGCGCCATTTGACAAATCTGCCTCGCAGCACCCGCTTTTGAAAGTCAAATCAGAACGCTGTTTGCTTTCTCCTGTGACGTGCGAGCAGCATGATCTGCGGAATAACTTCTGCTGATGCCACAATGCCCAGGTAACCACTGAAAAATGATGTCGTGGCGTTTTTGTATCAGGTGTTGGAGAAGTTTCATGGTTTCACATGTCAACTGTTCGTGGAATTCGTGTCGTAGAACTGACCGCAGGCAATGTAATGCCGGTGTAAAGCCAGAAAACAGTCGATTTATTTAGTCTATCTTCGTAATTGATGAGTTCCAGCGCACTACGCAGAGCCTGGAGTTCTGCCGTCTTGGACATCGTCGCATGTGAAATAATGAAACACAGAGTTACCCCTTGTGGTGGTATAACCTCTGCTCAAGCTAAACTAGACGACGTAATCGAGCCATCCGAGTAGATGTGCACGTGGTTACTGTACTCTGGTCCAGTAGGAGTAGACTCGGTCGTTTTCAGAAATGTGTCGGTAGGTCAGATTTTCTCCGCGTTCCTGGGATCAATAACGTAAACTCGCAGCCGGCTCAAGCCCCAAGTAGAAAGCTGTGGCTTTGTTGTACGTCCATATGCCTCAATAAGTGATGTGTGGTGCTGTCAGATAGTGGCCCCATAGTCGTGCGGAGTCTTTCGGCAGCGAGGCAAACCAGTTAGTGGTAAGTAACCCTGACACAATGCCTGAGGTACATGAGCATTGTCTCATCAATAATATATGCCTTGATTGAGTGATCTTCAGCGATGGCAATTGTTTCAGCCGCTAAAGCTTTGTGGGATTTCTGCCGCCACCATTTCACTCTCTCATATCTTGAAACAATTGATGTTATCCCTGATTAAAAATCGACAAAAGGGTCATTGTTCAAGGCACCACTTGAACTATTCACAAAAAAATCAATCACTTAGGATGGGGTACCGAATATGTCCCGGTGGAGATGCGCTGATTGTGCGCGAAGTACGTGAACATAATTTTAACTCACATTATGGCGACAACAAAAGCACTTTTAAAATGAAAAAAGAGAGGGGCTCCTAATTATAACAATGACAGCTTACCCAAAATAATGAACCAGTTTCCATACCGTGAACATGTAGCAAGTTTTTCAAACATTTTATTGTTAGGTACTTAGTTTTTTTTCTTAGAGGAGAACATTTATCTTTAGCGTGATCTGCAAGGTTTTCGGCAGAGCGTTTGCCTACGACACAACTCCTTGACATTTTAAATATCTAATAGTAATGCTTGAGAAGGGTTAAAAATAATTTTCTTGATTTTGGAAAAGCCTGCGTTCTTGTGAAAGATGGACACTTTGTGCTGAAGATCCGATGTGTTTATGACAACCCTCATATAGCGAAGTGGCTTGCTCGCATCTTACGCAGCGTAACTAATGTGCTTAGGTAGGCAACTAGTGTTCGGATTTTGTATCTGTTTTTAAGGCATTCCTCAAGGTTCAGCGCATCACTGATTACGTTTGTTTATTTATATGAATAGTAACTTATAAATGGGCTACTTTTTCATTTGCAGACAAATGCGCTTCATACACGCACATTCAGTGCAAGAAAGATCAACAAATAGTAAACAATTCATTAGAGTGGTTAGCTAGAGGTGCTCGACTAGACAGATTCGCACAAACATGTTCAAGTTTGTCAGGTGATAGTTACACGTGAGAAAAATCTGCTGAGCCAGAAAACATCAATATACTTTGTTTAGCTTCGGCATACCAATACAAATATTTGGAATTCTTTGACTCTTTCACGCTAAACTTGAGTAACCACGCGCAAGGAATATTTTGGAAGGCTTTGAGAAACTTCAGTCGCTAAAAAATTGTATGATGTCTCGCACTCAAAAAATAAGCTTGTAGCTAAAGTGTTATAAGAAATTGCGGACGTAGTTAGAAACCCAAACAACAAGCGTGACATTGGCTGCACTGAGTGTGTTAAAAAATGAAAAATTCATTTTCAACACTTACGGCATGCACGTGTTCATAACTAACAATGACAATTTCAGCATACTTCGAAGTCTCGAGCAGGAACTGCGCCATCGGGAAATGCTTTAAATTATCGTAAACAAAATCATTATTATACACTTCAATGCTTAAATGCAGTACAAGAGCGCAAGTTTCACGAAAAAAGAAATGCACTAAAATGATTGAAGGCTATGAGCTAACAGAACTTAAATCAATGTTATTTTTTTCACAGAGCGGAAAAAACTTTCATGTTACATAGTCGATAAACCGTCAGTTCATGCTTCACAAAAGAGGTGAAGGATTCCCTGTGATATACGACGCCGCCCTTTTATTTTTTTTCTACTTTGTACAACTAGCAGTGCATGTGAGTAACAATTTCTTTCGCGGTATGTGTCCGTTGACGGACATTGTTATACGGTTTACCTTCTTTCATTTTGTTTTGTTGATTGTTTCGCTCAAGGTACGCTTTTTGCATCAGTTACTACTTGCTGTACGCAGTGGGATAATCAGGGGAACAGAGAAAGTGCCTAAAACAGGCTGGCCGACATTTCGATAGAAAGACCCAGTTTTGTCAAAGGCGCCTTGTCATCATTGGCGTGTTAGTTTTACGGCGATTATTAGTGACGTCATTTCCTAGTGATGGCGCGTTTCTCTACTGGTAATCGCCATCTGAACTGAAAAAATCTTTGAAGAAGATGAGTGCAGTCGTCGCTTCAATTCAAGTTAGGTTACAATGATTCAAAATGTTCCCAGAGAATGGGGGAAAACCATGCAAAGTAAGAGTGGTGTGCTACAAAGCGGTGGCTGCAATTTTTCTTTTCAGACGGCGATTAACAACAGGGATACGCGCCACCACCGGGAGATGACCTCCTTAAAACCAACACATCAAGGATGACAAGGCGCCTTTGACAAAAACAGGTCCTCCTATCAAAACGTCTTCCAGCCTGTCTGAGGCATTTTCACTGTTCACCCAAATTATCCCACTACATGTTTCTATCTGCCGCCTCCTATCTTGACTTAAAATTACGTGCCATACATGCCGTTGCTCATCTGCGACCTACCTCAAAGTATTATAGCATATGCTATTGGTCTTGTTTTTTATGCTCGCGTGGTCAGTTTACCTTCGGATGCTTTTGTTTTTACCCTTGGGCAATCCTGCTTTTGTTTTCATGTCAATCAATTTTCCTTAGTTGAATATCGTCATGTGATGTTCACAGACATGGCTGGAAAAGTTGCATGGGAACTTAGAGCACTATATGTTGCCTGCTGGAAACCTAGAACATGCTAAATGCTAATGTGCTCACTCCTGTCAAGGCTCCCAAAAGGCAGCTGGCATTATCTCATAAGTTAAAAATAATGATTCTCAAAATATTCAGCCTTACCACCAACGAAATATCGAAGGTACGTGTGATTCTTTTTTTCCAGCCAGAAGGTCAGTGAAAGTTTTCTGTAAAGAAAGTACCAAAAGTGACATTCAGAATCAATTCAATGTTTTATGCGAAGACAATACCATGTACAAATTGGCTTTTTTTAAAAACGCACCTATATTGCGACATGTTTCACGTGAAAGAAGTGCCGTATACGTGACCATCGACATTCGGCCCTAGCTAGATTTCAAGGCGTATATGTGGTGCACACGTATTCCCAAGTCATGAATTAAAGATGCGGTTGTCAAGCTCATGAAAGAGATTATGGGGGGGGCTGTGTATATGGTGGTTAAATGAAGAGTAGTGTTGCCATGTCGCGAATGAAAACTGTGGGTATCAAGCTTATAAAAAAAGCGAAGTGAACAATCTGAATTGAAATATAAATTGCTTTTTGAAGAATTGATGTGACCAGTCTATCTTTAAATAAATGAAAAAAAGTGTAAAGCTGCAGTAGAAAAACAGCATATGGTAAATTACTTTATAGATGACGTATTAGAAATGAACTCATTTCTTGCACAATGCCAATACACCAAACTGAAATTTTTCAGTCGTTCTTGGTGCCAGCGTATTTCTGACGAAGATATATCAGTCGTAAATGTGGCGTCCAGTATATAAGAAAGTAATCGTTCAGCGTACTCATTTTCTGGTACACAACATTCCATCTTTCACTAATTTATAATCAGCATTGTCAATAACTATGACAAATCTTTTGATGTAGGTTTACTGATGCAAGGACTAGCGTGACTACAAAGTACCAAGGTTAAACTTGTTCACGATGACTAAAAATCTACGTAAATATGATGCACGATGACTAATGATGCACGTGAATATTGCGCCGCCTACGAGTTTTAGCTCCCCGGGTCATTTAATTAATGGTATCAATACCAAACCTGATATGGCGTTACATGAGTGTATGAATACCATATATAATTAGCCATAACATGAAAATCATGACAAGTACGTCATGAATGTCATGAATTATAATTAATGGTTCTGCAGCTTATGCGGTAGTTTCGTTCACATGGCATGTTGGAAAACTGGTATGGTATGACATCATTTCATGACGAACACAAGCGACAGATCCTAACATAAACATCATAGCATGCGCGTCATGTAACAACATGACTACATGCCACGCTCATAATGCGCTCGCGGCCATCTCGCTAGCGTCATATATACCAAATTTGGTATTGCGGTACGTGAGTGCATGATGAAGGCAAGGGACTGGTGCAACAAAATAATCATGAGATGCGGCTCATATAACAACATGACTACCTGCCACGCTCATGATGCACTGGTGGCCGTTTAGCTAGCTTCACTTATACCAAATTTGGTATTACGAGACGTGAACGAATGATGAAGGTATTATACTGGTGCAAACATGATAAACATCAGATGCGTCACGTAACAACATAAATACATGCTACGCTCATGTTGCGCTCGCGGTTATTTCGTTGGCTTCGCGTGTACCAAACTCGGTATTATGCAATGCGAACGGACGACATAGGTAAATAACACATGCTAACATGATAATCACGACATGCGTGACATGTAACAACACGGCTACATGCCACACTCATGATGTGCTCGCGGCCGTTTCACTAGCTTCACAAGTGCCAAATTTGGTATTGCGTGACGCCAATGGATGACGAATGTATGTGACTGGTGCAAACAGGATAATCATGAGAACATGACTACATGCCACAGTGAAGGCACCAATACATTTCAACGTGACGCGGTGCACGTGCCCGCGGGCGTTCATTTCGTCACGCCACGCTGGCGTTGCCACGCCGGGCACCGGTCCTGCCATATGCTCGCCGGCGCGCGCCACGCTGCGTTGCTTTTACGCATATGCCTTTCATCGCGTCCGGCATCCCTCTGTCACGAAAAGAGGGAGACGCTGTGTTGTTTGGGTAACGTATCGGCGCGAAATGCAGCCTGTCGCCTTTCGCGCCGGTTGCCGACGGGCCGTGCCGATGGACGCTGGTCGCACCGGTCACACCTGGCGTAAAACTATAGGGTGCCTATGTGTCACACGGATGATCAGGCGAATGGCAACTGCAGTATTAGGACCCCGCAGGTTGAATCCATGTGCTTTGTAGTATAATTACGAAAGCATCGGACTCTACAAGGAAGCCTGCAACCCATCACTTGAAATTACAGTCTAGAGCTGCGTACACCATTAAGAGAGTTCACCAATCGCTGCTAAAGGGAAGCACGTCTGGATGCGAATCAGCAGGGAAGTAAATCGCTTGAGCGTGAGGTGGCATAATTTATTGAGAGCTTGCGCTGGCGCTAACAATAACACAGACGGCGGTGTTCAACCTGGCGCTCATCGAAGCGTTGCGCAAGAGAGGTGTCGGCCGAGGCGCAAAACACGCTGTCATGGACCGGTATTATTTACTGGACCATTTCGATCGCTGCTTATGTGCAATGAGAGACCGAAAACATCGATTAGGCACAGAGAGCTGCAGTCCATCTTAATTGCAAATGCATTTTTTGTCGAGCTTTCTCAGGCCGCGTTCACACTGAGCATTCCGGCCCCCGAAAGTGCTCCGAATCCGGTTCGGCAGCGGCGAGATCCGCCGAAAGAGCCCTCTCCGCGCCGATCGCTCTCGGACCGATTTTTGCGGCGTCTGCCGCCGAATCGGTTACCACGGACCAATAGGAGCGCTAGTGAAGGAATTTCGATAAATGGCGGCCAAGCCCTACTCACTTGTTATGCCGCTGTGCACGTAACTGAATGTTGAAACCAACGGGAGTTTTACCTACTCTGTGCCTACTTCACGTCTGTATTTCGTGGAAGAGGTGCGCGAGCTTGCTGTTGGCGTGACCGAGGTTGTTGCGGTGTTGCAGAGCAAAACGAACCCACCAACGCCACTGGCGTCGGTGGTTTTCCTGCTCTTCGTGCATTACAAGACAGCCACTTGCCAGCAAAGTAAGCAGCACTGTCTTTTCTTGCTTCTTGCGTACGAGAATCGTCGAGGTATACACCACCGGATATCGTAGTAGCGTTTGTGAGCCGCGACAACAATCGGGTGACAGCGCATTCATCCCGCGTTCACCCCGCAGTAGATGGCGTATTCGGCAGCGCGGGGCGCGTCCAGTGCGAACGACGCCGCGTTTTGGCGGCAGGGGAATTTCGGTCGCTATAGAAAGCGGATGTTTCAGTGTGAACTAGGCATCAAGCATTCGGCATTATCCGCGGCGGTGTCCGCGGGCTGCCAGGTGTTATATCTCCACTGCCCATCTCTCTCTCTCATAGCAACTACTGTGGGCGCGCGCGCCTATCCTACCCCTAGCAACCGAAGCGTGTGGAAGAGAGATTGTAGGAGAGGGTGGGCGCGCTGCTTCACTGCTCCATATCTCACCGTTCGCTCTCTCTCTCGTCCCAGAGCCACACCAAGGAGGATTAAAGAAAATTTGCTGGAGTGGCAGTTCCAGCAATGCCTTGCCAGCAGAAGTGAAGCCATCCTTTGCCACTGCCAAGATGGCGGATACATGCTCTTTTCTGATGGCGCCCACTTGAAGATCAAGTGGCTTTGATATGTTATGTAAATGCAACGTTAGTTCTATGTTAAAAGATAGTTGTTCCCGACAAAATAACAAACAGAAACGAGTATAGATGACTCAGTTTTCAAAGAACTTTGCCTCCAATTAGAGGCTCACTAAGAAAAACTAGTAACTGTAACACGCACGTGGAGCACTATGTGACCAGAAAAAAGTTCCCGCATTAAACGTGTTGGGCGTGCGAGGGAAACGCTTCGTTTTTAATTGCTGAACAATGATAATTTATCATGCCCCTAGTAAGATGGCCACCACAGCCGCCATATTTCCAGTGGAACGGCTTCACTCCTAGGCAGTCATTTCCACTCCAGCAAGTTTTTTTAATCCTCCTTGAGCCCCACTCGCCCGTCCGCACGCACGTCACTGTTGACCATTCGTTTACTGGGCACCTCTCAAAAACATAAGCATGCCAAAGGGAAAAGAGGACAACCACCCGTTCGTAGCACAAAGCCCTTTCCGAACCATTCCGCCACCTTGCAGGTTTCCGAAGAACTCATTTTCATAACATGCGGATATGTGCGCTGGAGACGCCACTGTGAAACGCCAACGCCGAGCCGAGAGCACTGACGCCCCATTTTTTGTCCGCTCGTTCTTCACTCTCGATTGTTCACTGGCTCGGCGCCTCTGAAGGCGATGGTGGAAGTTGAAGCCGAATGTCGGAAGGCAATGGTACTCTCTCTCTCTGGGATCAAGGAATACATTCGAATTTCTTAACGGTTCCCTACGGTGAGGTGGTTGCATTGTTTTAGTCAACGTGCACGCTGCAAATTTAAATTGTTCACGAACGCACAAAAGGAATATCCAACGGGCACCTCTTGGAGGTTAAGATCAGGTGCTTATATATAATTGGCCAACAGTCAATGGGTGTTAAGTGCAAGCATTCCGTTTATTCAAGCAAAAAAAAAAATGCTAGCAGACGCTTCATACGTCAGAGTTCGATGTGAAAAAGAGGAAAAGGGGGGGGGGGGCTTGAGATATGGGCAGGGGGCGTGCATGCGCAACGAGCGTGCAAACGCCGACAGGGGGATACCTAGACGAGAGAGAGAGCAAGCGATCGGAAGCACCACAGGACAAATGACAGAGCTCCCGGTACAAAATGCTTCCGTTTCAAAATGCAAGCAACGACACAACCGAGCTAGAGGAGTGGCACGCGCCCGTGCCGCTCCTCAAGTTTGTTCGTGGTAGTGACTGTTCTTTAAAAACATCGTGTGGTCCTCACCAAAGAACATTAACGGGTACTGTGCAATCTGCCTATATGATATATCAAGTGAATATGCCTCTTTTACAGTAAGTGTTTTTGTGTGAAGATACAATTTTTGCTAGCACATTTAATGCTCCACCCTTCTGACAAAACTGTTACATTTATATTGAGCGGGGTTCAGCCTGAACTTGTGGTCATTAGCACTTATTCCACACCTCGCCGTAATGTTAAACAGTTTACGTCTGTGCGCATGACAAGTTGGCTACCAGGAGCCTAAATATTTCGAGGCAAAACGCGAGCACCATTGGTAACTGTGGAACATTTGATGAGGCGATAAAAGTTGATGAATACCATTCATGAACACAGATTGCCGACGTACGTCTACGCTTGGGACATCGGCTGCTAGTCACATGTGCTACCAATAAGGTGTTTCGTTTTTACAGGCTGTTTATTATGTTTGGCTGTGAAAACCATATAATATGCAGAATAAAAGAATCCGTGAACACTGCCATAAAGGTTGTGCTTAACATAGACCTTGAGTACAGCGTCTGATCGTTTTGTTACACAAAAATTGTTCATGTTGTGACTCCTTTGTACAGTTCCTCTCTATCGCTCAAGCAACTACGTCATTTCTTCTGCTACCTGCTTTCCATCTCCCTAAAGCACGATAGAAAATATTGGGGTAGGACCACCCATTGTAATTAGTTGGCGCAGTAATAATTGTGGCATTGTCTTTTGAAGTTATTGCCCAGATTACAAGTATTTTTGAAAGAACTAATGTTTTCTTGCGATGGTGCTGTTGACATCTACATCTTGATTATGTTGCGCACGTTTATAAAACTGTATAAGTTACTCTGAATGATGTACCAATATGTACTTACTTGGGCTTCCATATACAGTGGTCCTGAGAAGGAGAAATACAAATGAGAATTGTAAGTCGCATTTACTTGACTTTTTCTCAATCATTCGAAGTAGTGAAGAATAAAACAACCAAAATGCACATATTTGGCCTTCAATAAATATGTGTGAGCGTACTAGAACCTTTGTGAAGGAAGAGGGGGTGGGCACCGGTGGGAGAGCCAAGTTTAGAAATGGTGAACATCAGTGTTTGGTTATGTGGGTTCCTTCGATAGTTTACCCGGGGCTTTTATACTAGCAACCACGTCATGATGAGTAATATTTCTAAAGAGAGCCACCATGAAATAAATATTGTGGTCATTACTGCTCGTTTCATGCATTGCGCCTTCAATATCTAACCCTATAAGAACAAAAACAGGCCACTTCACTTTGCAAAGTTTAGATCTGTTAGAGAGATCTGATATCAATCGAATATTCATCAAGCATGAGCCAAAGCTCCACTAGGTCTAAGAAAGGTGCCTTGTATTTTTGAAGCAGTTCAACATAATGTTGTATCCATAAAGGTTTCGGAAGGTGGATCAGCAAATCAATACATCGAATGAGAAGAAAAAGGCGATGCCTTTGACTTTAAAATCGTGTTAAGGGCAGTGGATAGGTTTGATACCTGCCATGTTTTTTAATGTTGTTTAAAACTCAGTGAAAGTGCTGAATGGAAAGCGTTCGCAATTTCTTATTTCTTTCTTCAAATTCTTCTTTGGCAACGGGCCTACAAATATAATGATATTTAGAGGGTTGATATTTTGGTATTTTTCCGAAGCAAACAATATGAAAAATTGCTCAAATAACTAAACCTGTTTCACATGCATACACAATTTTAGTTCCGCAGCTTCGGACTGATATCTGATTTTATCTGAAGTTTGATTTACTGATGTTTGATATTTTTTGAAGAAAGCTTAAATTATAAAAGGTGGTGTTCGGTGTCCTCGTCTTTTCATTAGTTGATAATTCCCGACCAGATAGGTGTTCGTGTATTTCTTGATTACATCACCATATTATATACAGAAAAATGGTACAGGTCACCACTGCCAAGGTAACATTCGTTGCATCCAGAATATCAGTTCAACTGTTTCTACCATGAATTGCTCTTTGCAAGCCATTTCTGCTTCTAAAAGTTCAATTGTGAGGGAAGCATGCGCCGTGAAAGCGGACATATTTGCCACTTAAGATATATTGTGGTTCTTCTGTGCTTGTGTTGCCTCTTTGTTCGCTTTGGCCTACGTCCGACCCAATTTTTGATCGGGCGGTACCGGCTCGGGTAGGCAAAATTTTTTTTTTGTTGGGTACAGGGAAGGCCCGCGCGTGTCTTCGAGCCACCAAGATTGGCTCGGGTAAGTATGTTTAAACAGTTTTTCCTAGAATAAATCTGATGCTGATGCTGATGCTGATGACCTTTGATAGATGGCGCTTACCCACAAAGGGGGATGGGCGAAGAACCGGGCGGCAGAATACTTAATTGAAACTAAACTGAAAATGAAATGAAATGAATGAAAATGAAAAAAATAAATCTGTCTTATTAGTGCTCGGAACGTTCTCTTCTTCTTCTCAGCCCAAAACGAGTATGAGCCACAGTGGCTCGTTCATCAGTGGTGGCATGGGTCAATGTTATACAGTGGTGGCACATGCCCACTTTGGCTGCGCAGCCTTACCTTCATTGCCACAGAGAGTGGTACCCGAGTATAGCGATCGTAACTCATAGCTTCCGCTTTAGCTTTTAGTGTGTAGGGAACCCTAAACGATCGCCGTACCTCAATCCTCCCGGACAATTTCGGCGATCAAATTAACTTGAGGCTTCGGTGACGGTCACACCTTGCGAAGCTCCTTCCACACGATCGCTGGCATGGTGCTCAGGATCCTGTGAGTAGGATTCTGA
Source organism: Rhipicephalus microplus (assembly GCF_013339725.1). Classification (NCBI taxonomy): domain Eukaryota; kingdom Metazoa; phylum Arthropoda; class Arachnida; order Ixodida; family Ixodidae; genus Rhipicephalus; species Rhipicephalus microplus. The sequence continues at coordinate 61,715,333 of NC_051174.1, forward strand.
GAACTGTGAGTAGATTTTAAGAATTTTCTTGTGTCATTGGTGTTCGGCTACCTTGTGCGTCTTGCCAACACCACCGTTCAGCCTAGCGCCGAGGTCGTCGGATCGGCGTTCGAGGCTCCAGGCGTCGGCTCGAAGAGCGTCTGCGGAGGCACTATGACGATGGAAGTGACTGTTAATGGTAGAGATGCCAATCAAGAAGAGTTGAAAAGCTTGGACTGGGTGACGAAAGTGTCGAAACATGTGGCGGAGCTTCAGGAGAGTCAACAACGGGAACGCGATGGCGCCACCAGGGCAGCGTCTACCAGCAGTGGATGCGGAAAAGAAGGCAGGACGATGCCGGCCGGCTTCAATGACGACAAGCATGGTGCAAGCGGGAGACCCTCATATAAAGCGGCGGGAAAAAAGCTCGCGAAGCGGTCAGTAGCGTCACATCTACCGCGTCTTCCGAACGCGGATCACAAGGTTATTATGAGGCCCAAAGAAAGACTGACGCTCACCAGACAATCGGCACCTGTGATTGGTGGAGCAGTAAGGATGGCAGCAGGCATTTCATGGCAGAAAGGTCGAGAGGAGGACAGGATCGTTGTCAACCACAACAAGAAACATTGATATACAGCACGCCCAGGGAGGATGATGCCAGGAAAATGTTGGACCTGAAAGTCATAAAGCTCGACGGCAAGGAGTAAGGGGTGAAGACATACATGGCTGCGCCTGAAAGCTGTGCAAAGGTGTGGTACATGGACTTGATATCAGACTCTCTGAGAGAGAATGGGAACTGGCTTTCTCACACGAAGAGAATTGTCCTATTCTTGGTGTGCGAAGGATGGGCAACTCCACTTTGGTAATCATCACCTTTGTTGACGACTACGTGCCGAGATGGATGATCTGCTTTGGGACGCCGATGCAATGTTTTCTCTACAAGAAGAGATATGAAGTGTGTTACAAGTGTGGTGAGCTGGGACATCGATCCGACGTATGTGACAGCCCGCACGATAAATGCAAAGGTTGTGGGGTGGCCTCCCACCCAAGGACCATGAATGTACGCCGAGGTGCTGTCTGTGGCAAGGAGTACGTGACCGGAGACAAAAGGTGCAAAGACTTTTTCGCACACCTTATATAGTGAAGAAGCGACAGTGGGAAATGAAGCTTGAAGAAGCGCGGGAGCAAGAAGAACGATGCAAGGCCGAGAGGGCACGCAGTGGCACAGCAGGACAGGCGGGGTTCAAGATCGTTCGAGGCGCAAATGCAAGCATCGAAGTAGATCGAGAGGGCGCTCGGAATCCTTCCCCGATTGCCACCGCAGGAAGAGCGGGAGTTTCTCACAAGGCATCCCATGATGGTGGTGATTGTGCCAAGGAGAAGTCAAATCCCCAGGACCACAGGGGGTTGGGTAACTAAGGTCTCCAGAATGCTAATACAGAGATGATTAATGCTCTTAAAGAGCAAAACAGGATATTACAGGAGCAAAATGCGGAATTACGCAAGCAGCTTGATGAGATTAAGGCTCATCTAACCAGTAAACCAAGGAAGGCGTTGGAAACACCCCAGGTAGCAAACCAACCGCCTTTGAAGAAGAGGGCTAAAGAAATCGAAATGGAAGAAAATCACGAAGCGAAAATTGAAGCACTTGAAATGGAAACAAGTCATTACAAGGTATGCTCCAGCTGTACTAGTACAGATGACAAGAGTCTTTTTAAAAAGACAAGAGTCTTTGGCAAAGACAAGAGTCTTTTTATCCTGAATGTGTATAGTTCCCCCAGGCAACGCAAAATCAACTTTGGTGATATTTTCACGAAAACAAAGGTTATTTTAGCAACGGTCTACTATTAATTTTGGGCGACTTTAATGCGCATCATACGGCATGGGTTATAAATTCACCCAGGTTAATGGCGGAAGTTGGAACGAAATTCAACAACATGAGCTCATACTTATAACAGACCCAAGGCAGCCAACGAGGAAAGAAAATAGCGTATCTCAAGACACGACGCCAGATCTTAATCTGGTCAGCAGTGCCACCGTTGCCACGTGGTGCAAAACCGGCGAAGACCTAGGTAGTGATCATAGAATTTTAGAGATTATAGTTGCCATTGGCCCGCTGGTGATCAATAAGAGAAAATTTAAAACTACAGATTGGGTGACCTTTAGAAATAACAGGTCGGAACAAGTCCCCATAAATTTACTAACGATTGGGGTAACGATTGGGGTAAAGGGGTGATCCAGTCGGTTCAGCATGCTACCAAAGAGATTGACGCTGGCGATGAGGAAGTTGTTGATAGACATCTTGTAAGCATAAGGAAGAAAAAGAAAAACTTAGAGCAAAAAATCAGTCAGAAAAGAGGAGACAGGAATCTCCGAAAGGAAGTTGCTGCCCTGAATAGAAAGATCGAAGATTATGCATTGAAACTTACCAAGCAAAAGGTGGGTAGTACCTGTGATCAGATGGATAGACAGATTGGCAGTGCTAAAACTTGGCAGCTACTACGGCATCTATTAGACCGAGAGAAAACCAAGTCGGAGGCCCGACAGCAACTTCAAAAGCTTGCGTATAAATATGAAGGTCAGACGACGGAATTATTAAAGGAGGTTAGGACCGATACCTCTGCTGCGCAGAATCTCAAAAGCTCCCTAACTACGCTGGTTCAGAAAACCCGGACCTAGACAGCCCCATCACGGTTGGCGAAGTCAGGGCTGAAATTAACCGACGTAAAACATAAACGGCATCCGGTCCGGACAAAATCAACAACAGAATGCTCAGGAATCTTGACGACGGCTCCATTCGTCAATTGCAGCTTATATGCAAGAATGCTCGGACAAGGGAGAAATACCGCAAGCTTGGAAAACAGCCAATGTCTCTTCATTCCTAAGTCAGGGAAAAAGCTCAGTCTTGAATATCTCAGACCCATTTCCATCTCATCTTGCGTAGGAAAATTGATGGAGCACGTCATCCAAACAAGGCTGACTAGGTTAATGGAAGATGAAAACCTGTACCCTCATACTATGATAGGCTTCAGATCACACCTATCGACGTGCGATAATATGCTACACCTAAAGGAGGAGATAATGGACAAAAAGACTGTTGACACCAAAGTAAATGTGGGTCTGGAAGTCTCCAAGGCGTTTGACAATGTCAAACTTGAAGCCTTACTTAAGAACCTTAGTGCGCTAAACGTCGGCGTGAAGACATACAACTACGTGAGGGGCTTTCTCTCAAATCGTACAGCCATGCACTATCAGCATGGGCGGGCAGTCGCTCGAAAACATTAAATTGGGGAATAAAGGACGCCACAAGGGTCTGTACTCTCTCCAACTTTTTAATATAGCGATGATTGGACTTCCTGAGAAGTTGAAAGGAATAGAAAATCTGCATCAGAAAATACGTAGACAATGTGACGCTGTGGATAACAGGGGTAGTGACGGACATATTGAAAGCGCACTTCAGGCGGCTATAGATACCGTCGAACAATATCTCGAACCACTAGGGTTAAAATGCTCGCAGAAAAAATCAGAGGCTCTTTTTCTACCATCGCAAAAAAGAAAACACACAATCCTCTCGGAAGGGTTGTGACATCGCTTTACGAGTGAATGGTAATGCTATTGCAACCGTAGACAGTATTAGAATTCTAGAGATGCGCATGCAAGCAAATGGAAAAAAACACTGAAACTATCCAGAGACTTGAAGCTAGTGCGAACCAGATGTGCCGCCTGCTTAAGCCCTAACAAGAATGCGGGGATGAAGGAAGCCAATCTTTTAAGATTAGTTCAAGCTTTCGTGATAAGCCGTGTACTATACGTTGCCTCTTATCTTAAATTAAGTAGAGCAGAAAAAGAAAATTGAAGCCATATATAAGGAAAGGCATCAACACTGCGCTAAAGCTTCACCCGAACACCTCTATGGTTAAACTTCTTGGGCTGGGTGTCTCCGATACTTTAGATGAACTAATAGAAGCCGCCATGATGTCACAGCACCAAAGACTTCTGAGAAGTAGAACAGGGAGGAAAATCATGGAGCGCTTGGGGTTCGAGCCCACGGAGTGTTCCAGGCAGACCGCTAGCATAACTAAATCAACTAGGGCAAGACTGAAAATTATACCACTGCCGAAAAACATGCATCTGGCGTTACATGAAGGCAGATGCAAAGGTAGAGCTGTAGCCCTGCAGGCGAAACTTGAAGGTCGATCTGGCGTGCTTTACCCGGACGCTGCAGAATACGAAAGAAAGGGAGCACACACAGCGGTAGTGGTTCGCGAGAACGGGGACCTGGTCTCGCGCTGCACCTTTAAGAACACAACCACCACAGAGGCAGAAGAACTTGCGATTGCTTTGGCAATAGCTCAAAAAGGCACACGAGTGATTGTTAGCGACTCTAAGTCAGCCATTGAAAACTACGATGTGGGCAGGATCTCTGCTACAGCCGCCAAAATTCTAAGACAAGGACCAGTTCCCGCAGAGCTAATCTCACCAGTATGGTCCCCGGCCATCAAGGTCTGAAGGGGAATGAGAAGGCGCACGTGATCGCCCGAGGGCTCACTGTCCGGTCGATCGACACTGACCCACCACTTTCGCGCGAGCAGCCCCTCTCCACAAGAGACGAACTACGAACGTTTCAGGAAATCACCGCACACTATAACTCCACCGTAAAATATACCAGAGGCAGCTAAACACTGAGCGAGCGAAAAGGAGGAATTATGTGTGCGAAAATTACATACCGGAGTGTTTCCAAACCCTCACCTGTACAGTAAATGGCACCCGGAAGTGTACCAACTCCAGATGTGCGCACTTCAACAGCACTGCGGGTTTAGGGCACATGGTATGGACCTGCCCATCCTATAATGATCCAAGTAGAAACGTAGAATCCTGTGAGGCCTTATACACAGCCGTGACGCCGAAGAACAACGTCAAGTCATCGGTCTCGCCCTGACCGCCGCCGAGTCCCAAGGAATTCCGGCCGATGGCTAGGGGATGATTGGGGGCAGAGGCCGAAGCCTCCTCCCCCGTCATTCTAGACGGGTGCAATAAACGTTATTTCTCTCTCTCTCTCTTCCATGTTTTTGAATGTTGTTTAAAACTCAGCGAAAGTGCTGAATAGAAAGCGTTCGCAATTTCTTGTTTCATTTTTCAGACTTCTCTGGCAATGGGCCTACAAATATAACGATATTTAGAGGGTTGATATTTTGGTATTTGTCCGAAGCAAACAGTATGAAAAATTGCTCAAACAACTAGAACTGTTTCACATGCATACACAATTTTAGTTCCGCAGCTTCGTACTGATATTTGATTTCATCTGAAGTTTGATTTACTGATTGATCTTTTTTTTTGAACAAATCTTAAATTATAAGTGATGGAGTTCGGTGTCCCCGTTTTTTCATTAGTTGATCATTCCTGACCAGATAGTTGTCCGTGTATTTCTTGATTACATCACCATATTATATACAGAAAAAAAGGTACAGGTCACCACTGCCAAGGTAACATTCATTACATCCAGAATATCAGTTCAATTGTTTCTACCATGAATTCCTCTTTGCAAGCAATTTCTGCTTCTAAAAGTTTACTTGTGAGCGAAGCATGCGCCGTGAAAGCGAACATATTTGCTACTTAAGGTATATGTGGTTGATTCTGTGCTTGCGTTCCCCTTTGGTGGCTTTAGCCTACGTCCGACCCAATTTGTGATCGGGCCGTACCGGCTGCGGTAGGCAAAGTTTTTTTGTCTGGTACGGGGAAGGCCCGCGCGTGTCTCTGAGCCACCGGCTTGGCTCGGGTAAGTATGTTTAAACAGTGTTTCCTAGAATAAATCTGCCTTATTAGTGCTCGGAACGTTTCAGAAAAAGACAGACGAGACAGAGTGAACGCTTACAAGCACTTAATTTCAGATGGCGGGAATATATGCGCAATCTAGAAGGTGCAGAATTACTAAACATAAATGGTATGACTAACTACGCGGCGAACGCAAGCCACCGACCCTAAGGCAGAAAACATCACACGCATGTCATGTAAGTCATGAGTCATGACTACGCGCCACGCTCATGTTCGCTTGCAATTGTTTCGCTAGCTTCACATATATGAATTTGTTATTACGGGACTTGAATGCATGACTAAAGTATAAGATGGTACAAACTTGATAGTCATGAGGTGCGCATCAGTTAAAAACATGACTACATGCCACGCTGATGATGCACTCTCAGTCATTTCGCTAGCTTCAATTATGCCAAGTTTGGTATTGCAATACTAAATGAATGACGAAGGTATGTGACTGGTGCAAACATGATTATCATGAGATGCGTGTCATGTGAGAACATGGCTACATGCTACAGTCAAGGCGCCAATACATTTCGACGTGACGCAGTGCGCGCGCTCGCCGTCGTTAATTTCGTCGCTTCACGCCGGCGTTGCCACGCCAGGCGGCGGTCCTGCCATATATTCGCAAACGTGCGTCGCGCTGCGTTGGTTAGACGCATGCACGTGGAGCGCGGCGGGCGTCCCTGCGTCACGAAGAAAAGCAGACGCAGTGCTGTTTGAGTAACGTCATCTGCGCGAAATGCTCTATGTCACATTTCGCGCCAGTTGCCTCCTGACTGCGCCGAGGAACGCCGGTGGCGCCTGGAATCAGACTATAGAATACTCGCGTTGCTAGCGCAGCGTTGCAGTGCCCAGCGTGCACATGCGTCAACGTTACGTCGGAGTGTATTGGGCCATTCAAGATGCACTTGTGGCCGTTTTGCTAGCTTCACATATACGAAGTTTAGTATGGGACGTGAATAAATCACGGACTTAAATGACACGTTCAAACATAATAATCAATACAAGGAAGTCCTGTATAGCCTAATTTATCTCCACCTCGTAACGTTGTGCTCATTTAAAGTGACTATCAATATTCCTCATTCGTGCTTTGCATAACATAGATTCGCACTGTATAGGATCGGCCTTTTTTAGGGGCGAAGTTCCTTAAAGCGGCACCCGATCGTCTCTTGTAGTCGTAGTCGTACTCATAGCGTGTAACCAGTCTTACATTTTGACCTGAATGGTAGTGCGGTGGGAGATTTCCCCTGTGCGTTGTTGAACAATAAAAAATTCGCAGCGTGCGCGTTAACTTAAAGCCGCATTCTCCTGTCTCTAATTCCCCATTAGCAGCCATTGGCATGTGCATTTAGCCCTATCTGGCAAAAAATGGTTGCTACGTTATCTCGCTGGACGTAACCTCCTTGGTTTAGAAAGATTTAGCGAGCGTTGGGCCACAGTGCCTTGAATACAGTGACCTAGTATATACCATGAACTCAAGGGGGGTAAAGGTGGCAAGTAGGCACGAAGCGCAAGCCGTAAGAAAGTGTGCGTATGCCACCTCTCGTTTAGTCCTCGGAATGTCCACTGAGTGGCGGTGCTTCTGTATGTAGAATATACGATGAAAAGATGCGAGATGGTGGTACTTGGAGTGTTAATAGATGGACGAATAGACACAGACAGACGCATGGACATACGCATTGATGGCTGCACGCACGGATGAACGCATGGACGAACGCAGGGGCGGACGCATGGACGAACGCAAAGACGGACGCTCAGATGCACGTGTGAACGCACGAACAGACGCACGCACGGGCGGCGAATGGACACATGGACGGTCACACAGACAGACACATGGACGGACGGAAGCAAGAACGAATGGACGGACGGTTGCTTCGCCCACTCTCCATCATTCACTCCATGGATCTTCTGCCATTTTTTATCCCCCTCTGTTCGTACACACCCGCTTCTCTTGAAACGCCGACTGCGTGTAACAGCGTTCGTGTGCGACGTGGAGCGCGTGTCACTTGCACGCCGGTGCGCGTTCTTTCAACTATCTTCGGGAGTGTTTCCGTGCTTTTGTAGGACGCAAACGTAGTTTCGTCGACGAGCACCACTTGAGAGAGCTGAGCTGATGGCCTTCTTTTGCACTGTCAGTCCCCAGACATGACAGGGTGCGCTTCTGCACTCAGTGGGATCACTGTAGTGGGAAACGCGCAAGGCAACGACCAGTGGGACCATCTCTGAGTGCTAAGCGCGAGCGTGTACACGAGCTGTAGACGCCCGACTTATCGAGTATTTGTGTCCGTAACGACTGTCTGCCTACTACTTAGCGTTGCTATTAAACTTTCTCGCCAAGTGGTGGAAGTGTGCTGGGTACGCAAACCTGGAACTTCGAAGCCGAAAGCTGCCCACTGCCTCAGCAATGCCTAATCAGATGACCGAGCAAGGCGCCACCAAGCAAAGCTCGACCCATTCTCAACTGGTCATCTCGCCTACCGCCCTGCGCCAACGGGATTCCTCCTTCTTTAGTGGCATCAAGTACCAAGGTGTGAAAGACTGGTTGCATCTGTTTGAAAATGTGAGCGCGGCCAACAAGTGGGACGACCCTCGAAATTGGAGTATGTCCCATTTTATCTCAAAGACGTCGCCAGCCTGTGGTTCACAAACCAGTGGGCTGAATTCACCACTTGGGCGCTTTGAAAACCACCTTTGCAGCTGTGTTTGATCGCCCCGCATTGCACAAGCTGCGTGCTGAACAGCGCCTACGCGGACTTGCACAAGGCAGGGCCAAAGCTTCACAAGCTACATTGAAGATGTTATCGATTTACACCGGCACTTTAACCCTGAGATTACCAAACAAACGCGATCAGCATATCTTGGAAGGCATAGACGATTGATACTTGGAAATGTGCTGGTGAAGGGCTCAACTACCGTATCCGAACATCTGGCCTTAAGCTAGAGCTTGGAAGAGATTCGAAAACAACGTGCATCAGTTCGAAGGTCGACGACCGCAGACGACTCTCTCGCTGACCTGGAACGTTGGTGGTGACAGCACCTGCTTGAGCACATAAAAGAATATGTACGCGAAAAGGTCGCACGACAGCTTTCGTGCCTCTCGTTTCTGCCGACTACCGAAGCACCAATGAACCTCTAACGCCGATCATCAGACAGGCTATCTGGAGGGTCGCTCCGAGGCGTTCCCATACCTACGTCTGCTCTCCACCAACACCTGGCCGCAGCCACAGGACTTATGCGGCCGTCGCGGCAAGGCCTCCGCTCGTCTGGCATCGTATACGCCACACTTGTGCGATCGTCTACCGCGACGTTTTCTAGCTACACAGCATGAGCCAAAGCTCCACTAGGTCTAAGAAAGGTGCCTTGTATTTTTGAAGCAGTTCAACATAATGTTGTATCCATAAAGGTTTCGGAAGGTGGATCAGCAAATCAATACATCGAATGAGAAGAAAAAGGCGATGCCTTTGACTTTAAAATCGTGTTAAGGGCAGTGGATAGGTTTGATACCTGCCATGTTTTTTAATGTTGTTTAAAACTCAGTGAAAGTGCTGAATGGAAAGCGTTCGCAATTTCTTATTTCTTTCTTCAAATTCTTCTTTGGCAACGGGCCTACAAATATAATGATATTTAGAGGGTTGATATTTTGGTATTTTTCCGAAGCAAACAATATGAAAAATTGCTCAAATAACTAAACCTGTTTCACATGCATACACAATTTTAGTTCCGCAGCTTCGGACTGATATCTGATTTTATCTGAAGTTTGATTTACTGATGTTTGATATTTTTTGAAGAAAGCTTAAATTATAAAAGGTGGTGTTCGGTGTCCTCGTCTTTTCATTAGTTGATAATTCCCGACCAGATAGGTGTTCGTGTATTTCTTGATTACATCACCATATTATATACAGAAAAATGGTACAGGTCACCACTGCCAAGGTAACATTCGTTGCATCCAGAATATCAGTTCAACTGTTTCTACCATGAATTGCTCTTTGCAAGCCATTTCTGCTTCTAAAAGTTCAATTGTGAGGGAAGCATGCGCCGTGAAAGCGGACATATTTGCCACTTAAGATATATTGTGGTTCTTCTGTGCTTGTGTTGCCTCTTTGTTCGCTTTGGCCTACGTCCGACCCAATTTTTGATCGGGCGGTACCGGCTCGGGTAGGCAAAATTTTTTTTTTGTTGGGTACAGGGAAGGCCCGCGCGTGTCTTCGAGCCACCAAGATTGGCTCGGGTAAGTATGTTTAAACAGTTTTTCCTAGAATAAATCTGATGCTGATGCTGATGCTGATGACCTTTGATAGATGGCGCTTACCCACAAAGGGGGATGGGCGAAGAACCGGGCGGCAGAATACTTAATTGAAACTAAACTGAAAATGAAATGAAATGAATGAAAATGAAAAAAATAAATCTGTCTTATTAGTGCTCGGAACGTTCTCTTCTTCTTCTCAGCCCAAAACGAGTATGAGCCACAGTGGCTCGTTCATCAGTGGTGGCATGGGTCAATGTTATACAGTGGTGGCACATGCCCACTTTGGCTGCGCAGCCTTACCTTCATTGCCACAGAGAGTGGTACCCGAGTATAGCGATCGTAACTCATAGCTTCCGCTTTAGCTTTTAGTGTGTAGGGAACCCTAAACGATCGCCGTACCTCAATCCTCCCGGACAATTTCGGCGATCAAATTAACTTGAGGCTTCGGTGACGGTCACACCTTGCGAAGCTCCTTCCACACGATCGCTGGCATGGTGCCCAGCGGGTCATCGCGGCTGAGGACATGAGCCTCGCAGTAGTTACCTGTTTAAGAGTTACGGTTATACTGCCTCGTGCATCTCAAGTGCCTTCTCAGTTCTCGTGGCCCCGGTGAGGACTTCTGCGAGAGTCTTGGGCGGGTTGCGTATATGTCTCATAAACAACTCTTAGCAACTTCGCAATAGGACCCACATTTTGTTATCCTTAGCCATAGCGTGGTGAACTTGATGGAACTCCTGGGTTATCTCTTCGACGAAAATGGTCACGCTTTATTTGGGGAGTTGCAAACGTGTCTCCAAGATAAAAGCAGCACGTTACTTCTAGATGATGTGCGTGAACATGCTCAGCAACGTCATACAAAAGATATCCCAGCTTCGTAGCGTGGACTCCCGGTTCCTGAAGTACGTCTTCGCGGTATCCTCTAGGTAAAGGTACACACGGCGCACTTTTCAGTCGGGGTCCCATCTGTTCAAGGTGGCGACTCTGTCGTACGTCTCAAGCCACCTTTCTAGAATTCCACCGATGACACGCGGAAAACATTGGTGACTATTTGGGCTGCCGAAGCTCGATTGGTGCAGGTGGCATGACGGTTGTCATCGTGCCTGCGGTTGAAATCACAGTCTTGTACACTGTGGTGCTTTCCACCAGAAGCCGGTGTTCTGGCTGTAGGCCCTGCTGCTTGCGCATAGTTCAACGATAAGGGTAGTCCTTTTCGTTGTCTTCTTCAAGGCTGGGGCTGGTTGGATGGCTTGACCAGGGTGTCCGGTACATGAACAAGCAGCACCTCAAGCAGATGTCTACGTTGCGTGACCCGGACTAAGGGAGAAGAATGGTTGTTTAGGATAAGCTGTTTATTGGGGCGAACTTGTGGTCACGCAGAAGGAAAGTCAGGCTACAGCAAGGCATAAGCACTAGCAGCGGCGAACAGAGTGTCGGACATCAATCAACTGACCAGCGGTGAAGCTTGTCGGCATTTATGCATGTGCCGTCGAATATTCAAGTCTGATTACTGGTTGTCATGGAAGCTCTAAAATATCTCTAGCGATCCCGTCTTCCGCGCAATTTTAACAGGAGCACATACAATAATCTCGAACCTTCTTGAAAAATAAAGTGCAGTTTACGCTCAGCATTCCTGACACGTTTTGCAGTCTAAATTCCAATGACGCAAAAGTGAAAACAAGAAACGGGCGTGGCAATATATCCTGCACCAAAAGCAGTTGACTTCTGTATATTTGAATAACGCTAAGCATTTCCTTGTCCTACACACGAACTAAGTTGCAACTTTTGACAATTTGTATACAAATCCCTAATAAAGTATCATTCTATGTTATGTAAGCAAAAAAGAAGAAAAACTTACGTGCAAGTTTTCATTGATTTTGTTGGTTTCCTCTTCATAATCCTATATGATTAACAGAATCATCAGAGTTGCTGCTTTGAATTTTCATATGAACAGTCGTGAAATTCACTGAATGCTAAAAAAAATTGGTGCGAAAATTCTCAAAAGCCCTCTTTGAACTACGCACTGACTCTACTGGCTCTCAGTGGTCGTTCCAGTAGCTCTGTCGGCAAATTTTTAACAAACCGACAATAGCATATTCTTGAGTTAGCAACTATTCCATTGTGATAGAATAATGCTACGGCGTACCCACAAGTTATATTACTTGTTATTCTCCAAGACTTTTATCATTCTGTAATTTTCTTCCAACAGGCATGGATAGCCTCATGTCAAGACAAATAAGGCGTCACACATAAAAAAGAAGATGGTTTGCACTATGAAGGACAAGCCTGAAAAAAGTTTGGGTCAGGTACGTTTTTGTTCTTTTTCTTCACTCTCCTTTTTCTTTCCTCCTTTTCACTTTCTCTGGTTTTTGTGCATTTATTTTTGTTTATTTGTTGCTCTTTATCCTTCGTTTTCTCTTTCTTGATCCTCCTGCTTTCTTCCTAATTTAGCATTTCTGTCTCTTTTCTAGGCTCGTTTCTATTAATATTAGATTTTCATACGTGGTTTTTGTTTTGCGTTAGGCAGAGCGCACTAATTACCTTTTTGATGTTATGTGATCTTCGTCTAGGCAACTGAAGAATAAAACGAAGCGGGCTTTTCGAAATGCGCCCTTATTCTTCAAAAAGTTTCTCGAGAAACAAGAAGAAGGCGACTTCTTACCACAAGCACGCGCTTGATATGTTGCACATGAAGACTTGTGCCAAAGGCAATGACAGTGTACTCGAACTTACTACAGGACACGGCAACACACGCCAGCCTTGAAGGGCCTTTCACCAGGTTTCACAATTTTGAGCTGACAAGCGCAATGCGTAGGTGAAGCGCTGATGATCGCGTCTGCCAAAATTAGCTACGCCACGCGCCGCGTAAATGGGTCAGCATTCAAGATGAACGCTGTTCCTCCTCCCTCCTGCCGGCGCATGCCCAAAGAATGAGGGCATGACGTGCGCGTATGAATGGCCCTACGTAGATGGCGATGCAGTGACGTTGGCCCTCTACGTAGACGGCTCTGTTCTGACGTTGCAAACACTTGCACTTGACATGACAAAAAGTATTTAATACAGCATACGTAGCCTATGTAATTTGTTGCTTGAAGAGATCAATAAAACTCTAAATAAATAATTAGACGCAGTAAGGGAATGTGAGCATCTTTTTTCTATTTTTCTCCCGCAAAATGCAAAGAGATGCGGGCAAATGTGTTGGCTTTTCGCATGCGTTCGTGTCCCAGCGGTCAGCGCATGGAGCAGACGACTGCTGTGGAACGCTCCTACGTGTTCGCGCACTCAATGTGCTCATCGATTCTACCGCGTCTGAGCCAGAGTTTCCAAATAATCCTGCAGAAACAGGCAGAAGACCACAGAATTACGCCGGTCAACAAACCAAAGCTGCCTGCGTGCTCGTGGGTCGGACTTGTTTGGGCACGTCATGTGCAGTTATGAAAACTGCTTACACAAAGAAAAAAATGCACCATCTCTCCAAAGGAAGCCCTGGTGGTATTCGAAACAGCAGTGGTGTGCACGGCATTGCCCTGGTTGAAACAGCAATTGACGCGGGGTTGGAAGAAAGTTTGAAGAGAAAATCTAGCGTATACTCGAGTAAACTTCAGCTTGACGTGCAAAAAAAAATTGGTTTGGGTTTTCTGTACGTTTCATCGCAGATAAACAAGCCGGAAGAGTGTACACAATCGAAGTGCGCTGGGCATTGCAGACAGTAGAGAGGGTGAAGCGAGACAAAGTGTGTTGAGAGCGGGCGGGGAAGCTCGCAGCCAGCTGAGGGTGCTGCGCAAAGCTCGCTGCGAGTGACGGAGAGAGTGACGTCACCGCGAACCTGCGAGGGAGCTCGCGAGAGAAGTGGGACGTCAAAGCGCAGCTGTGGCGTGACCTAGTTGTCATCACTCCAACACCTGCGGCAAGGGGAACGCGTTAAGGTGCGTTCGTACGGACGCACATGCACACGGCGTCAAACACGTGAGTCAAAGGTCTGTTTCACATCGCAAAATACTTCGCCAAAATATTCGCTAATCTGAAAATGGGCTTATAGACAGTAAATTTGACGCACTGGTTAGTGGTTAACGTGCTCTGTTGATGACGTAAAGGTCAAACGTTGCACATCTTCGGTGATCTATTTGCATGTACACTGCATCTTGGCCGCCGAAGCCGCATTTAGACGTTAGCTCATTGGCAGAGCCCCATCTACTATGCGATATCAATGCGTGTTAGATGACGACCGATGGTCAAAATTTCTGGTGCCTTCCACTGAGGCATTCTTTATAAACACTTCGTGGTTTTGGGATGTTACACGTGAGGTGTTATCACATGAAAGTGGACAGTATATAGCTGCCAACGGTGTCGTTTGGAGGGCGTAACACGTTAGAAGTCTGACTTGGTTTCTATTGGCACCTCCCATTTGCGTGATGACGGTGTAAATAAAGTGCTCAATTGAGGCCTAACACAACAAAAGCAATACTGGACCTGATAAAAATTATAATGCAAGACAGAAAACATCTTACTTAACAAAAACAGCCTCAAGTACCTGCAGTATTTTACCTAACATTGTCAAAAACACTACTAAACCTTCTGGTGACGCTCGTGCCGAGGGAGAGAGGGCGCAATTGAGGGTTGCCTCAACTGCTCTTTTATGAGTAGATTTATTGAAAAAATTGTCTGCTGATTCAGTGATGAGTTGACCAAACCTACTGAAATTATATTTTTTTTACAGGAGCAATTGAAAAAGCTGGTACTTTTTCTGCGTCGAGGTTGATTTAGTGCGGTTTCATGTTGTGACACACAAAAAAAGGAAAGCGTTCAACTCCCCCAAATTACACCACAAAATAAGTGCTGGAAATGCTTGAGCAAGTGCACTCTCTAAATAAACGACGTGGGAAACAAAATAACAGGAAACATCTTTTTTCACTCAGTACGCGTTCCTGTCTTCCCTCGTTCTCTTTTACCCTTTCATTCTGTACGCCCTGGAGCTTAATTTAAGGCGTGATTATTCCGCGGTGCCCTACCTTTGCTGGAATGTGTTGAATGAACAAGCAAGTACTCCACAAACTTAGAGCGTTAATCGAGCCAGTTAGCCAGCGTGTGTCGGTGCGAACTATTCTTGCAGGAAAGCCACTCGCAGCAGTTTGAAACCGCTTTGATATTTCACAAGATTTTCATTGCATATGTGTTGGAAAATCAACTTTCCAAACGACCAGCTTTCGACCTTAGCTACACTATCAGAACAAATATTTTTTTTCATGCTATATTTTTCTGCTTTTCGCATCTGCTCATTTTTGCACACAGTTGCTACATTACGGCCGTGGTTTTTGAAATGGCTCCTTGACTTCCTGGTAATCTGCCTAGAATGTGGAGGGCTCAATAGACATAGGGGCAGAACAATATTTTATGCAGGAAGTCAACGCGAATACATTGCAACATGATGGGGACAATGGCTATGTCGTAAAGTACATCCAAAGAAAATAGCGCGCGAAGGCGCAAGACGATGAAGTGGTCGTGAATTTGTTAAATGAAGTGATTCTCGGCGCTTAACGTCCCAAAACGAATACATGACTAAATGAGACAACCTATTGGAAATTTTAAAATGTTTGACCGGGGGGGGGGGGGGGGTTCTATTGCGAGAGTTAAGTCGCAGAACCGGCGAGGTAGAACACTCTTGTCAGTGCAGATCCACGGAGCGGGTGTAAATGTGGAGACACCTTTTCTCTGCTTAGTATATAGGACGTAGCTTATAATGGAGTTTAATCCCGTGGTGTGTGTTTTGTGATCACCCTTACTGCGCACGTACAACAACTGGCCCAAGCACTGATAGAACGCGCCTAACGCTAGTGCACTCCGGCCTGTGTCTAGGGCTGGGTAAGACGCTGTGGCCAACCCCCTTACACTCTTTCAGCAATCATGTAATGACATTGGGGAACAATATTCTGCGGACACGCGATGAACCAACGCATCGTATTTAAGGAGAACGCGCTGGCACGCGGTAGCACGTTTGAGCCTGTGTAAGTGGTTGTGTGAGAGGATGAGACCTGTCCGTCTTAAAATCTCTCAGCAATCACATGATAACATCGGGAAACGATATTCTGCAGATGCGTAATGAACACGCGTGCTATAGCCTGGCGTGGCAATTAAACCGCGTGGCGTGCACCAACAAGAGTCCGGGAGGAGTAACAGCAGCAGAAACTACAGTGAATTTATGGTGTGCTCCATTTGCAAGGACGCGTTAACATCTGGCAAGGTGCCTGTGATGAACGCAAGTTTAAGTCGACTGATGCACTGAATCGCACGCAACTCGTGGTTTCCTTCGGTGAGATATATTATAAGTGTATTGTTTACTTCCAAGATCCTCTTCCAAGAAGAAAATGTCCTAGGGCATCCCATTTCTCACGACGCACTTCCTATGAGCTGATCCCCCCGCGGAAAAAAATCGCGTTTCCGCGCCTTCTTGGAAATGACACTGCCAAACCCCCAATCTTCTCGTCTTCTACAGAAGGTGGCTCATCGTGTCTACCTTAAAAACTAAAGCATTGTATGTTTGCACATTCTGATTTATGTTAAATTGCCACCTTCAGGACATAAGTAATCTCAAAGTTAAAGCCCATATAGGCATTCTTCCGGTTTTTAAGTTACTAATGCAGTACATGTGAGCCTCGCCCATAAATGATGCAAATATTGAGCATAAGATAGGTATCATGAATACTTACTGTACGATATTCGTATACCATTCGACGATGGCTTTCATAGGGAGTTGCGTATTTGAGAACAAGTCTCATGCATCTGTACGGAAGTTCCGAATGCGGTGGATGCTTACTGACTCCCACCAAATAAACAACCTCTTTTTCTTTCAGCAGCTGCGATAGAAAGAATACATACATAAAATAAAAGTGCAAAGTAAGAGCTTAGCTTAATATGCTTCATAACTCTTCGAAAAAATATAACTATAGCCCAAATTTCAATAACAGATTCAACGTGGCTTAGAACGAAATGGCTCTCTGTAGCGGCATTTTTATAATTACTAATCTTTCGCTATCCATATAATTGTGGGTTGTTGAGGAGAGGAGCTTTAGAAAAATAGAAGGGTAAGTGAGAGCTGCCGTTTTGAAACACGTAATCATATTTTGCCTATACCATTGTGTCACATTCACACAAGATACAATAAAAGTACACGCGCGAGCCGTGCTACGCTCTCCATGGCGCCTACGGCGTGCTTAATAAACAAAGGAAGGGAAGTGCCGGTAGAGCACGCCAGAAATGATTCTGATAGCTCAGGCACATACGATTTTCATGAGACAAGGAAAGAATATGAGCTGCCAAACGCCGGAGAAGCGAAGGCGTTCTTGGACCGAACACACACTGTTTTCTCTATAGCTTGCTTCTTTTTTTGGGCACCAGTTTGTCTGATTTCCGCTATTGAGTAAAAGTTTATTCCTTCAACTGTGCATGACAAGTTTCATGAAGGTGGGGGATAAAACGAGATCTATTCTCAAGTTTGAGAAATTAACTCGGAACAATAAAAGACTTCGGTCCACTGAGCTGACTCTTGTTCACCAGCGCAGCAGCCGTAGCATATGCAGTGAAGACCTCGTGTTTTCTCGTTTAGATTGCGCCAGAACGGTAACATCTTCCGGCAGAGACGTTTCCGATATGACTTCACAGGTCGCGCGAACACAAATCGCAGAGGATCCGCTGACGGCACCAAAAACATTCCAGGGTAAAGCAGACGACAACGTAAAAGACTTGCTCTAACGATTTGAGTGCGTCACCAGGGTCAATTTCAGGGATACTGCACGCGAGTTACAATGTGTTTTCCTTGCATTTAGGCAGTCTGCGTGAACGTGACTCGAATTCCACGAGGCTGCCAATTCTTCCTGGGTGGACTTTCTTTGGGAGCTACCTGCCATCTACTCGAGTAGGAATCGTAGGTGAAGAGTCCAGGCCGCTCTCCAAGCACGAAAGCAGCTGAATAACAAAAGTGTGGCCATTTATTTCAACTACATGACCCATCTCTCCCACCATGCAGATCCTAAACACGTACTTTCTGTGACGTGGTTATTAACAGCTATCTTGCCTCCTCCCCTATTACATTAAACAGCACACAACTTGAAGCAGTGCAGAGCTGAGCCTTGAAGGTTCCATCAACCGGAAGGGCTGTAGCAGACGACGCGCCGTTTTTCTATCCACCTGCTCTTTCTGACTCATGAATGGTTCAGGAATAGGCCGGTGTGCCAGCAATTAGTCCTCCGTGCCCGTGCCAGGGCGGACTGCTTCCTTTCTTAACCTCCTAATTTCTCTCCTCTATCTCTTCCTATCCCCTTTATACCTTTTCGCCGAAGCGCTAAACTGTGCCCCCGTTACGGAAGGCCCGTACAAGCGTCTTCGCGTTTCTTTTCCTCTAATAAATGACCGCTCATATGATATACATTCTGGACCAACCATGCCCGGCTTCCCAGCCTGAGGACTTCTTTCTCGAGCTCGGTTGAGTTCGTGACCTCAATAACAATTGTAAATAAGTACATTCACTGAGAATTTAAAATGTACAAAGAAGTCACGCCCAAACAGTATTACTTTTTTTTATTGGTAATACTTTATATTTAAAGTTTCAGCTTCGATAATTATAATAATGCCTGAGTGATATGTTTGGCAACGAAATCATTAGCGTTCTGGCATTGTACATTGTTTTTATCTGATTCAAAGACAGGTGCTCTGCGATATGGCGCCCACAACGACTTCTTATCACATGGATTGTCAGTTCAGCCAATGACTTAAAGTCGGTCGGTCCCTGCGTTTTTTTGTGCTCTTCCCGCTTTCTTCTGTTCACCCGCCGCGTCGAAGGGGCGAAGGGGAACCTAAAGCAAAACGTGGAGGAACCGGCACTAATTTGGTATCGCAGTAACATGGTTTCTTGATCGGCGCGTCTTCATATAACCCAGCGTCTAGTATAAGCCCCCAGAGCACCTTCTACTTTGCTTATGAAGTTAGCAAGATTAGCGCAGTTGCACAATGCCCCAGAGTCTCTGCGGGAAGATACAGCAACTTTAAGTGGTTTTGGGCCGTAATGAACACTTTTTTTCACTCGTTTTTGATTATTCAATGCCCGAAGTATAGCGCATTTTTAAATCAGTCAGAAATAAGACTGATTTCGCATTTCATTATTCTTAGGTGAGCGCATAAGAAACCCAGTGAGATTTATGTTTTTTCTTTAGCGTATAAGTCGATGCGACACGACGTCCAAGCTTTGTTGTCCTAACGTGGCTACTGCGTACAAGTGCATGCTATAAGTGGAAACTTTATTGTAACCAATTTAAAATACCTTTGAATGAATTTCCGAGGTCTCTGTTTATGGCATATTCCTCCATAATGCGTGTGTGTCTTGTAACGTGATACTGTGAATTGTAGTGAAGTAGATAGGCGGGCGAGTTGGAACTGACGCATATTAAAAATTTGCAGCGCGACCAGGACGATTCTTTGACAATATTGCTATGCACAAACCTAGTATTAGAAAGGCACTGGAACTCACAGAAGCGTACTTCATAAAAGATGCGGGAGATGTTTGCGTATCTGAACCCTACTTTTGTGTGCTACGAAAGCCGTATGAATTGAAATAAAAGTTTAGTTCAATAAGACTTGAGTTGATATACAGCGCCTGTGTTGTGTAGTTTCTTCTTTGTGCTCCGCCCAGTTCGCGTTGAAGAGTTTTCGATCTGAACAAACATAATGAATTTATCAAAGCAATGTAAATAAAGAGCACGTATAAACTCACTGATGCAGCTTTTAGAGCACTTTGCGCTTAGTAAGAATCTTAGTTCACACAAAACGTCACAGCTGTCTACACTGAGCATAAAATTGCTGTTGAACATAACTATGCCAGCCTATTGTACCGACATTGCTCAAGTCACGTTCTTGAGAGACCACCTGTGAGGTAGAAGGTATAAAACAACACAAATACAGGAACTGGTGGAAGGATATGAATGAGTCTGTCGTAAGAAATAGGTTTCAGGAGAAAACTTGGTGATCCAGTACAAATGAAGTCATTAAACGTGAGCAATATTCCGCATAACTGAGGACACGGAACTAGTGCGTATCTATAGAGCATGTATCCGTAAGCAAACATGTGTTCAAATATTGAGAAAAACGAAAAAAAAAAAGTGGCAACCATAGATTTTGTATTAAATGCGAGCATTTCTTAGCGAACTTTGGCGACGTTGAGCGTATCTATCATCTATCTAGCGGCTTACCATTGGGTGCTCTCGTGGTCACCACATTTCTTTGGCGTGAACCAAAATTAGCATGAGAGGGTAAGATGGTTTGAAAAACACGACGTGCTTGTCAAGACATGAATATTGTCGCCATTCTGTCGCGTACGTCATCCAACACTTCTCGCCAGACAGTGGCACATGACCACGGGTGAGTATGTGCCACTGGTTTGCGAATATGTGCCACAATTAAGTGATTGACACTGGCTATCTGCCGAGTAACGACGAGAACACACATGGGCAATTTTAATTTGCGAGTGTTAAGAAGTACCAGACGTCGGTATAGCGTCAACCCAATGAAATCCACGGCTGAAATCGATCCCAAGCATTCTGGGTGCCAATGAAGCATTTTACCACAGAGCTACGCCAGGGCTCGGGACTACTTTTCAAACAGACGCTAATATTCGTGGAACAGTAATAGTGGTTTCAGTGCTGCCTACCCAACTTCATAAATATTATATGTACTGTTTCGATACAGCGGTCACGCTCCACCGCAGTGGTCTAGTGCCTAAAGTACTCAGCTGCTGCCCCCAAGGTTGCGGGATCGAATCCCGGCTTCGGCGGCTGCATTTCCAATTGAGGCGGAAATGTTGTAGGCCCGTGTGCTCAGATTTGGGTGCACGTTAAAGAACCCCAGGTGGTCGAAATTTCTGGAGCCCTACACAACGGCGTCTCTCATAATCATAAGGTAGTTTTGGACGTTAAATCACACATATCCATCAATACAGCCATCCCGTCAGGTTAACGTCAGATGTGGTTAGTTGCCATGCACTGAAGTTGATTTATGTAGCAGTGTCCAGGGAAGCATCTTCGCGAGCATCAGCGCTTCATCTTTAGTCTGATGCCAGGCGCGACCGGCACGACCTTCGTCCGTCGGTGCAGCTTAAAAACAACGGGCGCGAAATGCAACATGCTGCATTTCGCACCGATGCGTTACCCCGACAACACTGCGTCTCTATTTTCGTGACGGAAGGACGCTGGACGCGCTGAAACGCGCATGCTTCAAAACAACGCAATGCGCTGCACGCCTGCGAGTATATGGCAGAACCGGCGCCTAGCGTGTAAACGCCGGAGTGACGCGACGAAATGAACGCTGGCGAGCACGCGCCCCACATCACGTCAAAAGGTATTGGCACCTTGACTATGGCATGTAGCCATTTTCTCACATGAAAAGCATCTCATAATTATCCTGTTTGCACCAGTCGCATGCCTTCGTCATCTATTGGCGTGACGTATCACCAATTTAGGCATATGTGAATCTTTCAAAACGGCCGCGAGCGCATCATCAATGTGGCATTTAGTCATGTTATTACGTCACACGCATGTAGTGATTATCATGCTTGGATGTGTCATTTACCTATGTGTTCCGTTCGCATAACGTAATAAAGTGTTTGGTACAGGTGAAGCTAGCGAAACAGCCGCGATCGCATCACGAGTGTAGCTTATAGTCATGTTGTGAAATGACACGCATCTCATGTTTATCATGTTTGCACCAGTATCATACCTTCGCAATCAGTTCACGTGCCGTAATACCAAATTTAGTATAAGTGAAGCTAGCCAAACGGCTGCCAGTGCATCATCAGCGTGGCATGTAATCATGTTTTTACATGACACGCATTTCATAATTATTATGTTTGCACCAGTCCCATACTTACGTCATCCCTTCACGTACTGCAATGCCGAAATTGGGATATGTGACGCTAGTGAAACGGCCGCGAGTGCATCATGAGCATGGCATGTAGTTATGTTGTTACATGACACGCATGTTGTAATTTTCATGTTAGGGTCTGTCGCTTGTGTTTGCCATGGGATCATGCTATACCATACAAGGTTTGCAACCTGCGATGTGAACTAAACCGCTGCAAGAGTTGCACGACTATGAAATGTAAATCATGACATTCATGACATACCTCTTATGATTTGATGTTATGACTAGTGAATTATGTACCTCATGTCATATTATGCTATATCAACTGTGGTATTGATACCATTTTCGAAAGTGCCAGGAGAGCAAAAAGTCGTGGGCGGTTACATCGATAGATAGATTGATAAATTGATTGATTGATTGATAGATAGATTGATTGATAGATATATATACATATATAGATAGATAGATAGATAGATAGATAGATAGATAGATAGATAGATAGATAGATAGATATGCTCAATGTTGGCGAAGTTGACTAATAAATGCTTCACTGTTAAAATTTTCTTCTTTTGTTTATGCTGAAGACAATACCGGGTCTGACCAACCTTTTGTGGCACTGAAAGCAGCGGAGTAGTTGGGCCGCAGAGCCCTACGCGAGTGTGCGCCATTTATGTAGGTATGTTTTTCTAAGGGCGGCCAGTGGATGCCTCGGCTAGGTCACATGCACTTGGTTTAAGATCTCGAGCCACCCCGAGCGGCCTCGGGCCATCTGAGCGCTAGATGCTGGTGGCATCTGCTGTGGCGTCTACTATGCCAGGTTGCGCCGTCTTCTCTATCCATAGCGGTGACACTGGCCACTACACCGACCCAATTACAACCTTAACAGCAGTTAGGTAGTGAATGATACCTATTTCTGTTGTGATGCAACTTACTGTAAGTGAAGTACTTGAGCGCGTGCTCATCGTAGACCGCTGTGGTCGTTCCACCGCTGTTTCTCCTAGAGAGTATAAGGCATGTTTTGCTGACCTTCGAGATTACGCCAATCCTCGACGTGGCTCAGAACACCGAGGAGAAAAACTGGGTGCGCAAACAATGCAAAATTTAGAAACGTGCGAGAAGCGCACAGAAAAGCAAAAAGAGAGCAAGAGAGAACGAGAGAGAATACTTTATTAAAAAGTAAGTCAATTGTTCAGGCATGTCCCGTCACCCCTAGCTGTCGGCCGGAATACCTTGGGACGCGGCAGCAGCAAGGGCTTGACTAATGATGAGCAAGAGCACGTCAAAAGTTTCCGTGTCTAACTTCAGATCGCCGCACTGGCAGGCGCCACGCGATGTCGGCTGCGAGCTGCCCGAAAGAAATCGTTCGGATGGTACCGGGCCACTCACAGTGCGCCAGGCACGCAAAAAACGAAGATGCGTCCTAGCGATCCCGGACCAGTGGGCGGAGCTTTCGAGAAAAACGAATGCGGCGCCGGCGTCCGGGGCCGTACGGAGCCGTCCGGGACGTGTAAACCAAAGAAGCTCGATGCTACAATGAACTATATTGGGCCCTTCATGATGTACTCGCGGCCCTTTTGCTAGCTCCCCATATACCAAACTTGGCGTTACGTGATGCCAATGAATCTCGAAAATAATATGACTGGTGGGAACATGATAATCCTGACACGCGTGCCATGTAAGAACGTGACAACATTCTACGCTTATAGTGTGCTTGTGGCCGTTTTGCTAGAGCCACATATACTAAATTTGATATCACGGGATGTGAATAAGTGGCAAAGGTAAACAACACATCTAAACATGACAATCATGACCCGAAAGTCATATGCAGCATCATTTACCTCCACCTCGTTACGTTGTGCTGATTTTAAAGTGCCATATCTACCTTTCTCATTCGTACTTCGCATATCGTCTATTCCCACTGTACGTGGGATCAGCCAATATTTTGGTTACGAATTCACGGTAAAGCTAATTACGCTTCCCTTAGGAACATGGTAATTTAATGTAGTCTGGTCCCGGGTTCTTAAAGGGTAAATGTTATGTTTTTATATTTATTTTAACTTTGATGTTTTCCAGAAAAATAAAAACCTTCATGAACCGTTAGGAAAAATTTTCTTCGCTCTGGAACGGAAACGGAACGGAAGTTTTCGCGGTGGAACAAAACTAAATTCAAACCGAAAATCTCTGAGATAGCGTTCACTTCCCCCATGCTAATCCTTGCGAAACTAAGCTATTCTCAGGTTTATCAGGAAGGACTGGTATTCGTCTATGCAGCCACGCATTTTCATCAGTACATCATGGGCAGAATGTGACTGTTCTGACTGATGACAGGCCACTCCTTAGTACCCTAGAGCCCCCGAAGCAAACTTCACAGACACTTTTGCCTCGTATGATCCGATGGTGCATTAAGAATTCAGCATAAGACTACGACGTCGTGTACAGTCTTGGAAATAAGCACGGAAACACCGACGCACTAAGCCGCTTACCCTTCAGCGAAACCATTGAGGATGCACCTCAAGTTTGCTGCGAGCTCATGTTCGAAGCGCTACCAAGGCCCCGCACTAACAGCCGACGAAGTCACAATGGCCACGCAAGATGACCCGACATTGTTCAAACTGTACAACGCCCTGATGGAGGGCAGAGTTCAAAAAATGAGAACCTTAACGCTTTTCACAAGAGAGCAATAGAGTTCTGCTGTCATCGCGGTTGTATCAAATTCGGATCACGAGTTCTCATTCATGACCCACTTTTACAACGAGCAATCATGCGCATTCATGCCGGTCACCGAGGCGTGATCACAATGAAGTGCGCCCGCAGCAACATGTGGTGGCGGGGAATCGGCAAGGGCATCGACATAGCTGCAGACAGCACTGCCCGCCATTTCAGACAACGGGCGCCGCCACGAGCTCCTGCACAGGACTTGGGCAGATCGAGCACACCTTGCCACAGATTCCTGGTAATATATTTATTTGTGGGGTTTAACGTCCTAAAATCATCATATGATTATGATAGCCGCCGTAGTGGAGGGCTCCAAAATTTCGACCTCCTGGGGTTCTTTACCGTGCACCCAAATCTGAGTACACGGGCCTACAACATTTCCGCCTCCATCGGAAATGCAGCCGTCACGGCCGGGTTTTGATCCCGCGAATCGTGCGTCAGCAGTCGAGTAGCTTAGCCACTAGACCACCGTGGCGGGGTGCATTCCTGGTAATTCCGGATGCCTACAGTAAAATGGTTGAAATTTACCATGTGAACAAAACAACATTGACAGCTGCCATAAATTTCCCGCACTTGTTGTTGTAAACTTTTGAATACCTCACAAAGTGGTTGCAAGCAATGGTATTGCATTCTTTTCAGCCAAAATACATAAATTCTGCGAGTGAGAACTGCATCACAGTGATGAAATCTGCTCCGAATAACCCAGCCGCAAACGGGCAGGGCAAGCGCTACGTGGTTGAGCTAAAACGTGCTCTTGCAAGAAACTCTACGGGGTCATTACAGCGGCGCCTAGTACGCTTTTTTTTGTCAAGTAACTCACAACGGGTAAACGAGCCTGGTACTGCAAAATTTTATGTTTCCTTGTGAGCTGTGAACACACATCTCAGCCATTCTACCAGAACCGCCTTAATAGGTCATGCCAGATAAGGAAGACACCTCGCGCTTCCAGTAACTCCACAATGGACAACCAGTGGTCGCCCGCCAGTTTCGCAGATTGCCCGAATGGACGGCAGCCATCGTAAAAAAAGTCTTCCGCAGATTTTGGCTTGTTGAAGTTAAAGCCCCTCCATCGCGTCTTCTACCGGAAAACGTATTGAGGGGCTTTAAACCGGGCATTTAAGCTTCCAGCCAGCTGCAGGGATGCACCCTGCCCTCCACCTCGACCTCCCCCCCCCCCCCCCCCCACATGATACTTTACGCCGCGCGCCGCGGAACTGACTGACTGTCAGGGCAATCCCTGAGCCCGCGCACTGGTTGCCTGTTCTTTGCGCTTCTCGCCCCTTTTAGGGTCTATAGCGGACTCGAAAGCCAGCGCTCGGATTATTTGGACCGTGCTGCATTCGAATGCCTTTCTTGAATGCAATAAACTCTGCTGCCTGTTACGTAGGCTTCTTATTCTGGCTACCGTGGAGATAACACAGTGCAAATAAGGTTATTTGTTCCTAAAAAACTTATTCTCCTCGCCTTTCAGCTTTATATTTCTCTTTTACTTTACTCCTCTTATTATTTTTAATTTTTATTGTTAAATTGGAGGGTTGCGTGATAAAAAAAGATGAAGTGGATTTATTTATTTAAAGATTTGTTATTTAATTTAGAAAAAAACTTGCAGTCTATTGCGGTACTATGGGCAGTGCTGTGTGACGCAGTAGACCCATCATTGTGTAGGAGGCACAGCAGTATAGATAGTGTTGGACGAAGGCGCTACGACTAAAAACGCAAAAAATAAAGAAAAAAGAACAAGAAATATGGCCCAGAAACTCAAGAATGGCGAAATACACCAAACAAAACAAAAACTCTAAAAAAAGTGCCCTCTAGGTTATGTTGTCTGGGTAAAAAGTAAAAAGAGCTCAAATACCAACTGTAGCATAAATAAAGTCGGCAATTTTAAGAAGCGAGACATTGCAGAGTCGAACCATTTTGAATAATGCAGAAGTGAGGCATTGAACCTCAAGCAATCAGTCTGATCAAGAAGGGTATTAAAATGAAGCGTCCTGTAATATACATGAAGGTGTATATATAAGCCATGTGAAACAGCTAACGCACAAAGAAACTATTTGAGATCGACACTTTCATGAATATCTGGTGGCAAATTGTTCCACTTTCTGCTTGTACGGGAAAAAAAGGTACCTGTATTTAGGAGCTCAGTAACTCTTGCGCAATTGGAGACACGCGTTTTGTGGTGCAAGATTGGTTCTATATAATTAGTTTTTTGTATTGCGACCTTAATATTATATATGACATATACCAGCTTTGTTGTTTCGCAATAACGTCTCCATTCGAGGTTTTCTAATTTAGCGCTTTCCTGAAAAACTGACAGGGATGTGTTACTTTTAGGCATCACATAAGAATTTTAGAGCTTTACACTGTAGTGATTCAAGTTTATCTGTGTTAGCTTGCATGCGCTAGTCCCAGACAGCCGATGAATATTGTCACGGGGTCGTGACGTGGCCGAAGACAGGAAACATCGTGTTGGGATTTAACTGTTTATTTGGGCGAACCTGTGCCCGGCAAAGGGAAAGTTTAATTACAGCAGCAGTCTTGAACAGATAGCAGTCTCGGGCTGATAGCGGCGAACGCAGCGTCGGCCTTCAATCAACAACTGACAAGCGGCGAAGCGCGTCGGCATTTATACCCTTGCCGTCGAATGTTCTAGCGTTATCGCTGGCGGTGGCGTAGGTTCCAGAACAATCTGTACCGTTCGCACAGTGGCCGTGATCTTATCGAAATGATCTACTACAGTCCAGAACCTTCTCGAAACCTGCAGGCGCGGTTTGCGCCGAACATCGTGTGGTGTTTCGGAACGATAAAAAAAACTTGGGAAATGGAACGTGGCATTGCCCCCCTCTGAAAAAAAGGCATTGTCCCGATGCTTTCACTAAAGATGAAGGTACAATAATAATGCAAGAAAGTACAATGAATAAATTACAATACAACAATAATACAAAAAACACTGTTTCAGTTTGTTAACGTGCATGAAACGGCTCGAGGCGCGCGACATGGACGACTTCAAGTCGCGATCGGCGTCGTTGAGAGTTCGTGATGCCGTCGGGGACAACCTCGTAATCAAGTGGGCCTAGACGTCGAACCACCTTGTACGGTCCGAAGTACCGTCGCAGAAGCTTTTCACTTAGTCCACGTCGGCGTATCGGCGTCCAAACCCAAACACGTTCATCGGGCTGGTATTCCACGAAGCGTCGTCGAAGGTTGTAACGGTGGCTGTCGGTCGTCTGTTGATTCTTGATACGGAGACGCGCAAGTTGTCGGGCTTCTTCGGCACGTTGAAGGTACTCGCTCACATCGAGGTTTTCTTCGTCGGTGACGTTGAGTAACATGGCATCGAGCGTCGTTGCCGGGCTCCTTCCGTAGACCAATTTGTATGGAGATATCTGCGTCGTCTCCTGCACCGTCATGTTGTATGCGAAGGTCACATACGGAAGAATGGCGTTCCACGTCTTGTGTTCGACATCGATATACATTAACAGCATGTCGGCGATCGTCTTGTTAAGCCGCTCGGTGAGGCCGTTGGTCTGTGGTTGGTACGCTGTCGTCCGGCGGTGGTTTGTTTGGCTGTATGCCAAGATCGCATGAGTTAAGTCATCAGTGAAGGCCGTTCCTCTGTTGGTGATAAGGACCTCCGGGGCGCCGTGACGTAGGACGATATTTTCGACGAAGAACTTAGCTACCTCGGATGCACTGCCTTTTGGCAGGGCTTTTGTCTCAGCGTAGCGGGTGAGGTAGTCGGTAGCCACCACGATCCACTTGTTTCCGAAAGCCGACGTCAGGAAAGGCCCCAGTAGGTCCATATCAATCTGCTGGAAAGGTCGGCAAGGTGGATCAATTGGCTGCAGAAGTCCCGCTGGCTTTGTCGGCGGTGTCTTGCGCCGCTGACGGTCCCGGCATGTCCTCACATAACGAGTGACGTCGGTGGTAAGACGTGGCCTGTAGTACCTTTCTTGTATCCTCGCGAGCGTGCGGGAAACACCGAGGTGCCCAGCCGTCGGATCGTCGTGCAGGGCCTGCAGGAGTTCTGGTCGCAGAGCTGAAGGCACCACAAGGAGGTACTTAGCTCGAAGCGGTGAAAAGTTTTTCTTTTGTAGAAGACCGTTTCGTAGAAAGAACGACGCAAGTGCGCGCTTGAATACCTTCGGGACTTCGGCGGTCCTGCCTTCGAGGTATTCTATTAGGGCCTTAAGTTCCGGGTCGGCCCGCTGTCGTTCAGCGAAGTCGTCGGTAGTTATCGTTCCCAAGAAGTAGTCGTCATCCGGGTCATCGGGCAGCGGTTGGTCGACAGGCGCACGAGAGAGACAGTCAGCGTCGGAGTGTTTTTTGCCGGACTTGTAAATGACAGTAATGTCATATTCTTGAAGTCTCAGGCTCCATCGTGCGAGGCGACCTGAAGGGTCCTTCAAGGTGGCCAGCCAACACAAGGCATGGTGGTCGCTCACAACTTTGAAGGGCCTGCCGTAGAGGTAGGGGCGAAATTTCGACGTAGCCCAGATGATGGCGAGGCACTCCTTTTCTATTGTGGAATAATTTGCTTCTGCTTTGGATAGCGATCGGCTGGCGTAACTAATAACCCTTACAAGTCCGTCAGCCCTCTGCACAAGCACGGCGCCAAGACCTACGCTGCTTGCGTCAGTATGTATTTCTGTCTCGGCGAATTCGTCGAAATGGGCAAGTAACGGAGGCGTCTGGAGGCGATGTTTAAGCTCCTGGAAAGCGTGTTCCTGTGGCGTTTCCCACTTGAGCTCCGCGTCGGCCTTGGTAAAGTTAGTGAGAGGATCGGCAATGCGGGCGAAGATTTTCACGAACCGCCGATAGTAGGCGCACAGGCCCAGGAATCGGCGCACGGCCTTCTTGTGAGTGGGCGGCGGGAAGTCGGCGATGGCGGCTGTTTTCCGTGGATCGGGACGAACTCCAGACTTGCTGATAACGTGCCCCAGAAACAAGAGCTCCTCATACGCAAATCTGCACTTTTCTGGCTTCAGTGTGAGTCCGGACGCCTTGATGGCTTGAAGTACAGCTTCAAGGCGCCGAAGATGCTCGTCGAAACTCGAGGAAAACACGACGACGTCGTCCAAGTACACAAGGCAAGTCTGCCACTTCAATCCTGCCAGTACTGTATCCATAACGCGTTGAAAAGTTGCAGGCGCTGACCAAAGGCCGAAGGGCATCACCTTAAACTCAAAGAGGCCGTCCGGTGTTATAAACGCCGTCTTCTCTCGGTCTCTTTCGTCGACTTCGATTTGCCAATAGCCAGTCTTGAGGTCCATTGACGAGAAGTACTTGGCGTTATGGAGCCGATCAAGTGCGTCGTCTATTCGTGGGAGAGGATACATGTCCTTTCTTGTGATTTTGTTCAGGCGGCGATAATCGACGCAGAACCGTAGGGTCCCATCCTTTTTCTTCACTAACACCACGGGGGATGCCCACGGACTCTTGGACGGCTGGATAATGTCATCTCGCAGCATTTCATCAACTTGTCTCTTCATGGCCTCACGTTCTCG
This sequence comes from Rhipicephalus microplus, assembly GCF_013339725.1. Lineage (NCBI taxonomy): Eukaryota > Metazoa > Arthropoda > Arachnida > Ixodida > Ixodidae > Rhipicephalus > Rhipicephalus microplus. Next base: position 61,745,492 of record NC_051174.1, read on the forward strand.
CGTCGAAACCCTGTATGGACTCTGACGGAGTGGTCTGGCATTTTCTTCGGTTATGATTCGAAGTTTCGTGATTGGGGTCTGCCGAATTTTCGATGACGACGAAAAGCAATCTTCGTATTGCAGGAGCAGGGCCTTGAGCTGTTCTTGCTTATCGTTCGGAAGTCTGGGACTGATGTCGAAAGCTATAGGAGGGGCTTGGTTCCTCTGAGCAGGTTCCGCAGAATCGGCGAGGGCGAAAGCACTGGTGGCTTCGACAATTTCTTCGATGTATGCGACCGTTGTTCCTTTGTTCACATGTTTGTACTCATTGCTTAAATTCGTGAGCATAACCGTTGCTTTGCCTCCCCGCAGCTCTGCAATTCCTCTTGCGACGCACATATTTCGTGCGACCAACAGATGCTGACTCCCTTCAACGACGCCTTCCAAGTCAGGAGATTTAGGAGCGCCGACTGAAATAATTACGCTTGAGCGAGGCGGAATGGTGACTTGTTCTTCTAGCACATTCAAGGCATGGTGTCCCGACGGCGTGCGCGGCGGTAGTGCTTCTTCTGTGGACAACGTTATCGACCTTGTTTTTAGGTTGATGACAGCACCATGGAGGCATAAGAAGTCCATGCCAAGGATGACATCTCTCGAGCAACGCTGTAGGACTGCGAAGCCTGTAGGATAAATACGGCCGTTAATATTGACTCTCGCTGTGCAGATTCCTGCAGGCGTTACGAGATGACCTCCGGCTGTGCAGATTTCTGGGCCTTTCCAAGCTGTCCTAACTTTCTTTACCTTTGCGGCGAACGACCCACTGATGACAGAATAGTCGGCTCCAGTATCGACGAGAGCAGTCACACTGTGGCCGTCGATAAGAACGTCGAGGTCGCTAGTTTGCCGTCTCGCATTACAGTTAGGGCGTGGCGCCGGGTCACGGCTGCGTCGGCTTGTTCCGCTACTTCCATGTTGCGTCGTCCGGCCACATTCGGTAAGTGAGCTTTTGCCTTCAGGGCTTTGCCTGGTTGGTGTTGTGTTCAAAAAGCTCCGTCGTGGCGGCGTCGTCGTCGGAGGATCTTCGGTAGTTCGTCGCACAGCCACCGCACCTCCATCGGTCGCTGCCCTTAGTTTCCCGGATACGGGCTAGGAGACCGGCCCCGCGTTGGGCCAGAGTACTGCCGGAGGTGCGGTGACATGCGGCGGCTGGGCGACGGCGAACGGGAAGGACTTCGTGGTGTCCATTGAGTTCCTGCCAGGTAGTCGGCGATGTCACGTGGCCGATCTCCTGGCTGCGGACGCGGTGCATTGACGGCGAAGCCACGCAGTCCCATCTGTCGGTACTGACAACGGCGGTATGTGTGCCCGGCCTCGCCGCAGTGGTAGCAGAGCGGGCGGTTGTCAGGTGCACGCCAAACGTCCGTTTTCCTCGGTGCACTGCGCTGGCCCATTGGGGAACGGTAGGACGTCGGTGGGGGTGGTGGCGGCGGTGCCGTCTGGCGACGGAAGTGCGACAGGGCGGCGTTTTGGCGTGGACGGGGAGGAGCGTTGTGGCGCACTGCAGCGGCGTAGCTCATAGTTTCTGGCTTGGGCGGCGGTGTTTCGGGAATTCGAAGCGATTGCCGGACTTCGTCTCGCACAATGTCGGCGATCGAATCAACTTGAGGCTGCGCTGAAGGCAACAGTTTGCGCAGCTCTTCCCGCGCGATCGCTCGGATTGTTTCACGCCAGTCGTCGGAGTCACTGGCTTGAGCAGCAGCGCATTCTGGAGTCAGGCGACGATTATACTGTCTGGTGCGCATGTCCAGCGTTTTTTCGATGATGGTCGCCTCGGATACAATTTCTTGAACGGTGTTCGGTGGATTCCTCATTAGTCCTGCGAAGAGCTCCTGTTTGATTCCTCGCATGAGGAAACGAACTTTCTTTTCCTCAAGCATGTCTGGGTCAGCGTGACGGAATAGGCGGGTCATCTCCTCTGTGAAAATTCCAACCTTTTCATTTGGTAGCTGAACCCAGGTCTCGAGTAGAGCAGCGGCCCTCTCTTTACGAGTGACGCTCGCGAACGTTTGCAGAAATGCACCGCAGAAGACATCCCACGTTCGGAGCGTGGACTCCCGATTCTCTAGCCAGGTCCTTGCGGTGTCTTCCAGGTAGAAGTACAGACGACGGAGCTTTTCTTTGTTGTCCCAGTGGTTGATGGCGGCCACACGGTCGTATGTTTCTAGCCAGGTTTCCGGGTCTTCAAACGATAAGCCATGGAACGTTGGTGGTTCCATGGGTTGATGAATGACGATCGCGGGCTGGGACGCTCCGGTTGTCATTGTCACTGCAGTCGAGGTCATGGTCTTGGTCTTCCGCGCCTTGTCTTGTAGAAGGCCGTACTCCGGTGGGAGACCTTGCTGTCGGCGGCTCGTGAGCTGCTCTTGCTTGGCGTCGGCGTCTTCTCCGCGACGGGGGCTGGGTTCACAGCTTGACGGGGGCGTCCGGTACATGAACGAAGCAGCACCTCCACCAGGTGTCACGGGGTCGTGACGTGGCAGAAGACAGGAAACTTCGTGTTGGGATTCAACTGTTTATTTGGGCGAACCTGTGCCCGGTAAAGGGAAAGTCTAATTACAGCAGCAGTCTTGCACAGATAGCAGTCTCGGACTGATAGCAGCGAACGCAGCGTCGGCCTTCGATCAACCACTGACAAGCGGCGAAGCGCGTCGGCATTCATACCCTTGCCGTCGAATGTTCTAGCGTTATCGCTGGCGGTGGCGTAGGTTCCAGAACAATCTGTATCGTTCGCACAGTGGGCGTGATCTTATCAAAATGATCTACTACAGTCCAGAACCTTCTCGAAACCTGCAGGCGCGGTTTGCGCCGAGAATCGTGTGGTGTTTCGGAACGATAACAAAAACTTGGGAAATGGAACGTGGCAATATTCTAGTATTGATATTACGGACGTTTTACATTCAGTCATTTAGGTTCACCGGATGCCTTAGCTACTGCCCGTTTTAGGTAGCCTAGTATTTTCAAATCTTTTTTATCAGTATAACACTCATGTTTGTTCTATCTTAAATCAGATGTGATGACAAGACCAAAGTGCGTATAATCCGAGACAAGGGACAAGAATTGATTGCCTAGGTTGTATTAGAATTTTCATTAGATCATTTTTGCGGGTTATGGTTATTACCACCGTTTTTCTTGCTTTAAAAGTCATCTGCCAGTTTGAGCACCAATCTTGAATCTTATATAAAAAGTTATTTAAAAGAACCTGGTCGCTGCAAGCGTTAACTAAGTTAAAGCACGCAGGCATCTGCGAAAAGCTTTAGATTTGGTGGAGTATCACGGGTGGCATTATTGATATAAACCTTAACGGAAAGAGACCCGACGACGGATCCCTGAGGTATGCCACATCGAGGCGGCGCGGACGGGGAGTTGGCACCACGGTGCGTAATATCGTGCCCTCTGAATATTACTCGCAATATTAAAGCTTGACCTTGGATGCGTTTGTTAATTAGCCTTAAATAACAGATTGGTAGATAACTATAACTACCATTTAACCTGCAAAACTCGAGAATGTGCTGTAAATTGAGAGGTGTAGGTGGTACGTACACTGAATGTTCAGAAACGTGCACTTCGCTCTTTTAAACAATACATTATTGACGTACTATACTATCGATTTTTAACTCAATGAACCCGAAATATTGTTTCGCGGGGTCATAAAACAGCCTACCATAGGAATCTTCTGTTTTCACGTGTACCGTTTTTCAATTTTCACGTGGCACCGTAGAGTACACCAGCTGAACGCTAGATGGAGCTACGAGGGCTTGACAGATGGAGCTTCGAGAGCTTGCAAGTAGCCCCCAGGTGCAGGACGCCCCAGCTGAAAAGTCACAGCATGTGATAATTGCTGGGGACTCGAATTTAAATCGATCCACAGAAGCATTGAAGAGAGGGTAAAAGGTGACAAGAGGGTTGCAGTAGGGGCATTCCCAGGACGCAAGCTGGTAGCAGTCATGAGGCAAGCGAGCGCAAAACTCAAAACTACCGCTGATAGACGAAACCTCCTGATAATTTCAGGCGGTTTAAACGATGTCCTAAATGAAGATACAGCAGGACTAGCAACCACACTGGCGAAAGGCGTCGACGACATGTGCGCCACTTGTCCTCAGATACAAGTAGTGATATGCACGATACCGGAGGTACCGGTGCGTGATAGCAACCTGCAAAGAGCGGTTGTCAATGCAAACCAAGAGATATGGCGGATGAGTCGAGAGAAAGGCTTTGAGGTGGTGGAACTAAACAGAGAGGTGCGTAGGTGGGGTGGTTTTCAACGATACAGAATTCACTTCGATGGGCGGCTAGGTCGTGAGGTGGGTTGGCGACTTGCAGGACGTTCAGTAGCTGTTTTGGGGGGCAAGCGGGCCCTTCGGGGTGCAGGATAGGTAGTAACGAGGAAAACAACCAGGGAGACTCTTTGACAGTGGGTATGGACAGATACGATTCCAAAATGGCACCAGTATCTAAGATAGGTTGAGTCCGGGGCATAAATAGACGTAGCCACGAGCGCCGAGGCAATTCAGACATAGGGTATGTTAACATGCAGGGTGGTAGGAACAGGCTAACGTGGGAAGAGATAGAAGAACAGCTAAGGGAAGAGAGGCCGATGGCATACGGTTTTGTAGAAACACATCTCAGGAACATGTAACAACCTCCGAAGAATCCGGACAACGCGTGGGAATATTGTGTTAGAACAGAAGGCGGCAGAAAGGAGGATGGTATTAGTGAATTCATTCATAAAAGTTCAGACTGGCAAAGGGTCAAGCAGGACAGCAAGGAACATTTATGGCTAAAAGGGAAAGTGGCAGGGCAAATGACACTCCTTGGTTTTGTGTACTTGTGGACAGAAGCAAGGGCCAGAGAGGAAAACCAGGCGATGGTAGAGTGTATAGCAAAGGACATACAGGAGTTAGGAAGAAAGAGCGAGACCATTATACTAGGAGATATGAATGCACACATAGAAGATAAAGACGGGTATACCGACCTGAGAGGCAAAATGATCATGGATATGTGTGAAAGGCTTGATTTGATCATTTGCAACAGTACCGAGAAGTGTGAAGGGCAAATAACAAAGGAGGTAGAAAGCCTGCAGTCGACGATAGATTACGCTTTGATGTAACATAGGATGTATGATAATCTCAAAGAAATGCACATAGATGAAGATGGCTTCAGAAGTTTGGGTAGTGATCTCAAACGTATCAAGCTAAGATTTGAAAGAGCAGTGAAAGTGGAAAGGAGACAAGATGAGCAACTAAAGGAAAGTTTTTATTCATAAAGGCAAATTGAAATAGCCTCTATACAAAGTGAGAAAGTAATCACTGAGGATAATAAGACAGTGTGGACATACACGAATCTAAATAGATTGTTTGAGCTAAAGCTTGCAAAAGCACGTGACAAGTCACCCTGAAAAAAAAGACACAAGCCCAAAAGTTGGTAGAATGAGCATGTTAAGAGAGCCATAGCAAAACGCCAGGAAGCCTCTAGGAAACACAGACATGCTAAGCAGCGGGGTGAACCGACAGATGATGTTGAAAAAACATGGGAAATCTTTCTAAGCTGTAGAAGGAATGCATCCCTTCTGATCAATGAAAAGATTAGAAGAAAGGGAGCCCAGTGGCTGGCAGAAGTACATAAAAAAGATAGAAAGGCAGCTGCGAAATTTTGGAACCATATAAAGTCCCTAAAAAATGAGGCGTGCCTAAAGCAGAGGTTTATAACTATATCTCAAGGTGCTAGGATAGAAGGGACGAAGCTATTGAATATATCGGAACAAAGGTGATAGATAAATTTCAACCAAGAAGTGCCTTATCCACCACAACAGACAAGCATGAATCAAGAGGTGCAATGGCTCGATTTTCACAACGAGAGTGGGAAAGGGTTTATAACAGGGTTCCTAGTAGTACATCAACAGACCAAGCAGCTATTCTAAATATGCTGATAAAGACATTAGGTACGAAGTCTAAGCACGCTTTGAGAAAGGCAGTGAGCAAGATAATAATCAATGGAGAAGTTCCCGATGAATTGAAACTTAGCAAGATGAGCATGATCTATAAAGATAAGATAGAAAAGCCTGACATAAACAACTACAGTCCTATAATAGTGACATCAGTGGTCTACAGGCTGGCGATGCAGATCAAAAAGGAAAGACTGCAGGCATGGATAGAGGATGAAGGTGAGCTGGGGGAACTACAGAATAGGTTTCGGAAACACAGGAGGTTGGAAGACAATCTGTTAACGCTGACGCAGTGCATCGAAATAGCAGAAAAGGAACACAGGCCCCTATGGCTAGCATTTCTGGATATCAAGGAAGCGTACGGTAGCCTGGTTCAAGAGGAATTGTGAGGAATACTGGACACACTAGGCGTGGAAGATGTAGTCACTAATCTTTTAAAAGATATCTATAAAGGTAACAAGGTATTTATAAAGTAGGAAAAACAGGTATCCAAGCCTGCAAAGGTAATAAGGGGGCTTAGGCAGGGGTGTCCCCTGTCACCCTTATAATTCATGATGTACCTACAAGGATTAGAGGCCAAATTAGAGGGAAGTGGACTGGGCTGCAACCTCTCTTTCATCAAGCAAGGAAAAATCATTGAACAGGCACTACCAGCATTGATGTACGCAGATGATATAGTGCTAATGGCCGACAACAAAGAAGATTTGCAGAGATTGGTGGACATCTGCGATAAAGAGGGACATGGGTTAGATTTCAGTTTCGGTAAGGAAAAATCAACAGTCATGAGTTTTAATGATAATTAAGGTAGTCAGCGTAGAATACAGGAGGTCACGCTAGAGATAACAGAGAAATAGAAATGTCTTGGAGTATGGATAAGCAATGGGGCCGAGTACCTAAGGGAACACAAAATTTAGGTGACGACTAAAGGTAACAGGAGTGCAGTGGTGACGAAAAAGAGGGCACTGTAGAATTAGAATAGGTATGAGGTTGTGAGAGGATCATGGAAAGGGGTCATGGTTCCTGGTCTGACGTTCGGCAATGCGGTCTTGTGCATGAGATCAGAAGTTCGACCAATATTAGAAATTAAGCAACGTGGAATAGGTAGGCTTGCCTTAGGAGCTCACGGGAATACATCAGGGAGTACAAGGTGATATGGGATGGACATCACTTGAGGGCAGGGAAGCTAGCAGCAAAATAAAACTTGAGAAGCGATTGAGAGAAATGGGGGAGGAGCGTTGGTCTAGGAATGTATTCAGCTACTTGTACATGAAGAATGTCGATACAAAATGGCGGAAGCAAACCAGAAAATTGACTGGTAAATACTTAGAAAACAGCAGGGGGCCAAACCAAAAAGAAATATCGGTTAGGAAGAAGGTTAAGGAAGCCGAGATCGATATGTGGATAATTGGCGTGATTAAGAAGTCCGAACTAGAGATCTATCGAACTTTCAAGCAGGAAATAGCCATGGAAAGGATCTATGGTAATACTCGGGGTAGTTCTCTACTGTTTGAGGCCAGAACGGGAGTATTGCGAAGCAAGATATGTCGGGCGAAATACGAAGGGGTAGACACGGTATGCAGTGCATGTGGAGAGGAAAAAGAAACTGCGAAACACTTGATAACGTTCTGTAAAAGGCTTCACCCTATAGTTCAGGATGATGGCGCAGAGTTTTTCAAAGCACTGGGGTTTAGGGATAGTGAGGGCAAAATATACTTTAAGCGGGTAGAAATAACTAGAAGGAGGTTATCTGATTGGTGGCTAAAGTCAAGGCACGAGTGAAAATTAAACCGCCCCGCCACGCTGGTCTAGTGGCTAAAGTACTCGGCTGCTGACCCGCAGGTCGCGGAATCAAATCCCGCCTGTGGCGGCTGCATTTCCGATGGAGGCGGAAATGTTGTAGGCCTTTGTACTCAGATTTGGGTGCACGTTAAAGAACCCCAGGTGGTCGAAATTTCCGGACCCCTCCACTACGGCGTCTCTCATAATGAAATAGTGGTTTGGGGACGTGAAACCCCACAAATCAATCAATCAATCAAAATTAAACCCTTCACTGCAAAGTACGAATCCTCAACCTCACTATTTAGGGAAAAAAATAAATCTAGTTTTTGTTTCATTAGGTATTACGGCTTTGGGGAGCTAGCCACCACCCGATCTAAATGATACAGCCATATACATCCATCCATCCAGATGTCGCACCCTGAACAAAACTGGCCCGGGAACTTTCTTTTACCGCGCGATTCAAACACGCTCTATACCATCATGAGCTAAACACATGCCAGTACCTAAATCCCAAAAAGCAATCAGATGTCTCAGAGCACATCTTCATGGTAGCAATTCAAATGCCGTCAAACAACCAATATTTCCGGGAGCGCCCATAGGTACTATGCATTATCTTTTGTTAAGCTGGGGAACTCGCACTATTAACCTCTCATTATATACATTTATTTAAAAGAGACTCACACTATTGCAACCAAGATACTGTAACTCTTGTAAAAAAAGGTTCATACAGTTGCTAGTTGCAACCGTGATTGGAATGAGAAAATTTGAAAGGGAGAGGACCTATTATTGTTTTGCTCTCCAGTCCCGTAGAGTGACATGGGGCCTCGCCCACCGTGCGGGAAAGCGTGCCTCCTGCTCGTGAGCCGGAATTCTGGGAACGTACGCCACAGTTATTAGGTAAACAAGAACAAGCTATCGAAATAGGTTGAAACATTAAACGACCCACTGCTTAAGCTACTCGCATTCCGCGACAACTACACTAAAAAAAAGAGCGAGAACGGAGAAACGGGTTCCGTTTCTCCATCGGCGCAGCAACTTGCTCCCTTTCGGGCGCTCTACACGTTGCGCCCTCTCGCTGCAAGGACCAAAGAAGCAACACGTCTCCTTCAGTGTTCATGTTTATCTTCCACCACGAGGGTCTTGCCCACGCACATGCGCACGCAGAGCCTAGCCCTCCGCGGCCAGTTGCGAGCGAATACTTTTACCTAAGATCGATGCAAGCAATGCAGGAGTGACGTTTTTTTTAATTTGGGTAGAGTAAGAGCCTCTCTTTTTTATCGCGAAGCACTCGCACGATGTTTCGCACAGTTCCGTGTGTGTCTCGTGTTGTTTCACACTACCATTTTGTCGTGAATACAAGGAGCTTTGCTTCCCTAATTAGTCTTCCTTTATCGATAATCTTAGACTGTACACAAATAATGAATTTTTTCGGTGTTGACATATTTCGTAAGCATACGCATTTTTAGTTTCGCACGGCACCTATAGCACTCATAAATTCAACGAGGCGCATAAAAAAGCATCACGCTTAAATTTTTATTATTTGAGAAAACGTGATACTACTGCACAGTCCAAGCGTGAAAGCACGATAATATACAATTGGTGGAGTTATACTTGCCCCTACCGCAATATAGGTGTTCTTTGCATTCTCCCCACCCCCATTCGAATACGGCCACCATGGCCGGAAGCCGAATCTGTGTCTTAAAGCATAGTCACACGGCATTCAATGACGCTATGCTACCATGGCAGGTGAAAGCAGAAATAGAGACAGGCTGTGAAGTTTCACAAAGCGTTTATTTGGCAGACTGAATTACAATGCTCAGAAACGCTTTGAACATCACCATAACTGCAATTTTGTGAGAAGTAAACCAATGACTTGTGTCAGTTAAACCAAATTCTCAATCGCATGTATTTTGAATCGCCCATGCCAACACTAAGAGGTGGGACAAAATTATGCACGCGTGCAGTGTGCCGTTGTCGTCCACATGATTCTCCTTTGTCATGAGAAACTCAACACAAAATGCACTTCTAGTAACAGCTGTGCACGGCAGGTAAGTACTAACACTCTCACTCTCCTTTGTGAAAAGAGTATTCCAAATCCAAAATAATAGTAACCACCCCATACACAGCGGTAACATCACAATCGTGGCACGCAAACTGACTGTAAGTTTACACACGAGGCGAATCACGAGACGCATCTGAAGCAGAGAAGTATGTAGGCACAGCATGCCATAACGGTATAGTAAATTTGCGCACTGCAGTGCTAGTTCCTCCACTCAAGTAATTAAGCTGCCACGACGCCTGTTGCCACTGCCATCGCTCATGAAACAACACCGTCGAGTGCGAGGTCATCTATTTCTCTCGCACGACCCCCGTTCTAAGGTACGTATATACTTTTCAAACTGTCGTTAGCGCATCAAAAACTTTGTCAATAAGGGCTAGTGGTGTACTTTATCCAACACTAATGGTCACACTTGTGGTAAGCGCGTAAAAACTTTATAAGCAAACGTTAACACGAAACAACTAAACGAGGTTGACGTGACCACAGAACACCTACCATGGCGGAGACCAAGTCTGGTCTACATGCTGCACCCTCTCCAAGTAACAAGTGGAAGAATAAAAAAGACGTGACCTCCGAAATGGCAAGCGCGCGGCAAGGGTTTGCCTTCCCGGAGGCTTCAAGAAAAAAATTTAACTGTGGCAGTGGTCGAGAGATGGCGCAGCCTTCGGAATGTCGTTGGCTTTCCATGCATGGCTACGGGTAATCGTTTTCGCAAGAACCTGATAAGCTCTAGTAAATATTCTGTTCATCATCGTGCAACGGTTCTTGAAATTGCGATAGTCTCGGAATCAGATACAACATATTTATGTGTGCGCATGTTGTGGCAGGACCAAAAAACGTAAAAAAAAATTGATGAAAGCTTACTTATCACCTGTGCCACTATGGTCATTCGAAATTCATTGCTATATAGTCGTGCGCGCTTTCGTAGGAGGGTGTGAGTAAACACGTCTAAGTGCGTGCCGCTGGGAAATATTGTTGATTTTACTGTTGTTCATTGAGTTTGCTCAATATGTGTTCAATGTATTGTTGTGTGCATGTGTAGCTTTATGCATTGCATCAGAATAATATTAGGATTCCGGGGTCAGTGAGTAATCCATAAATGAGCTGACTCGCCAACTCGTAGCACGCAACTTTCTTAAAGTATCGTTCAGTTACTCTAAATGCCGCCAGCTACCGCCTATTTCACGGCTGTGACGCTCTCATACCTCTAGCTACTTATATAACGTTGAACATCTATCTATCAAAACTGCACTACTCAGAAGGAACGGTTTCGCTGCGAACAATTTTACGGTTTGGAGGCACATCTCATGACCTGTGGTGCCGTAAACGCGTCGATAACGTCGCTACACGATATGAATATGGGAGAAATAAATACAACAAGCCTGGCATGCACTCTTCGGGTGAGGCCTGCGCAGTATCCGTGTCCTTCAAAGTGAACGTCATCTCGCTGGCTAAACAAAACCTACTAGTTCCGTCGTTCTGTTTTGCGGTTTTTATTACCATAAGTTCGTCTGCTTCTTTTTATAATCATATCTTTGATATCAAACTCAGCGGGACCATTTTTTGTAACTGTCAGTGCCGTGTACTCCTTATCAGTCGAGAATCGATGCTTTTGTTAAGCCTACTCGCTTCGCTAACCGCGGGTCAGCCATCTTGGTTATCATAGAGAGAAATATGCTTTTCCGTGGCAAAAGGACCAACGTTTCTCTATCAAAAGACGAACGTTGGGGGCATAGCCATTTTTCTCTAAATGGAGAGAACGCCACTCAAATTTTTTTATGAGTGTGGTTGTTCTTTCATTGTTTGAAACGCTTTATAGGCCATAAAAACGCGATAGCTTTCCCGACATGAAGCCTGCCTAAGGCAAGTTTGCCATCAAATCCCAAGCACCGCCGTGGTTCAGTGGTAGAATACGGGGCTGTCACCAAGTGGTACCGGGGTCAAGCCCAACTATGCCATTGGCACTAGGTTTCTTTTTTCTAATATTGTACGATATGGTTACGGACACCGGTGGCGGCGGCGGTGAACTACGGTGCCGCCTGTGACCCGAGTTGTGATCTCATAACTACAGCGTATCATCCCGAAGTGATTGTATTGCAAGACTGATTCAATAGAACCTGGACTTACACGTTGTCAATGTAAGTCGACATGTCGCACAGAACATAAGGCAGAATATTACCGTATGCAACGTACACATACAATACTGCTGTACAAGATATGACACGAGTAGCACCTTTTCAACCTATTTTTGGAAAAAGAGTTACCACGCTACTGGCTGCATTTCTACCTGTCGATTATAACTCTGACCACAACTCTACAACTAGCGACTTCATTGAAAGCGCTTAAGAAGCACAGCAGCTGGTGTGAAAATGCATTCAGGAGCAACAAAAACCCAGTGCTGGTCGGCATAGTTTCCCACAATGAGACGTCCAGTTTCTCCATCAAGAGATAGAATATGGGCATGGACACCCGTACACGTACGTGGGCTCCCCGAAAAGCAAGTAACATAACCGAGACGGCGGCATCGCACAGAATTTGCGCACGTCATTCAAATGGAGCCATTCCATGGAAGTCAATAAGGAATGAAGTATCACGGATAGTGATGCCAGGTTTCACATGGAACACAGCAAATACAAGCCTGTAACTAAAGCATCAGGACGATGCAGTCTTGAAAAGAGGATAATGAGGCAAGATAGATAGATAGATAGATAGATAGATAGATAGATAGATAGATAGATAGATAGATAGATAGATAGATAGATAGATAGATAGATAGATAAATATACAATGGAGGGCACAGACGTTTCCTACGCCCTCCATCGTGTTAATGACGTGTGTCTGAATCGAAGAAAGTGAAGCACTGGTGGTGCATGCTAAAATCAAAGCTGATAGCTCTGGTACATGCGATCTTCGCAGAACTTGAAGAGAACACGAGGTCCCGAACGATGGAGAAGCGAAGGTGTGCTTGCAAGACATTTTTATTTTCAACTTCTTTGCTGATAGGTTACAAGTTCACCCCATTTTAGCTATTGAATTAACGTGTTGTTTGCCACTGTGCGTGACAATAATATATCAAGAAGTTACCGACAGAGGAAAATTTTGAGTTTCAACATACTTCACCAGTAGTCATAGAGATTGCCGGTGTTTTGTGCGCTTAGGGTGCGTATTACTAGCAGTCACGGAATGTAAAACACCGAAAATGTAGTACACGGGGTATTCTAAACACACTCTAGCAAACTCCGACCCTATTTAAAATATATGTGCTGCCCACTAAGTTCTTTAAGATAAAAAAAGAAGAAAATGGCATGGCATAACCGTGTAATAATGAAGAATGAGTGAGTGAAGCAGTGGGATTGTTCAGTGTTACTAAAACAACCCGTCACATCAACCTCTGACGAAAGTAATTGAGTTCCAAGCGGTGTAAAGTTATATGCAATGATTATTAGTGATAACTGGTATGCTGTTATTTGTACTGAAACTTCGTTTTGTATTCAATATTACTGCTTCGCGGTATCCGATCCAGCCTGAAGTTCACAAACACGAGGCCTGGGAATGTTTTCTTGTGATTATTAGTTATTATCACTAACAGAAAACTAATTGTACAGCATATCGAGACATATGATACTGAACAAGGCAGTCCTTGTTATTTCTGATGCTGATGATGGCCTGAACAAATGGCTCACAACCACTCTGGGAGATTGGCCAAGAAACGATTATTTAGTCAATATATCACATATTACTTTTAGATCTATTGAATTTTCATATGGTGAGAAGAACTAAAATTTTTTGTAATCGAGAGGTTTGCAATCAAAAATGTCTTGGTTTGATTAAGAATCTTTGTACGGCAGAACAATTATCTCGGTGACAGTGATTTGAGGAGGAGTCTCTCAAGGAGAGAATATTAGAAATAATGAAATACAATAACGTTCGATCAAGAGCCGCCTTAAAAATGTTGAATGCGAAGCATTTCTAAGCGAAATTCGGTGACATTGAGCGTACATATCTATCTATCTAGCCGCTTGCGTTTCTCTGCTTTCGTGGTCACCCTCTTAACTTGGCGCGAACCGAAATTAGCATTAGAGGGTGAGATGGTTTGTCGAATAAGACGCGCTGCTCAAGACATGAATAATGTCACAATCCCGTCGCGTATGTTGTGAAACACTTCAAGCGAGACAGTGGCACGTAATCACGGGCGGGCATGTGTTGCTGGCATGCGGGTACGTGCCAGAGTGTATTGACACCTATTATTCACCTGGAAACGACGAGAACACACATAGACAATTTTAAAGCATAAGCGTTAAGCAATACCCGCTATCAGTGGTGTCGATCCAACGAAGCCATAGAATAAATGTCAATTTCAAGAAAAGCCTGAAATAGGCAGTGTTGACCCCCGCCAAATGCAAATAATAAATTTCAGGGTTCCAGCAGTAATCGAACCCAACCATTCAGCGTGGCAAACAAGCATTCTACCACAGAGCTATGCCAGGTCTCGGAACTACTTTTCAAATAGACGCTAATCTTCGTGAAATGTCAATAGTGGTTGCAGTGCTGCTTACCCAATTTTATAAACATTACGTATGTGCTGCTTTGATAGAGCTCGGGTTAACGTGAATTGTGTTCAGGTGCCATGATATGTAGCAGTACCAGGGCCAACATCTTCGCGAGCATCAGTGCTTTATATCAGTTTCTTGGGTCGCTACTACGCATGCTCGAGTCGGCATCATTGCGCAAGGAAAAACAACTTGTTAAATAAACATCTGCATCTCTTCAAAATATGTGCGTGCAACGTTTGTACATATCTTTACTTCATTTCATGACGTGTCGCTTAACAAAGAAATTTTCAACGCGGTCACCTTCCCTCTGCATGCTTCGCATAACGTAAATTCCCAGGTACGTGGGATCTATCGAATTTTTTTCGGTGACTTGAGGCGACTAAAGGATAAAAAATAATGCTGAATTGTTTCATCCTTGTTACAGAATAACCAAAGAGGTGGTGGAGCCAGACCATCTCTATGCATGTGGTAATTTAGTTTTGAAAATCTGCAGCGTAATATCATAAAAATAACTTCTTCTTTGCGTGTTGACCAAAACTTCCTACGCCAAGGGAACAAAGAAAGTCGATTTTAGTTTAGGTCACTGTACAATGTTTTACCAAAGTTCTTAATTATGGCACGCCTTCGAAATCTGTCACGTAATATGAGGGCTGATTTGGGAATAATTGAAAGCACCAGACCACTGAGAGCGGTTTTCGCCAGGGCGTCCACCGTTTTAATAATTTTTATCATTTGCGTGTGGGAACCCAGTTCAATCGGATGGAACTTATATCAGTTGGCACCAGAAAATAAAACTTGCGTGATAATTCCGAGTCACTATTGGAGGCATGCGCAGAACAGAAGGATAATGAATCGGTGACTACGGCCGCACATGAGGCTAGCGGGCACACCTTCCTAATGCAATAATCACCGCCATAAATTCTGCCGAAATTACTGACTTGTAGTCAGGTAGTCTCAGTGAAGAGGATCATTTGAACTTTTCAGAGAAATTGCCAATTTCGGATTTCTCTTCAGATTGAGAAGCATCCATAGCTATGATAATTATTATATTTGTCTCTTCTAAATGATGTTTCAGAGGGCCATTTCATAATTGCGTCAACAAATTTTTGTATGATTTGGATATATATTGTCACGTAAGAGTGAGGGTAGCCCGAAGACAGGAGACCGGGAGGCTAGTAGAAATAGACGGAGGTCCGTTTATTTGGCGGACTTGCGCCCACTAAAAGAAAACAGACACATCGGCTTAGCGGGTGGCGAACAGCGTGTTCGACGGCCGTCGGGGAACAGAATGTCCTACTGGATCGCAAGGCGCGTTCACCATCCGAGATACAGTCGCCGTAGCATCTGGTGCTATCTCGTTATCAACGAATGGTCGACGTGCGGGCCATAATCTTCGCAGATGAATCACGGTGCATCCTGGACTACGATAAGGCCGCATGCAGGTGGTATCGGCATGCGCAACACTATCCGCAATACGCCTCGCTGCATTGCTCCCCTCCTCAACGTAAGCATCGACCCGATGCTTTGTTTAAAATAAAACCAGAACAAAAGGACAGCCTGTGCGAAAGTAAATGGCAAATAAGCACGAATCACGCACACATAAACAAAACAAGAGATGCAAACAGGGTGCCTCCTTTAGCGCGCATGATAGGGCTTCAAACGGGCGACGTGTACCACTTCTTGTCGTGCACGGCGTCGTTGGGATGAGCTAGCCCCATCTGGGACCACTTCATAGTCCACTTCACCCACTTGACGGATGACTTTGTATGGGCCGAAATAACGGCGCATGAGTTTTTCGCTTAATCCTCGGCGGCAAACGGGCGTCCAAACCCAGACTCTTTCACCTGGCCTGTATGTTATATCGCGTCTCCGCAGGTTGTAGCGTCTTGCGTCTTTTCGCTGTTGGTCTTTTATGCGCAGACGAGCAAGCTTCTGGGCTTCTTCTGCGCGCTGAAGGTAGGCGGCCACGTCTAGGTTGTTTTCATCGGTGACATTAGGCAGCATGGCGTCCAGGGTAGTGACAGCATCCCTTCCATGGACGAGATTAAATGGTGTCATTTTAGTGGTCTCCTGCACCGCGGTGTTGTAGGCGAAGACCACGTAATGCAGAATTAAGTCCTAGGTCTTGTTTTCTGTGTCCACGTACATAGCGAGCATATCGGCAATGGTCTTGTTCAAGCGTTCCGTGAGACCGTTTGTCTGCGGATGGTACGCAGTTGTTCTTCGGTGATCTGTATGACTGTTATGTAAGATTGCCTGAGTAAGATCAGCCGTAAACGCCGTTCCCCTGTCTGTTATTAGTACCTCAGGTGTGCCATGACGGAGGACAACTGATTCGACAAAAAATTTGGCAACTTCTACGGCTGTGCCGTTCGGAAGGGCCTTAGCTTCAGCGTATCGGGTAAGGTAATCAGTGGCCACTATTATCACTTGTTACCGGATGCTGATGTGGGAAAAGGTGCAAGCAGGTCCATACCATTCTGTTGGAATGGTCTCGACGGGAGTTCAATTGGCTTGAGAAATCCAGCTGGTTTTGTTGGAGGTCTCTTCCGGCGCTGACATTCACGGCAACTCTTGACGTACCGTGCAACATCTGAGGAGAGGCGAGGCCAGTAGTATCGTTCTTGAATTCTGTGGAGTGTGCGTGTAAAACCGAGGTGGCCTGCAGTGGGTTCGTCATGTAACGCTTGTAAAATTTCTTCTCTGAGGCTGCTTGGGATGACAAGAAGGTTAGCTGCCTTATTCGGTGCGAAGTTCTTTTTAACTACCACCCCGTTTTGCACACAGAAGGAGGATATCCCACGCTTGAAAGGTGCAGGCGGTATGGAGGCCTTTCCTTCGATGTAGTTGATTGATGGATTGACATGTGGGGTTTAACGTCCCAAAACCACTATATGATTATGAGAGACGCCGTAGTGGAGGGCTCCGGAAATTCAGACCACTTGGGGTTCTTTAACGTGCACCCAAATCTGAGCACACGGGCCTACAACATTTCTGCCTCCATCAGAAATGCAGCCGCTGCAGCCGGGATTTGAACCCGCGCCCTGCAAGTCAGCAGCCGGGTACCTTAGCCACTAGACCACCGCGGTGGGGCGCCTTGATGATGATGTTTGTTGTTTTATGGCGCAAGGGCCATTTCACGGCCAAAGAGCGCCAGTTCATCTTACTAAAAACATGGACAATGATTGTGATAAGCGGCTGTATAAGGGCCATAAAATTCCTCGCTGTAAGGCGGGTAGAAACATACAAGTAATAAAATCATGACCATGTCGTGAAAGGTGTGTGCGGTGTGAATAGATGACAAAAGTTGGTGATAATAAAAGACGATGGTGGATATGTATGGCATTAGCACAAGTACCTCACTCGTTCATACCCTTGCGTCCAAGGGCCGTGAGGCAAGTGCTTTCTTGTGTAACCACCGCAGCAAAAACCTCTCTGGAGAGGTCATGCTACGGGATGCCCGGGTATATGATGTGAAAGCTATGAATTTCTTTAAAAAACGCTAACAATGATTTGTGACTAAAAAGCGGTTCCCTACCGACGAACATTGCAGGGTGCAAAGGTATATGTTGTCGGTAGGGTAATGGAAAGTGTTGTTTTCTTACAGTGTCCAATTGTTTGCACTCAATTAAAATGTGAAGGACTGTCAATACTTCACCACATCTGTCACACAATGGTGGATCGCCACCGTACAAAAGGTGTGTGTGTGTCGTGTATGTGTGTCCTATCCTGAGTCTCGTTAGTATTACCTCTGTATGACGCGATTTCGATACAGGCAGCCAATGACCAAGGTGTGGCTTAATAACGTGTAGTTTGTTTTGTGTGTGTGTATCCCACTTGCTCTGCCAGTATACTCTGAGGTTTCGTTTGAGAGACGGCATAAGATCAACGGCCGGGATTGATATGGGTGTAGGGGCAGTGCTTTTGTGGACGGATGCAGTAGCTGATCCGCCATCACGTTGCCTTGAATCTCACGGTGCCCTGGCACCCAGCACACTACAACATGTTGTTTGAGTGTGTATAGTGTGCATAAAATGGAGTAAAGTGAGACAAGGACTGGGTTTTTGTGTTATTTAAGAGTGTGCAGAGCCGTTACTACACTGAGGGAGTCTGTATAAATTACTTTTTGTATTTGTAATTGCTTGATGTGTTTAGCCGCCACAAGTATCGCGTAGGCTTCCGCTGTGAAGATACTTGTGCCTGGATGTAGAGGGCCAGCATCCGAAAAGGATGGGCCGACAGCAGCGTAGGACACAGAGGAGTTAGACTTGGAGGCACCTGTAAAGAACTCAGGACGTGTGTATTTGTGTTGATGTTCCAGGTAGTATGTTCGGATATGGGCAATAGGCGCATGTTTTGTAACTTCTAGAAAGGACACATCACAGTCTATAGTCTGCCACTGCCACGGTGGCAGATATGCTACAGGAACCATTAAACTATGTTTAAGTGAGACTCCAGTTTCCTCAGCTAGACTTTTCAGGCGAACTGAGACGGGCTGCCTCATCGAAGGCCTGTTTTGAAACAGAATGGAGCTCGACAAATCAATAATAGTGGAGTATGAGGGGTGCTTCTTATCTGCTTTCACCTTAAGGAAATAAACAAAGGACATGTAAGTTCTCTGCAGATGAAGCGACCACTCATTCGACTCAACATAAAGGCTTTCTACGGGGCTGGTGCGAAAAGCACCCGTAGAAAGGCGGATGCCCAAATGGTGTACGGGGTCCAGCATCTTCAAAGCACTTTGTGTTGCAGACTGATAAACAATGGCCCCATAATCTAAGCGGGTGCGAATGAGGCTTCGATACAGATTCATGAGACATTGCCTGTCACTACCCCACGTAGTACGTGACAACACTTTTAAAACATTCATGGCTTTTAAACATTTTGTTTTTAGATACTTGATGTGCGGTACGAAGGTCAACTTGTTGTCCAAGATTAATCCTAAGAATTTATGCTCCACATTGACAGACAGACGTTGACCGTTCAATTCAATGTCAGGTTCTGAGTGCATGCCTCTCTTTCGGGAGAACAAGACACACGTGCTCTTTAGTGGGTTCAGTCGGAATCCGTTTCCTCTGCCCATTTGGAGACCTTGTTTAAACCTAACTGAACCTGTCGCTCACACATTACCAGGTTGCAAGATCTAAAGGTAAGCTGGACGTCGTCGACATATGTACAATAAAACATATTGCGGGGGATGGACAAGTGCAAGGAATTCATCTTGATGAGAAAAAGTGTGCAGCTAAGTACACCACCTTGTGGAAGGCCTGTTTCCTGGACGAATGTTTGGGAAAGAGCCGTGCCCACTCGGACACGGAATGTCCGGTTTGACAGGTAACTTTCGATTATGTGGAACATTCTTCCGCGCACGCCAAGGTGGGACAGGTCTCTTAGAATTCCGAAACGCCACGTAGTATCATAAGCCTTTTCGATATCGAGGAATACAGAGAGAAAATATTGTTTATGGACGAAGGCGTCCCTGATCTGTGCCTCGATACGAACAAGGTGGTCTGTGGTGGATCTACTTTCTCGAAACCCGCACTGAAATGGGTCGAGCAAATTGTTTGTTTCAAGGAAATGTACAAGTCTGCAGTTTATAATTTTTTCGAAGATTTTGCACAAGCAGCTTGTGAGTGCAATAGGCCTATAACTCGAAGGTAAAGAAGGGTCCTTGCCCCCTTTCAAAATGGGGATTATAATAGCCTCTTTCCAGGAGTTAGGGATAGTGCCAGAAAACCAGATAGCATTGTACAAACAAAGTAAGGTTTTTCGTGTTTCGATCGGTAGGTTTTTTAACATTTCATAAACGACACGGTCGGAACCTGGGGCAGAAGTACTGCAGGAGTTTAGAGACATTCGCAGCTCAGCTAGACTGAACGCTTGATTATATGCCTCGTATCTAGTGCATTTGTGTTCGAGTTTCTGCTTTTCTATTCTTGTTCTGTATTTTTGGAAAGTGTCAGTATAGTGGGATGAGCTGGACACCCGTTCGAAGTGTGCACCGAGGAAGTTTGCCTGATCTTCCAAGGTGTCACCCTGAGTGTTTACGAGTGGAAGTGTGTGTACTTGTTTTCCTGCTATCCTACCGACCATGTTCCAGACTTTAGCTTCCTGTGTGTATGAATTGATCCCTGACAAAAACTTCTGCCAGCTTTCTCTTCTGGCCTGCCGACGTGTTCTCCTGCCTTGAGACTTTATTTTCTTGAAGGTGTCAAGATTTTCGGCTGTCGGTGAGTTCCGAAGCAGCCTCCAAGCTCTGTTTTGCTGTTTGCGCGCGTTTCGGCATTCAGAGTTCCACCATGGCACACGCCGTTTTCCAGGGTGTCCATTTGTTTGTGGGATGCATTTTGTTGCAGCATCAATCGAAAATGCTGTGAAGTAGTTGACAGCAACATCAATGTTCAAAGTACTTATGTCATTCCAACCTAGACGAGCGATGGTATAAAAGTGTTCCCAGTCGGCCCTGTTTATGAGCCACTTGGGAACATATGATGGACACTCATTTAATGTATTTGTGCTCAAAACTATGGGGAAGTGGTCACTTCCGTACAGATTACTGACGACATTCCACTGGAGTAGAGGCACAAGAGATGGAGATACTATGCTTAGGTCTATGGAGGAGTAGGTGTTATTGGCGAGATTATAATAGGTTGGTTCTTTTCGATTTAGGAGACACGCGCTCGAGGAGAGAAGGAACTGTTCAACCAGTCGACCTCGCGCGTCATACCGAGAGTCACCCCATAGCATGCTATGCGCATTAAAGTCTCCAAGGAGAACATAGGGCTCCGGAAGTTCATCAATTAAAAAGTGTAAATCACGTTTTTGCAGCTGATAGCTAGGAGGGATGTAGATAGTGCAGATTGTGATCAGTTTGTCAAAAAGGACTGCTCGAACAGCCACTGCCTCAAGAGATGTTTGGAGTTGTAAGTGTGTGCATGCAATTCCTTGATTCACTATGATGGCAACACCTCCGGATGATGTCATAGCATCAACACGGTCCTTTCGGAAAATAACGTATTTACGAAGAAAGTTTGTGTGTTTTGAGTTAAGGTGTGTTTTTTGTACACACAGAACTTTTGGAGAGTGTTCGTGTAAGAGCTCTTGGATGTCGTCAAGGTTTCTGAGAAGGCCCCTGACGTTCCATTGTATAATTTGAGTGTTCATGGTGGATGTAAAATAGTGCTGTGTGTACGAAAAGCCAGTGGCTGTTTAGACAGGTGGTTTGAGTTCACTTAACAGGGCCGTCATCAGGCCCTGTTATCGGCTTTTTTGTTTTCTTGGCGCGCTCCAAGGAGCCACGCCGCTCTTTCGGCACCACGGGTACCGACGTATCCATTGCCTCCTCGGAGGCACTGGATGCCCGCACGTGCGGGCTGCTAGTTCGAATTTCGGGCCTCACCTGGTGAGGTGAGGCCTTGAGACCCGAGGACTCTGGAGTCTCCGGTCTCTGTTTGGGAGTAGGCGGTGTAGCCTGGGCTACAACCGCCTTGGGGGCAGGTGCCACAACCTCCGGCTCGGTATGTGCGGGCCGAAGGAGTGGCGAGGGCTGGTGCGGCGGTGCCCCCTGACGCGCCGCATCAGCGTATGTAGCACAATAGAATGGAGCGACTCTTCACCGTGCTTCCTTAATTGTAATGTTCTCCTTCACCTTCAACGTAATTATTTCTTTTTTTTCCAGTATGTGCAGGAGCGTGAGTATGCGGCATGGTTTCCTTCACAGTTTACACAGTGTGGCGGTTGTTTCCAGTTCTCAGACACGTGGCCTAGGACTCCACATTGCGCACAAGTCTGGCGACCACGACAGGTTTTAGAGCCATGGCCATACCTCTGGCATTGGAAGCAACGACGAGGGTTTGGTATGTACGGCCTGATAGATGTCTTTGTGTACCCTGTTTGAATAGATTCCGGTAGTTTACTGGATGCAAATGTGAGTATTAGGTGTTTCGTCGGTGTTTCCTTATTATCTCTTCTAATAATGATTCTCTGCACATTAGTGACATTTTGGCTCTTCCACCCCTCCAAAAGTTCAGTCTCAGTCAAGTCAAGTAAGTCCATGTCAGATACCACTCCGCGAGTTGTGTTCATCGATCTATGTGGTGTTATGGTTATTGGTATGCCACCGAAATCTGAAAGACGGTCTAGCTTTTCAAATTGTTCTTTGTCACGGATTTCGAGGAGAAGGTCTCCACTAGCGATTTCGGTTACCTTGTATCCTGTGCCAAGAGTTTCAGTAAGACACCTAGAAACCAGGAAAGGAGAGACGGTTCTGGCTTGCTTTTCAGTTTTTTCACAGTGGATAACATGATAGTGAGGATATGTTTCTTTGGGCTGGTTAAAAAAGTTTATATCATCGGTGCGTACCCGCTTTAAGCCGGTACGATCAGATAGTAAGGGGAATGCTCTGTGCATACCTGTCTTATTTTTGTTCAGCAGCGTTGGCGGCCACCCACCACGGAGACCAACGAGGGGACGCTGCAAGTTTGCGGATGCTGAAACCTGCAGACGTCAGCCGTACAACGCCACTATAACCCAATGCGCCTAGACCAAGGTAGGCTATTTGCACAGGGTTAACCCTAGCCGCCAGGAAGTTTGGAAGTAAACGGAAGAGAGTAGAAGACAGGACAGATAAACAGTAAGAGATAAAGACGAAGATGTAGGGAGAGAGAGATAGGAAAAGGCGACTGCCGATTTTCCCTGGGTGGGTCAGCCCAGGGGTGCCGTCTACGTGAAGCCGGGGCCAAAGAGGTGTGTTGCCTCTGCCAGGGGGCCTTAAAGGTCCAATCACCCAGGGTCGGCTCAACCCCCAGGATCCCCTTTTCCCCGGACACGGCAAAGCCACGCACGGCTAGGCGTGGGAGGGAGTAGAAACTCCCCCGTTAGCTCGGGTCCGTGGTGTCGCTACACACCAAACGCCTACTTGCACAGGCGCCCCTGCGGGGGGTGGGGCACCTTCTATGTAGTTGATCAACTGTTGTAGGATCGCGTCTGAGCGCTGCTGTAATGCAAAGGTGCTGCTGCTGATAGGCCCAAGAGAGGCATCGTCGTCTTCATGGCTTGGTGGTGCGCCGACAGGGGCTCTTGAGAGGCAGTCTGCGTCGGAGTGCTTACGACCAGACGTGTAGACTACCTTCACGTCAAACTCCTGAAGCCGTAGGCTCCATCGAGCAAGGCGGCCAGAAGGTTCTTTCAAACTGGCCAACCAGCACAACGCATAATGGTCCGTTACGACCTTGAAGGGTCTACCATACAAGTATGGGTGGAATTTCGAGGTGGCCCATACTATCGCAAGACACTCCTTCTCAGGCGTGGAATAGTTCACTTCCGCTTTCGACAGTGAGCGGCTTGCGTACGCGACGACGCGCTCGCAGCCCTTGTGCTTCTGAACGAGAACGGCACCTAAGCTGATGTTGCTGGCGTCTGTATGTATCTCAGTTTCGGCATTTTCATCAAAGTAACCCAGCACAGGTGGCGACTGTAGAAGTTGTTGAAGTTCTTTAAATGCCTCACGTTGCGCAGCTTTCCATTTAAAAGGGGCGTCCGACTTGGTGAGCTGCGTCAAAGGGTAAGCAATGTGTGAGAAGTTCTTGACGAACCGCCGGTAATTGGCGCACAGTCGTAAGAATCGGCGCACTGCTCTCTTATCTTGCGGCTGAGGAAACTGTGCGATAGCGGCTGTCTTCTCGGGATCTGGTCTTACGCCATCTTTGCTTATAACATGGCCAAAGAACTGTAGTTATTCATAGGCAAAATGGCATTTTTCTTGCTTCAGTGTCAGCCCTGATGACTTAATTGCGTCCAGTACCGTTCGGAGCCTTTTCAGGTGGTCGCTAAAGTTGGAGGCGAAGACGACCACATCGTCCAGGTATACGAGACGTATTTGCCACTTGAGACCTGCCACTACTGTGTCCATTAGACGCTTGAAGGTTGCTGGAGCGGGACAAAGTCCAAATGGCATCACTTTGAACTCATACAATCCATCTGGCGTGATAAAGACGGTCTTTTCTCGGTCTCTTTCATCAACCTGAATTTGCCAATACCCTGTCTTCAGATCAATGAACGAGAAGTACCTTGCATCACTAAGACGATCCAGGGTATCGTCGATCCTTGGTAAAGGGTACACGTCCTTCTTGGTTACGCTATTCAACCGTCGGTAATCAACGCAAAACCGAAGACTTCCGTCTTTCTTTTTCACAAGTAGGACTTGTGCTGCCCATAGGCTTTTCGATGGCTGAATTACATCGTCGTGTAACATTTCCTCAACGTGCTCTCGGATGACCTGACGTTCAAGTGCCGACACACGATAAGGGCTTTGATGGAGAGGGCGGATGTCTTTTTGTGTTATGATTCGATGCTTTGCCAGAGAAGTGTGTCGGACCTGTGAAGAAGTGGCGAAACAGTCGTCATAACGTCGAAGGAGGTTCTGGAGCAGTTGCTGCTTGCATTGAGGCAAGGAAGGGTTAATGTCGAATGACAGCTGCGAGTTGTGGGTCTGTGGGGTAATGGTCGCTGGATTCAAAAGGGCGAGGGTGTCAATGACTTCCACGATTTCATCGAGAAAGGCAATGGTCGTGCCTTTGTCCAGGCGACGGTGTTCTTGGCTGAAATTTCTTAGCAGCACTGCGCCCTGTCCATTCCGGAAGTCCGCAATGCCTCTTGGGATTGCGATATCACGGCCAAGCAAAAAACTGTATGTTACCTTCGACGCCGCCATGGGCATTTTCGGCAGTACCAGTGGTTACGGGGATTAGGGTCGTTGATCGGGGTGGGACGCTCACGTCATTCTCGAGAACACGGAGGGCTGCACGATTATGTGGGGCCGAGTAAGAATTTATGGCTTCATACGAGGAAAGTTTGACGGATCTGGACGCCAGGTCAATAACCGCGTGATGTTGAGTCAAGAAGTCCATGCCGAGAATGACGTCACGGGATCACTGTGGGAGCACCAAGAAAGTGGCAAGGTATGTGTGATCATCCAATGTCACCCTTGCAGTACATCGCCCCTAAGGGGTGAGGAGGTGGCCTTCCGCTGTGCGGATCTGCGGGCCGTCCCAAGCCGTCTTAACATTCTTCAGTTGTGCTGTCAACGGCCCGCTGATGACTGAGTAGTCAGCTTCTGTGTAAATCAAGGCATTTACCGGGTGGCCGTCGATAGATACTTCAAAATCGGTGGCACGTAGGCTGGAGTTGCGCGTTGGTTTTGGGTTCGGGTCACGGCTTCGTCTTGTTGCTTCGTTTTGCTTCGTCTCGCGGCTTGGGTTGTTGTGCGTTGTCATCGTCGTAGATGATGTGCTGTCGTCATATATGGTCGTCGGTGGAGGGTGTTCGGCTTTTCCTCTTGAAGCAACCTCACCTCCAAAGGTTGCTGGTTTTTGTTTCCCCTACGGGGGCTTGGGGACCTTCTTCGTTCTTTGTTGCTGCGGTTCTGTGACGTGAAGCCTGGAAATGGCAGTGATGGAGAACGGCTGGACAAGTACTCTGTATGGCGCAAGTAGTCTTCGATTGCCGGAGGTCGTTGTCCAGGGCGTGGCCGTGGTGCCCGAGATGAGAAGCCATGCAGTCCCAACCGCCTGTGGGGGCAGTGTCGAAGAATGTGGCCGGCCTCACCGCAGTGAAAGCATAGGGGACGGTTGTCGGGAGTTCTCAAGGTGTCGCATTTTCTTTGGCTCGGGCGTCTCTCGTGTGTAATGTGGGCGGGGAAGGGCGGACGGCTACTTTGGGCAGCAGCGTACCGTCGAGGACTGGGCTCGTTACGTCGGCGTGGCTTAGTGATCACTGCAGCGGCGTAAGTCATTGCTTCGGCCTCTGTTCGAGTCGTCGCTGATGAAGAGCTAAGCATCTGCTGGACTTCATCACACACTATGCCGAAGAGAGATGCTCCTTGGGGGGCTGGGGGGGTAGGAGGTAGCAATCGGCGTAGTTCTTCTATAACCACTTCTCGAATAGCTTCCCGCAGATCGTTGGTGGTTAGCCCACCTCGAATCGGTTCCGAGTAGAGCGAGCTGAGCTGAAACGGGCGGTTGTATTGCCAAGTCCGGGCGTCCAGGGTCCTTTCTATGGTGTGCGCTTCTTCAGTTAATTCGGCGACGGTTTTAGGAGGGTTCCTTATGAGACCGGCGAAAAGCGACTCCTTCACCCCTCGCATTAGGTATCCGACCTTTTTGTCTTCGGTCATGTCTTGGTCCGCTCGCATAAAAGGACGTTTCATTTCTTCGATGTACACGTTTAGGGTCTCATTGGGCCGTTGGGTTCTCGATTCTAGCAGCAGCTGGGCCCTTTTTTTCGCATGATGCTGGTGAAGGTCCTGAGAAATTGTTCAGAAATTTCTAGGTGGTCAGTGTGGTGTCATGGTTTTCATACCACGTTTTGGCGGGGCCGTCCAGGGAAAAGTAAACGTATTGCTGCTTCATTTCTTCATCCCACCTGTTCATGGTAGCCACGCGCTCGAATTGGTCGAGCCATTCTTCTGGGTCTTCAGCGGCATAACCATAGAAAGTGGGGGCACCCGCGGCTGCTGCAGCATGACAGGGGTAATGATTGATTGATATGTGGGGTTTAACGTCCCAAAACCACTATATGATTATGAGAGACGCCGTAGTGGAGGGCTCCGGAAATTTAGACCACCTAGGGTTCTTTAACGTGCACCCAAATCTGAGCACACGGGCCTACAACATTTCCGCCTCCATCGGAAATGCAGCCGCCGCAGCCGGGATTCAAACCCGCGCCCTGCGGGTCAGCAGCCGAGTACCTTAGCCACTAGACCACCGCGGCGGGGCAGCATGACAGGGGTAGGTGATTGTGGGGTGCTCATGGTGGCTGTGGAAGCGTCCTTTCGTGGTCGCGTGGAGTCCAGTAGCGGTCCAAGCTCAGGTGGCAGGTTTCGGAGGCGGCGACTGCTTCGAGTATCTGAGTCTTCAGCGTCCTCGTTCTCTGCAGTGGCTGTTTTAGGGTCGTTTTCGTGCATACCCCGCACCTCCACCAGATTTCACGTAAGAGTGAGGGTAGCCCGAAGACAGGAGACCGGGAGGCTAGTAGAAATAGAAGGAGATCCGTTTATTTGGCGGACTTGCGCCCACTAAAGGAAAACAGACACATCGGCTTAGCGGTTGGCGAACAGCGTGTTCGACGGCCGTCGGGAAACAGAATGTCCCACTGAATCGCAAGGCGCGTTCACCATCCGAGATACAGTCGCCGTAGCGTCTGGCGCAATCTCGTTATCAACGAATGGTCGACGTGCGGGCCATGATCTTCGCAGATGAATCGCGGTGCATCCTGGACCACGATAAGGCCGCGTGCCGGCGGTATCGGCATGCGCAACAATATCCGCAATACGCCTCGCGGCAATATCATCAAACATGATTTCGAGATTCTGCCTTGCATTGCTTATGGAAGGGATTTCACAAAGTTTAACATCTAATAGACCAACGACTTATTGTACGTATTTCACTCGTGGGGTCTAAAACCAAGGCCACTAAGATGAAAAAGATAACGCTGGCTGGTGCATAAAAATAATATTTCGTTTTAAAGGGCACTCATAAAACTTCTATAGTATTTGTACCATTAGTATTTTAAATCTGCACAATAGAGAGTGCGAACTTCACTCCAATAGCAGGACATTATGGACGACGAAGTTCGGTAATGCAAGACATAACGTGAGGGCGTCTGTTCCCATCCTCGTCGTGACATCTTATGGGTACCTTGCATAAGCTGTGCCGTTATGACAAAAGTAGAATCTGTGGTAGAGAACGCGCTTCCTCTTCATAATCAGCGGCAGCTACGGTACACAATGACAAAGCCAACAACGTGCAAGCCTCGACCTTAAGAAGCTTCGCCCCTAAAATGTCCTTGTCATAATTCTCAATCAGTGAACGCCACTATATCTGGAGGGTTCAGTCACACATTAATGGCCTCGAAGTTAATTTTGGTAGATAAACCAGAAACGAATTATGCTTCGTTTTTCCGTGTACCACGTGGACAGCGGATTTGGAGGCGGCTCGTATGTCGATCGTAGAAGGTTGGTTTGTTTTTAATAAAGATGGGTGTGGGCCACTAACCCCAAATGGCGCGGCGCTAGGAGGCTCCACTTTCTTGGAAATACTCACGATGATACCTCCGTACACGCGGGTAAATCATGTATGGTGGTTTTCTAAGTGCGCCACAAGCTCTATTGCACGGGCCTTGTCCTTCTTGGTGGTCATGTCTTATAGAACAATAAATCTTTCAATAGGCCAGGCAGAAAGCTTTGTTAATGTTAGAATTAGAGTACATGACTGGATGTACGTAGCGATGGGCTATTGCATATGGCTGAAATTTGTCGGCAGCATGAAATGAACCCCAGTTCATTAAAACGACCTGAGTGCCACGGCGTAAAGACTAAAGTACTCGAGACGATTTGCACATACACTTGGAAGAATATTGCATCCGATTTCCGTATAGAGCCTCGCAAAATATAGATATCTTTGAACTGAAAGGGTAGGGAGATTGTTGCGGTGGTGCATTTTTAATTGGTGGCTCACAAAGGTTGCCCTACGTTTGTGTACGGGTTGTCTGTGTGCCATGCGTTAGTTTATGTGTATGTTCTCAGGTCAGATGGAAAAAAAGCTTTATTTTGTATCCGGTGTCTTTTTGGGCTGGGCTCCCACCTAGGTGTCGGCTAAAAGGTCTTGCCTCTTAAAGGCTTTCTCGGCCTGCTGGATTACCAACAGCTGATCATTCAGGGCTGAACTGAGCAGCACGGCCAACAAACGCACGCGGAGGCTTTCGGAGCAGGCCGCGTTCTCATTACTGTGTTTTAAGGCCGGGCATTCCCATAGTATATGTTCTGAGGAAGCTCGTGCCTACATTCTTTCTATCGAGCGGTCACGCATATCTCTGGATACATAGCATGTAGTAGCATTAGATTTCTATAGGATCTGGTTTGTAACTGTCACCATTGGACAGACTGTGTCCAGTTGTTGGTAAGGAGGAGGTAAACACGCCTCTGTAAATTATAATGTTTGGTGATTTCATAGAACGTTGTCGTTCGACCCTCCCACTCTTACGCATTAGGAAATTCTAACGAGGAATTGACATTTGTCGTAGGCCGGTAAGTGAGGCCTTGAGCTACGTTGTGTGCCCCCTCGTTAGGGTTGATATCTTCCGTGGTGTCAGGTATGTGAGCTGGGAACCAGAGAATGTAAACGCATCTGTCGGCCTGGTTAGTGTTGCATGTTCTAAGAATGCGCATTGGTTCAGGGGAGATTCTCTCAATTGCAAAGTTGCGTACAGATGCTTGTGAATCACTGATTATAGACCACGTGTAAGTTTTTGATATTGCCAAAGCTATAGCTATCCCTTCCGTCATTTCAACGCGTCTCGTGTGCATTGTCAGACTGATGGTGGATTGTTTCTTGTGGTTGACTACTGCCACAACGAAGCAGCTTTTGTGTTTGTAACGAGTGGTATCTACGCAGGCTGCTTCTTTGTTGTTTTCATAGCTCTTTGTCATCGTCTTGGCTTTGCTCACCCTTCTAACTGCATTTGCACGGGGTGCATGTTTTTAAGTAACGGAGGCACTGTGTGCTTAGCCTGTACGTCACGAGAAATGTTGCGTTTGGTGCCATATTGTGCTGTGCGTATCTTTTTAGGATGTATCTACCAGTCTTCGCATGAGCCCCAGTGCTTGTTCGTAAATTTTAAAGACGGTAGTCTTTCTTGGGGACCTTGGACGCAAAAAAATGGTCTGTCTGCCTATCTGTCAGTCGGTCTATACATTTGTCCCTGTGTGTGTTTAGAACAATTTTTTCAACAATTGAATGTACTTAGTGCTTTACTATGGGAGAGCATAAAGGCGTCTCGTGGGCCTCACACTTGATGAGGCCCTGCCGACAAAAACTTCAGAATTCCATCAGTGAAAGAATTGTTCGTGCAACCATCGCGGTTGGTGTTGTCTCTTTGCCCACACCTAAAAGTACCCTAAACGGAGGGGCCAAACGATACTTCGAACGGCCGACCCCATCTACAGCGCTCACCAATATTGCTCAAAGTCCAGCATTCATACTTGTGCGATTGTCGATTAAAAAGACAATTATTGCGCACATATAAAGCACCATAACAACACGCCAATATTATGTACGTGCAGTTTATACTAGAAAAACCATACATAAGTAATTCTAAGGTCCGTAGCGTTTATCACGCTGCTCTGACCATGCAATGCTTGCAAGAAAAGGCAAGTGTTTCTAACGATTTGCTGAGATGGCACGTTGGTGGCACCTACCTGTCAACTTGGGTTCTACAGCTTGTCACCTTAGAGACGGGTGCGCACACCATTCGCTTCGTTTTCCAGGATAACTGCCAGATAGCGCTCATGTCTCACGTTTAACGTGAATTGACGTGCTAGTTCGCCTCCACTGCACGCTCAAGGCCCTCTAGCGCAGCGCCTTCAGAATACTATTCACTGATTTTCTTGCGCAGGACCTCAAATAAACGTTTTGTGTATTCTCTCCCGACGCAAGATTATCGTCATTCAATGACATTTTAGTGCAACGTGCAGACACGAGGCTATTTTTTTTTATGAGGCTCTTTAATTTCATTTTTTTCTGCTGCGAACTATCCATGGTATGCGGATACATACGTAATGTGTCTGATGACAAACGCGTGGATAAAACTCATGACATTGGCCTGATTCATGCCGCTATGCTTATTCGTAATTCTTTGATTAGGCGTATTGTTTGAAATATTGCGTATCGTTTCCCTATTAGTGCCTTTGGATTTATTATTATGGCCAGTACCCTTATCTTATCCTCAACGGGTATGGTGTGTTCACTTTGTGCTTTAAGTTGTTTGTCTCTTTATGTATGTGTGTTGTGGCGCTTGGGAGGTCGGCCTTTTAATGTTGGTCTATACAGTAGCAGCTCAAATTTTTCGGCTGAGTACGTGAGGCCAGTTTCTTCTAGGTATTGCTCTACGGTGTCGATCGCTTTTTGTAAACACTGTTCAAGTGACCCATCCCCGCCGGTGTTTACACACAGAGTAATATCATCTCCATATATTGTATGGTGCAAACCTTTTATCTTCTTTTCTAAACTACTTGGGAGGCCAGTTAGGGCTAAGTAAATAGAATAGGCGATATCACTGCACCTTGAGGCGTACCTGCACTACTCATAGATATTTCCTCGGATGTTAGGCCTCCTAAAACTATTTTGGCTCGCCTATTCGTTAGAAAATTCCGGACGTAATTATACGTCCGCTCACCTAAGCCTAAGGTACTGACATGATTCAGTAATACTTGGTGGATGACAATATCCAGTGTCCTTTTTAGATCAAGCTCAAAGATTCCTAGGGTTGATCTGGTAGGTTCATTTATGACCTGGTGTTTCAATTGTATTATGGCGTCTTGTGTACTGTGTACATAAATTCTTCCTAAATGCTATGATTGTAAATATTTGTAAGTTGTTCTCCTCTGGGTAGTTACTCAATTGGATCAGTAAGGCATGTTCAAAGTCTGTTAATTTGCCAATGAACGTATCTTCTACGTATCACAGTGTTTTCATCGCAATGGAGTCAGTGCCTGGTGCTGATGCCGTATTTAGTTTGTGTAGAACTGCTCCTACTCGGCTTCGCTGAATTCTTGATCAAGATCAAGATTTCGGACTCCTGCGTCATAGAGGTGAGTTGAGTAAATAATGGTGCCTCGGATATGTATTAAAGGATGACCTCTTTGAGAAACTTTTTTTCTGTGCCTTTATAGACATGCACAAATTTGTTCATATTTTGTCTGTGTACTTTTTCTATGCTTTCTAGGTTTAAGAAGTGTAGAAGCGAATTATACGTTTCGCCTAGGCTCAGTTGGGTGCACAATGCAGTACAAGTTTCTTCCCATTGTTGGCAACAAAGCTGTTGTGCATAATGTTCGATTTCCCTGCTAAGTGTGGCTATCTTTTTTTTCCAAACGTTTTGTTACGTTTCTGCATTTTCCAGCGTTTTCGCCGCCCTTTTTTGGCTTCTACGTATGTATTAGCCTACTGTCCAAAATTTCAAGCTTAGCTACCGGTGGGACTATTTGTGTTGCCTTCAACTGGTCAATATTAGTAATGTTTTCTGTGATGCCTTCTCGTATGTTTCTGAATTTAACCCAGTCAACTAGCCTGAGCTGTTTGCCCATGTGTTTGGTGGGACCCCCACCCCAATAAGCTGAATTTCAATAATAGAATGATCGCTTCAAAAGTGTTGCTGTATTCAGGCGCCGTGCGAATTCCGTGTACTTCTTAAAGTAAGGTTGGGCGTGGTATCACCACAGACACAATTTCTTTGCCTAGTAAGCATTGTGGGGGCAGTGATGAGGGTTAGGCTTTCCTTTTGTGAGTCGAGCGAGAAGTCCCTGCTTTTTGGGCGAACGTGTTTACAGCCACATGTAGAATGAGGGGCATTGAAGTCCCCTTCAATTATTACTACTCGGTCGCCTGCTATTGTAAGCGTGCGCTTAAAAAGAGTTAAAAATCTGTGCCCTGTGAATTTCGCTTTACTGTACACGTTTAGGATGAGCACACTGTCCTTTGTTTTTCTTGTGGGTATGGTTTCAAGTAGTGTATAATTTATACCGGGAACCTGCGGGCTCTGTTGAACTGCCATGTGGCCTTTCCGCACTAAAGTTGGAAGGGCTTTAGTGTCCCCCTCGGCACTACCGATAGAGCAATAGCCAGACAACTTAGTGAGACCAAGCGTCACCTGTCACACGATAATATCTTGTTTTTCTTTATCTTTGAGATACTGATGTAGGATGACTTTCTTGTTTCGGTAACTTCTGCAATTCTAATGCCATATTACATATTTGTTTCTTCTGTCCATGGCGGCAATTATTCCTGAGGAGTTGCTGGGTTCATGATAGCCGGCTTAAGTCGTGAAGATTTGATGGCTGTTTTAATGGGCGCTACTCCAATGGCTTGTACGCTTGTAGCAGAGGGCCAATTTTTCCAGTTCTGGTAACCTAGTAGATAGGCTATCTAGTTGCTGCTGGAGAACGTGCTGTTGTTGTATAGCTGTGTTAATTCGCTGCATAATAGCCGTTCCCCACTCTTTGCTTTGCGCTCCCATGCTTTCCCTAATGTCGTTCATTGTCTATGTTTGAGTTTTCACAGCTATTTCAACTTTGCTTATTCGTGAATCTATGTATTGCTCAAACTCGTCTTGACATTAATGCAACATGTTAGCAGTCTTGGTTTTCTTGTGCTTGCTAGTACCATCGCCATTGTTCTCTACAGCGTTACGTTTTGGGGCGAGAGAATCAGAGCTCTCTCCTTACTGGTCACACTATCCTGTGTTATAATCATTGTGGTATGCACTGCACCATGGTTGTTCTTTAGTTGTGAATTTCCTTCCTTAATTTTTAAATGTGAAGCATTTTTTCAGCGAACTTAGGCGACTATGAGCGTATCTATCTATCTATCTATCTATCTATCTATCTATCTATCTATCTATCTATCTATCTATCTATCTATCTATCTATCTATCTATCTATCTATCTATCTATCTATCTATCTATCTATCTATCTATCTATCTATCTATCTATCTATCTATCTATCTATCTATCTATCTATCTATCTATCTGCGTACGACTTTTAGCCTTCCTGTCTGTTTTGATATTGGTATCAACACACTCACAAACTCAATGTTGCCGGACTGCTGTCACTGCTTGAGCTGGGTTTGGCGAAACAGCTTCCACAGCGAATTAAGCCCACCGGAACTGCTCCTCCACCTCTCAGCCAATGAGCACAGATTATTCCAACTGCGGGAGCGAGAGCGGCCGCGTCAGCAGCACGGGTAAGTGAGCTCTGCACAGATCTACCTATAACATCAGCAAATTTGGTCCTAGGAAGGTCAGAGTGGTGTCTATTTGTTTGTGAAGATACAAGAAGTTCAACCGCTACAATCATTGCTATTACAAACGAAAATTTTAAATTTCAGGAGCGGAAAACCGTGTGAATCTGTGAAAACAACAACAGTCGGACCACGTGCCTTGTGCCGCGCAGTTCCCAACAGGATAAAAAAAATCGCGTGTTGGTGGAACTACATTAAGAGGCCTGAGGTGCGGCCTCACCGGTAACCACCGCCGGGAACGCACTCCCTCACCAGAGAAAGATTGGCCACACTGGTGCACTATCTGGCCACTACCTCCCACATGGATACGCCAAATAACTCACGGCCCTCAGTCTTCAGCAGCTGCGAAGCAACTGGCTACGGCGGTGGTCAGATCTGCAACGCAGCAGAGGGTTCTAAGAATCTCTGGACTACTGGCCGCCATTGGAACCTGAACTTGGAAACGTTTAACGCTAGAACCTTATCTAGCGAGGGAAGTCTAGCTGTACTATTCGAAGAGCTAGAGGGTGTTAAATGGGATATAATAGGGCTCAGTGAGGTTAGGAGGACAGATGAGGCCTATACGGTGCTACAGAATGGGCACGTTCTTTGCTATCGGGGCTTGGCAGACAGAAGAGAACTGGGAGTGGGGTTCCTAATTCACAGAAACATAGCTGGCAACATAGAGAATGATTATAGCATTGTTGAAAGGGTGGTAGGTATTGTAATGAAACTGAATAAAAGATAGAAGAAGAAGGTAGTACAGGCTTATGCGCCTACATCCAGCCATGGTGACGCTTCAGTTGAGAGCTTCTATGAAGACGTGGAATCGGCAATGAGTAAAGGGAAAACACAGTATAATATAGTGAGGGGCGACTTTAATGCAAAGGTAGGGAAAAAGCAGGCTGGAGACAAGGCAGTAGGAGATTATAGCATCGGCACTAGAAACGCCAGAGGAAAGCTACTAGTAGAATTTGTAGAACGCAATAATTTGCGGATTTTGAATACCTTCTACCGAAAACGAGAAAACCGCAAGTGGACATGGAGGAGCCCTAATGGTGAAAATAAAAACGAAATAGACTTTATAATGACCGCGCACCCAGGAATCGTGCAGAATGTGGATGTGGTTGGCAAGGTACGATGCAGTGACCATAGAATGGTACAGTCTCGAATTCGCCTAGACTTGAAGAAGGAACGACAGAAACTGATACGCAAGAAGCCAATCAATGAGCTAGCACTGACAGGGAAAGTACAGGAATTCAGAGTGTCACTGCAGAACAGGTACTCGGCTTTTAGTCAGGAAACCAACCTTAGCGTAGATACAATGAATGATAATCTGACGAGTATCATTACGGAGTGTGCAGTGAAAGTTGGAGGCAGGGTAGTTAGACAGGACACTGGCAAGCTTTCCCAGGAAACGGAGAACCTAATTAAGAAGCGTCAAACCATGAAAGTGTCAAGTACAACAGACGAAATAGAACTGGCAGAGCTTTCGAAGTTGATTAAAAGACGTAAAGTTCGCGATGTAAGAAGGTATAACATGAAGAGAATTGAACACGCTCTGAAAACGGAGGAAGCTTCAAAGCAGTGAAGAGGAAACTTGGGATAGGCAAAAGTAGGATGTATGCACTAAGGGACAAAGAAGGCAAAATAACTACAATATGGATAGGATAGTTAAAATAGCGGAGGAGTTTTACAGAGATCTGTACAGTAGCCGAGACAACCACGACCCTAATACTATAAGAACTAGCAGTAACCCAGACGACACCCCACCAGTAATGATAGGAGAAGTCAGAAAAGCTTTGGAGAGCATGCAAAGAGGCAAAGCTGCTGGTGAGGATCAGGTGACATCAGATCTGCTGAAAGATGGAGGACAGATTGTGGTAGAAAAACTAGCCACCCTGTTTACGAGGTGTTTCCTGACAGGAAGGGTACCAGAGTCTTGGAAGAACGCTAACATCATCTTAATACATAAGAAAGGAGATGACAAGGACTTGAAGAATTACAGGCCGATCAGCTTGCTCTCTGTAGTGTACAAGCTATTTACAAAGGTAATTGCTAACACAGTAAAGAAAACAATAGAATTCAATCAACCAAAGGAACAAGCAGGATTTCGAGCAGACTACTCAACAAATGACCACATTCATACTATCAATCAGGTAATAGAGAAATGCTCAGAGTATAACCAAGCACTATACATAGCCTTCATAGATTACGAGAAGGCGTTTGATTCTGTAGAAATATCAGCCGTCATGCAGACACTGCTGAATCAGGGCGTAGATGAAGTATATATAAACACTCTGGAAGAAATCTGCAGGGAATCAACTGCTACCATAGTGCTTCATAAAGAAAGCAACAGAATACCAATCAAGAAGGGTGTAAGGCAGGGGGACACAATCTCCCCAATGCTATTTACCGCGTGCTTACAGGAGGTTTTCAGAAGCCCAGAATGGGAACAGTTAGGGATAAGAGTTAATGAAGAATACCTCAGTAATCTGCGCTTTACCGATGACATTGCATTGCTGAGTAACTCAGGGGACGAATTGCAACTCATGATTACGGAGTTACACAGGGAGAGCAGAAAGGTGGGTGTTAAAATTAATCTGCAGAAAACGAAAGTAATGTACAACAACCTCGGAAAGGAACAGCGCTTCGAGATAGGTAATAGTGCACTGGAAGTTGTAAAAGACTATGTCTACTTAGGGCAGGTAATAACCGCAGAGCCTAACCACGAGATTGAAGTAACTAGAAGAATAAGAATGGGGTGGAGCACATTCGGCAAGCACTCTCAAATTATAATAGGTAGATTGCCATTATTCCTTAAGAGGAAGGTATATAACAGCTGTATCGTGCCGGTACTTAGCTAAGGAGCAGAAACCTGGAGACTCACAAAGAGGGTTCAGCTTAAATTGAGGACGACGCAGCGAGCAAAGAAAAGAAAAATGGTAGGTGTAACCTTGAGAGACAAGAAGAGAGCGGAGTTGATAAAGGTACAAACGGGGGTTAAGGATATCATAGTTGAAATAAAGAACAAGAAATGAACATGGGCCGGGCATGTAGCGCGTAGACAGGATAACCGCTGGTCATTAAGAGTAAATAACTGGATTCCCAGAGAAGGAAAGCGGGTTAGGGGGAGACGGAAGGTTAGGTGGGGAGATAAAATTAAGAAGTTTGCGGGTATGAATTGGCAGCAGCAAGCACTAGACCGGGTTAGCTGGCGGAACATGGGAGAGGCCTTTGTCCTGCAGTGGACGTAGCCAGGCTGATGATGATGATGAGGATCAATACCAAAATTAGTATGGCATAACAAAAATATATGAAAAATATTTGACCAGTGATAACATGAAAACCATGATATGTATGTCATGAATGTCATGATTTACATATCATGTTGCTGCAGCCCTTGCGGTGGTTTCGTTCACAAGGAATGTTGCAAAACTGGTATGGTATAACATGATTGCAAAAAGAACACAAGCGACAAACCCTAACTTAAAATTTATGACGACACATCCAAACATGATAATCACAACGTGCGTGTCATGTAACAACATGACTAAATGCCACACTCATGATGCGCTCGCGGCAGTTTCGCTAGCTTCACATATGCCAAATTTTGTATTACGTGACGTCAATAGATGACGAAGGTATGTGACTGGTGCAAACATGATAACCAAGAAATGCGTGTAATGTGAGAACATGACTACAGGCCACTGTCAATGCGCCAATACATTTCGACGTTACGCGGTGCACGTGCACACCGGCGTTCCATTTCAACGGGTAACGCCGGCGTTTCCACACCAGGCGTCGGTCCTGCGATATACTCGCATGTGCGTTTCAGCGCGTCCGGCGTCTATCCCTCTCGAAAAGAGGGAGACGGACACAGTGTTGTATGGGTCAACGCATCGGCTTGATATGCCGTATGTCTCATTTAGCGCCAGTTGCCCTCGGGTGGCGCTGTCGGACGCTGTTCGCGCTTGGCGTCAGACTATACACCAGAACACAGCGAGCTCAGTGCTAGCTGACATATTGAAAAGCGTGTGATGCCGTCTGTTGCAAGCGCTGTAAAGCACCCCTCTTAATTGCCAGGTGAGCAAATGCTCCTATTCAAATGCGAAACTTCACAGCTTGAGTCCGGCTGTAAACATGTTTCACGCTGTTTCTGGGCTGGACGTTTATGCTTATTTCATGTCAAACGTAGAGGAGACCTTCTTTCAGAGTCAGGAATGTCTGCAGCACGTGCATTGCAGACTACGGAAGCAGGTTTACCAGATACGTACTATTGTGATTGAAAGAAACGAGAACAGTGGAAAGCGTTGCTTTCGACTGAGTCGAACTGCGGCGTGCCTTTGCTGCGACAAGGCAGAATTTGTGCTGTAAGCCAGCGTCAATGTAGCGCTAGAACCTGGTTCCAACTGACGCTCATGCACCGCATGTGTATCAATTGCCAGTCCTGCCTGCCACTCGGAACACACACGCGCTGCAGAAGTGCCAGCCAGAACAAGATATTAGAATGCTACGATGACACCAGCCGAAAGCACGTGTAGATTCGCCTAGTGACAGTCAAGGCATGTCACAGTTCGACCGAGCCGAAAGTCATGCTTTCCACGCCGTTCGCGCTTTGCGATTACAGGCCGTTACAGTTGTACTAAACATGCGCGGGGCGTGCATCCACGCGTGAGTTGTACTACATATATCGTATCATTGACAAGCGGCCTGCGCAACAGCACGGCAATAGTTTTGTGCCTAATGCTACAGGCATAATGCACGCGAATCGCTTCTGTATAGTGCAACAGCTAGAGTCGCGCTTGAATAAACTCAATGAGTATAATTGCTTGTAGACTTCACTGGGCTCGTAGTTTTTCCTGCTGATTGCGATTATACGCTAAAGTGGTGGACCTCGGCGCTTTTTGTTGTGAACGGTAAACTGTGCCATCGCAAAACACCGCACCGGCAAAATTCCCGCGATGCGCTGTGAACTTTTAGGCAGTGCCCAGCAGTCTCTTCCTCACCCCTTCGCGGTGGTCTAGTGGCTAAGGTACTCGGCTGCTGACCCGCAGGTCGCGGGTTCAATTCCCGGCTGCGGCGGCTGCATTTCCGATGGAGGCGGAA
Organism: Rhipicephalus microplus; assembly: GCF_013339725.1. Taxonomy (NCBI): domain Eukaryota; kingdom Metazoa; phylum Arthropoda; class Arachnida; order Ixodida; family Ixodidae; genus Rhipicephalus; species Rhipicephalus microplus. The sequence continues at coordinate 61,784,803 of NC_051174.1, forward strand.
ATGTTGTAGGCCCGTGTACTCAGATTTGGGTGCACGTTAAAGAACCCCAAGTGGTCAAAATTTCCGGAGCCCTCCACTACGGCGTCTCTCATAATCAAACGGTGGTTTTGGGACGTTAAACCCCACGAATCAATCAATCAATCAATCAATCAATCAATCAATCAGCAGTCTCTTCCTCTTGTGCTGGTTGTTGTCGCACCAGATGACAGCGCAGTGGTTACCAGATGACGTCTTATCGCCGGCGCAGCGTAAACAGTCGCTTTTTCACATTTTTAACTCCCAGAGCCACTACCTTCCATGCTAGCGAGGCGCGCTTGAGCAGTTTCAAACAATTTGTGGCGTCTCTGGGAGCGAGTATATACCACCGTAGCGCCTGGTTTCGAGATAAGCGTGCACTCGTCTATAAAGTGCTCGCGGTTGTGTTAACGTAGCGTCGCTGCGCCCAGCGTGAGCGCGCGTCAACGCTACATTGGAGCATATTGGGCGCTTTATAATGCGCTCACAGCCGTTTTTCTAGCTACACATATACCAAACTTGGTGTCACGGGCGTCAAGGGGTTAAGTAAGTAAATGCGTGCACTATAAAAAAAGAGCGAGTAAAAAGAGTGTTTTTTTGTCCCACAACAATAATCATCATCTATATTGCGTTCCATCCTTTCGCTATCGCTCTGCGCCCGGTACATTCCGGTCACGATCGACATGCCCATTATCAGGGTTACATTGCATTATTGATAGTAAAGTGGCCAGCGCCGAGCTTTCAAGAAAGGAAGCGCACGCAAGCCTGATGACGATTATTGATGTGGGACAAAAAGACACCCTTTTTACTCGATATTTTTTTAGAGTGTGGTGCAACCATGATAATCCCGACAAGCTGACATCATACCACACTCATAGCGTGGTCGCGGTCATTTCACTAGCACCATATATACATAGCTCCACATATATATGGTTGGGGAAGGTAAACGAGACATTCAAACTTGATTATCATGACACAAAAGTCATGTACGACATCGTTTACCTCCACCTCGAAACATTGTGCTCATTTCAAAGTGACATATCAAGCTTTCTCATTTAGGCTTCACATAACATCGATTCCCACTGTACATGGGATCTGCCGTTCTTTTTATTCTGTTACATCATGGCGGCGATCATCTGATTGTTTTTCATGATAATTTGCTTAAGTTGTGCTAACTCTTCCTCGAGTTTGGGGACTATCTGGTCAGAAGCAGCCTCCGACTCTGCGCGCGTCCCCTTGACCCTGCTCGCCCAGCTCACCTTGAACGAAGTGTCGGTGCCAGGGTTTTCAGGTTCCTTGACCCTTGACTGGAAGCGTGAATTTGACATTGAGTGGTTCCTGGACGTCGAGCGGTTCCTGGATCTGGAGTATTTCCTGGACCTTGAGCGGCTTTTCCTCTCAAGCTGCAAACTGGGAAGGACTCCGATATGTTGTTTCCCGCTGTGTTGGCGTGAGATGTCCTGTCTTGTGCTGCAAAGACAAATTATTTTCTTCTTGTCTGTCTCTTTCCTAGCCTCGTTTCCGCACTAGGAATGATGTCTTATATCTTGCTTTGCAGGTTCAGCCTGCTGTTGGGTGGTCTTCGTCACATAAATGGCACCTGGCCTGCATTCGTGGCTTTCGGGAGGATCAGGCATCCTCCAGCCACGGCATAACTTGTCCTTAGGGTTAGGGCAAAAATCAGCCCTATTGCCACGTTCCATTTCCCAAGTTTTCGTTATCGTCCCAAAACACCACACGATTCTCAGCGCAAACCGCGCCTACAGTTTTCGAGAAGGTTCCGGACTGTAGTAGATCATTTCGATAAGATCACGCCCACTGTGCGAACGGTACAGATTGCTCTGTAACCTACGCCACCGCAAGCGATAACGCTACAACATTCGATGGCAAGAGTATAAATGCCGACGCGCTTCACCGCTAGTCAGTTGTTGAACGAAGGCCGACGCTCCGTTCGCCGCTATTAGTCCGAGACTGCTATCTGTGCGAGACTGCTGCTGTAATTGGACTTTCCGTTTACCGGGCGCAGGTTCGCCCAAATAAACAGGTAAATCCCAACACGAAGTCTCCTGTCTTCGGCCACGTCACGACCCCGTGACATCTGGTGGAGGTGCTGCTTCGTTCATGTACCGGACGCCCCCGTCAAGCCGTGAACCCAGCCCACGCCGCAGAGAAGACTCCGACGCCAACCAAGAGCAGCGAACAAGCCGCCGACAGCAAGTTCTCCCATCGGAGTACGGGCTTCTACAAGAGAAGGCGCGGAAAGCCAAAACCATGACCTCTACTGTAGCGACCATGACAACCGGAACGTCCCAGCCCGCGATCGTCATTCATCAACCCAGGGAACCACCAACGTTTCATGGGTCATTGTTTGAAGACCCGGTAACCTGGCTAGAAACATACGACCGTGTGGCCGCCCTCAACCGCTGGGACAACGAAAAAAAGCTCCGTGGTGTGTACTTCTACCTGGAAGACACCGCAAGGACCTGGCTAGAGAATCGGGAGTCCATGCTCCGAACGTGGGATGTCTTCTGCGGCGCATTTCTGCAAACGTTCGCCAGCGTCGCTCGCAAAGAGAGGGCCGCTGCTCTACTAGAGACCCGGGTTCAACTTCCAAATGAAAAGTTTGGAATTTTTACAGAAGAGATGACCCGCCTATTTCGTCACGCTGACCCAGACATGCCTGAGGAGAAGAAAGTTCGTTTCCTCATGCGAGGGGTCAAACAGGAGCTCTTCGCGGGACTAATGAGGAATCCACTTAACATCGTCCAAGAATTTGTATCCGAGGCGAACACCATAGAAAAAACCCTGGACATGCGCACCAGACAGTATAATTGTCGCCTGACTCCAGAATGCCCTGCTGCTCAAGCCTGTGACTCCGACAACCTGCGTGAAACAATCCGAGCGATTGTGCTGGAAAAGCTGCACAAACTGTTGCCTTCGGCGCAACCTCAAGTGGATTTGATCGCCGACATTGTGCGAGAAGAAGTTCAGCAATCGCTTCGAATTCCCCAAACACCGCTGCCCGAGCCAGAAACTATGAGCTACGCCGCTGCAGTGCGCCACAACGCTCCTCCCCGTCCACGCCGAAACCCCGCCCCGTCGCACTTCCGTCGCCAGACGCCACCGCCGTCACCACCCCCACTGACGTCCTACCGTTCCCCAACGGCCCAGCACAGTGCGCCGAGGAAAGCGGACGTTTGGCGTGCACCCGACAACTGCCCGCTCTGCTACCACTGCGGCGAGGCCGGGCACACATACCGCCGTTGCCAGTACCGACAGATGGGACTGCGTGGCTTCGCCGTCAATGCACCGCGTCCGCAGCCAGGAGATCGGCCACGTGACATCGCCGACTACCTGACAGGAACTCAATCCCTCCCGTTCGCCGTCGCCCAGCCGCTGCATGTCACCGCACCCGCGGCAGTACTCTGGCACAACCGGGGCCGATCTCCTAGCCCGTGTTCGGGAAACTAAGGGCAGCGACCGATGGAGGTACGGTTACTGTGCGACGAACTAGCGAAGATCCTCCGACGACGACGCCGCCGCGACGGAGCTTTCCGAACACAACGCCAACCAGACGAAGCCCTGACGGCAAAAGCTCACTTACCGAAGTGGCCTGACGATGCAACATGGAAGCAGCAGAACAAGCTGACGCAGCCGTGACCCGACGCCACGCCCTAACTGTAATGCGAGATGGCAAACTAGCGACCTCGACGTTCTTATCGACGGCCACAGTGTGACCGCTCTCGTCGATACTGGAGCTGACTATTCTGTCATCAGTGGGTCGTTCGCCGCGAAGTTGAAGAAAGTTTGGACAGCTTGGAAAGACCCTGAATTCCGCTCAGCTGGAGGTCATCTCGTAACGCCTGCAGGAATCTGCACAGCGAGAGTCACCATTAACGGCTGTATTTATGCTAGAGACTTCGTAGTGCTACAGCGTTGCTCGAGAGATGTCATCCTTGGCATGGACTTCTTATGCCTCCATGGTGCTGTCATCAACCTAAAAACAAAGTCGATAACATTATCCACAGAAGAAGCACTACCGCCACGCACGCCGTCAGGTCACCATGCCTTGAATGTGCTGGAAGAACAAGTCACCATTCCGCCTCGCTCAAGCGTCATTATTTCAGTCGGCGCTCTTAACTCACCTGACATGGAAGGCGTCGTTGAAGGCAGTCAGCATCTGTTGGTTCCCGAAATATTTGCGTCGCAAGAGGAATTGAAGAGCTGCGGGGAGGCAAAGCAACGGTTATGCTCACGAATTTAAGCAATGAGTACAAACATGTGAACAAAGGAACAACGGTCGCATACATCGAAGAAATTGTCGAAGCCACCAGTGCTTTCGCCCTCGCCGATTCTGCGGAACCTGCTCAGAGGAACCAAGCCCCTCCCATAGCTTTCGACGTCAATCCCACACTTCCGAACGATAAGCAAGAACAGCTCAAGGACCTGCTCCTGCAATACGAAGATTGCTTTTCGTCGTCATCGAAAATTCGGCAGACCCAATCACGAAACATCGCATCATAACCGAAGAAAATGCCAGACCACTCCGTCAGAGTCCGTACAGGGTTTCGACGCGAGAACGTGAGGCCATGAAGAGACAAGTTGATGAAATGCTGCGGGATGACATCATCCAGCCGTCCAAGAGCCCATGGGCATCCCCCGTGGTGTGGTGAAGAAAAAGGATGGGACCCTACGTTTCTGCGTCGATTATCGCCGCCTGAACAAAATCACAAGAAAGGACGTATATCCTCTCCCACGAATAGACGACGCACTTGATGGGCTCCATAACGCCAAGTACTTTTTGTCAATGGACCTCAAGACTGGCTATTGGCAAATCGAAGTCGACGAAAGAGACCGAGAGAAGAAGGCGTTTATAACTACGGACGGCCTCTTCGGGTTTAAGGTGATGCCCTCCGGTCTTTGCTCAGCGCCTGCAACTTTTAAACGCGTTATGGATACAGTACTGGCAGGATCTAAGTGGCAGATTTGCCTTGTGTACTTGGACGATGTCGTCGTGCTTTCCTCGAGTTTTGACGAGCATCTTCGGCACGTTGATACTGTACTTCAAGCCATCAAGACGTCCGGACTCACACTGAAGCCAGAAAAGCGCTGATTTGCGTACGAGGAGCTCTTGTTTCGGGGGCACGTTATCAGCAAATCTGGAGTTCGTCCCGATCCACGGAAAATAGCCGCCATCGCCGACATCCCGCCGCCCACTGACAAGAAGGCCGTGCGCCGATTTCTGGGCCTGGCGCCAATTATAGGCGGTTCGTGAAAAACTTCGCCCGCATCACCGATCCTCTCACTAACCTTACCAAGGCCGCCGTGAAATGCAAGTGGGAAACGCTACAGGAACACGCTTTCCAGGAGCCTAAACATCGCCTCCAGACGCCTTCGTTACTCGCCCATTTCGACGAATTCGCCTAGACAGAAATACATACTGACGCAAGCAGCATAGGTCTTGGCGCCGTTATTGTGCAGAGGGCTCACGGACTTGAAAGGGTTATTAGTTATCCCAGCTGCGGCGGCTGCATTTCCGATGGAGGCGGAAATGTTGTAGGCCCGTGTGCTCAGATTTGGGTGCACGTTAAAGAACCCCAGGTGGTCTAAATTTCCGGAGCCCTCCACTACGGCGTCTCTCATAATCATAGAGTGGTTTTGGGACGTTAAACCCCACATATCAATCAGGGTTATTAGTTACACCAGCCGATCGCTATCCAAAGCAGAAGCAAATTATTCCACACAGAAAAGGAATGCCTCGGCATATGTGGGCCACGTCGAAATTTCGCCCCTACCTCTACGGCAGGCCCTTCAAAGTTTTGAGCGACCATCACGCCTTGTGTTGGCTAGCCACCTTGAAGGACCCTTCAGGTCGCCTCGCACAATGGAGCCTGAGACTTCAAGAATATGACATAACTGTCATTTACAAGTCCGGCAAAAAACACTCCGACGCCGACAGTCTCTCTCGTGCGCCTGTCGACCAACCGCTACCCGACGACCCGGATGACGACTACTTCCTGGGAACGATAACTACAGATGACTTTGCTGAACGACAGCGGGCCAACCCGGAACTTAAGGCCCTAATAGAATACCTCTAAGGCAGGACAGCCGAAGTCCCGAAGGTATTCAAGCGCGCACTTCCGTCGTTCTTCCTACGAAACGGTCTCCTACAAAAGAAAAACTTTTCACCGCTTCGAGCTAAGTACTTCCTTGTGGTGCCTTCAGCTCTGCGACCAGAACTCCTGCAGGCCCTGCACGATGATCCGACGGTAGGGCACCTCGGTGTTTCTCGCACGCTCGCGAGGATACAAGAAAGGTACTACTGGCCACGTCTTACCACCGACGTCACTCGTTATGTGAGGACATGCCGGGACTGTCAGCGACGCAAGACACCGCCGACAAGGCCAGTGGGACTTCTGCAGCCAATTGATCCACCTTGCCGACCTTTCCAGCAGATTGGTATGGACCTACTAGGGCCATTCCCGACGTCGGCTTTCGGAAACAAGTAGATCGTGGTAGCTACCGACTACCTCACCCGCTACGCCGAGACAAAAGCCCTGCCAAAAGGCAGTGCATCCGAGGTAGCTAAGTTCTTCGTCGAAAATATCGTCCTACGTCACGGCGCCCCGGAGGTCCTTATCACCGACAGAGGAACGGCATTCACTGCCGACTTAACTCAAGCGATCTTGGCATACACCCAAACAAACCACCGCCGGACGACAGCGTACCACCCAATGACCAACGACCTCACGGAGCGGCTTAACAAGACGATCGCCGACATGCTGTCAATGTACGTCGATGGCGAACACAAGACTTCGGACGCCATTCTTCCGTATGTGACCATCGCATACAACACGGCGGTGTAGGAGACGACGCAGATATCTCCATACAAATTGGTCTATGGAAGGAGCCCGGCAACGACGCTTGATGCCATGTTACCCAATGTCACCGACGAAGAAAGCCTCGATGTGAGCCAGTACCTTCAAAGTGCCGAAGAAGCCCGACAACTTTCGCGTCTCCGTATCAAGAATCGATTGACGCCAGACAGCCACTGTTACAACCTTCGACGACGCTTCGTGGAATACCAGCCCGGTGAACGTGTTTGGGTGTGGACGCCGATACGCCGACGTGGACTAAGTGAAAAGCTTCTGCGACGCTACTTCGGACCGTACAGGGTGGTTCGACGTCTAGGCCCACTTGATTACGAGGTTGTCCCCGACGGCATCACGAACTCTCAACGACGCCGATCATGACCTGAAGTTGTGCATGTCGCGCGCCTCAAGCCGTTTCATGCGCGTTAACAAACTGAAACAGTGTTTTTTTTGTATTATTGTTTCATCGTAATTTATTCATTGTACTTTCTTGCATTATTATTGTACCCTCGTCTTTAGTTAAAGCATCAGGACGATGCCTTTTTTCAGAGGGGGGCAATTCCACGTTTCATTTCCCAAGTTTTCGTTCTCGTCCCAAAACACCACACAATTCTCAGCGCAAACCACGCCTGCAGTTTTCGAGAAGGTTCCAGACTGTAGTAGATCATTTCGATAACATCACGCACACTGTGTGAACGGTACAGATTGTTTTGGAACCTACGCCACTGCCAGCGATAACGCTAGAACATTCGATGGCAAGATTATAAATGCCGACACGCTCCGCTCGCCGCTATCAGTCCGAGACTACTATCTGTGCGAGACTGCTGCTTTAATTGAACTTTCCGTTTACCGGGCACAGGTTCGCCCAAATAAACAGTTAAATCCCATCACGAAGTCTCCTGTCTTCGGCCACGTCACGACCCCGTGACCCCGTTCCAACATCCACAGTGGTAGAACATGTCTAGTTGTTTTCTGTATAACAGACATCGTAGCAGGGCCCCACCGTATTTCACGTAGCTTGGGACACGGTAGCCGTCGAAGTGTATAACCGCATTTGTGGTGTTGCCCATTCGCTTGGCCACGAGCGCAGTTTCCACTATGGCGTCTCTCATAATCAAATAGTTGTTTTGGGACGTTAAACCCCACAAATCAATGAATCAATCAATCAGTTGAGTTCCTGGGACTTACGACGTTTTCAGTTATATCTCGGGCTGTGTCTTCTAGCGGTATTCTCCGGATCACATCTTGAAGGTGTTTTCTAGAGCTGCTTCATAAGCGCCCTCATCAAATGCTTGCGTGCCTATTTTGATACGGGTGATTCGCTGGTATTGGTTAGCATGTACTTCGACAGTAGTGCTTACCACAATGACGTTTCGTTGGTAGTTGAGCCAGATTCTGCCTTGCTCTCGGACTTCGCTTGGTATATCGACCGCTTGGTAGACGCTGTTGGCAATGCGGTCGGGACTGTGATCACTGACGCGAAGTAGCCCACGAGGTGAAACGATTATCTTGTAGTCTTCCCTCGGAATTGGAGGCATGCTGCTAGCTCTGGTAATTTGGCGAAGTCATTGTCTTCTCAGTTTCTTGTCCTGTTGTCTCACAAACGAGTGTTCACAAGAGGACGCGCCGCCAAATTCTCGCGACTAAGAGCTAGAGAGACGGCTCATGGTCAACGATAAAGAAGAAAACAAGCATCCAAAGACTCCCTGGGCGTGCCGTCTCTCTTCCCCTCTGAAGCGCAGTTCGCCGCCTACCGTCCTCACTTCGGTGGCCGAGCAAGCCCTAGAAGGTTGTCGAGGGAAAGGGGCGTGATGATGCAGAGTTGCGTCATGTGTCGCGGTCGGCCATCGAAACATCTCGCTCTTTCCCCAGCCTCAACTATGCATCGCACCGACGAAACGATGAGAAGTTTCTGGAATCTAGCGCGAAAGGTATTTAACCGAGCAGCAGAGCAGGGAGATCGGGAGAAGAAGGAAGTTTGCGCCAGTGGGCGTACGATGGTCCGCCTTGTCAGCGAAGCCTTTTGTCCTTAGTGACAAAGGAGAAGAAGGAAGTGTGCGCCAGTGGGCGTAGGGTGATCCGCCTTGTCGGCGAAACGTTTTGTCCAAGGTGACAAAGGAGGAAAAGAAGACGATTTCCATCTGAGGAGTGAAGACTCGTGCGACAGGCAGGAGTGTGTGTCTGCCGCCAGCGAGCGAAGACGCGTGGCAACAGCTGCGCGTAGGAAGCCACCGTGTTACCGTCGAAGAAGTTTGGTGCTTGGAGAGCGGCCAATTGAAGACGCGAGGTCTCCTGGAAGAGAAACTTCGGGGGCAGCGGAACGACAACAGCGCTGGACTTTGAGTGAGTGATTCTCGGAAGACTATCATACAGACGTTTGTTCCAAGGACTTGGGACTCAATAAGCTTTCGAACTCTTTAGTCTTTAAGTGTCTTGGTTGTTCAATGCATGCGACTGCATTGTATTGCGTATTGTTGTTTGTGTCCGTTGTTTCGAGTGTGGCTGATTGCACTGTGTAGTACGTTGTTTGATTGGTGACATATCGTATTCAACTATTGTCGAGTGTGCATATTTTTGTATCCATTTGGTCTGCCATAATTGAGAATGTAATTTTGTTTTGTTTATCAACTCTCGGCTCTGACTTGTTTTTTGGGCTACAGCCGGCGTCCGCTGGCGCGCCAAATAGGACCACTTCTAAATTGTCCATGCTTTCGTGGTGCAGTTTGGGGGCCGATTTTTCGGTCCTTGAAATTAACCCAGTTATCGCCTCCCTAATTAACGGGACTTGTGACAATTACTCTGGCGTCCACGGCAGGACCTTTTTGATGCACAGTGTGTCCAAAGTAGTGAGAAAGAGCGTCGAGTTGTTGATAGTGCTATGAGAACAATTTTGTGTGTTGCTCAGTGTTCTCGTTAACGAGTGCAGGAGATTGTTCCGATAGACTGATTTAGGCAGATACTTATTGCACGTGCCAAGGTTTTATTTACGAGACATCATGGATCTCAAAAAGTTAGTAGCTCTTGGTGAGGAGATGGGTTTTTCTGGCACCGAACTACGGAAGCGGGTCACCCAGAAGGACAAAAAAAAAATAAAAAGAGAGGGCCAAAGAAAAAAAGGCAGCTGAGCTGGAAAAAGAAAGGTTGGCGGTTGAAAGAGCCAAAGCAGAAAAAGCAGCTCAGTTAGAGAGAGAAAGGCTGGCCGCTGAAATGGCGAATGAAGAAAGAGAGGCAAAGGAGCAACAGCTGAAAGAAGAAAGAGAGCAGCAATTGAAGTTGGAGCTGGAGAGAGAAAAGTTGGCAGCCAAAAAGGCGAGAGAAGAAAGAGAGGCAAAGGAGCGACAGCTGAAAGAAGACAGAGAGGCAAATGAGCGACAGCTGAAAGAAGAAAGAGAGCAACTATTGAAGTTGGAGCTGGAGAGAGAAAGAATGGCAGCTGAGAGGGCGAAAGAAAAAAGAAAGGAAAAGGAACAGCACCGACAGCTTGAGATGGAACTCGAGCGACTCCGTTCGCGACAGCGAAATGAAACTCCCCTTCAAGCTAGAGTTGAAAGCAGCAAACGGGAAGATCATGGCTTCCGCTTGAACCTAAGCAAGCCGCTCGTAGCGTTTGATGAAAGGAAGGACGACCTTGACGCGTACCTTCACAGATTTTAGACGATTGCAAGAAGCCAGAACTGGTCGGAACATCAATGGGTAACTGCTTTGAGTACCTGCTTGAGTGGCGAAGCGCTCAGTCTGTACGGTAGGCTGGCGCCAACCGATGCAGCCAACTATGCAAAGGTGAAAGCTGCTTTGTTGAAGCGATTAAGATTTACTGTGGAAGGTTTCTAGGACATATTTCGGACAGGAAAGCCAGCTGATGGTGAGACGGCTAAACAGTACGCCACTCGAGTTAGCCATTATTTCGACAGATGGATCGAACTTTCAGGGACAGCACAGGAGTACGATGAGCTTAGAGAGCTGCTTATTAGAGAGCGATTTCTTACAAGTTGCCACCCATGCCTGCTGCTCTACTTGAAAGAGAGGGAAACTGAGTCACTTGAAAACATGCTTGAATTGGCTGACCGATTCTCGGAAGCGCAAGGTGGCACAAATTTGGTCAAAGTCAAGACGGAGTGTCCCGAAGATTCGAAGAAATCAGCACCCGAACCAAAGAAGCGTGCACCGGAGAGTGTTCCGTGATGTTTTCTTAGTAACCGAGTGGGTCATCGCGCGAACAGCTGTCGAACTATCTTTACGAGCCCTACGGTTGTAAAATATTTCAAATGTTTGGTCAGACTGCACAAGGCAGGCGCATGTCGTAACGGAGCGAGTCAAACTCACCAGGTACCCTGTGCTCAAGTGGCACCAAAACTGTTGATGACAACGTCACCAATGGATTCGTAGAGTTGAAAAATGTGGAGAAACTTCCTAATGTGGCTGCTGTTGTGACAAAACGGCCAACTGGTGTTACGAAGGGAATGCCAATGCTGCCTGCAAAAGTTGCGGGCAAGAAGGTTACGGTGTTAAAAGATACCGGTAGCTCCACTGTTATCGTGCGGAGGAATTTGGTGCGAAAAAGTGAGTTAACAGGAAAAACGAAACTGGTTTGCCTAATTGACAGTACGGTTCGGATGCTTCCCAAAGCAGAGATTGAGGTTGGAACCCCTTATTTCAGTGAGAAGGTTACTGCCCTATGTATGGCGACCTCGTCATCGGAAACATCGACAGGGCGTGAGGGCCGAGCGATCCCGAACGTCTGGGAGAAGACCCGAAGATAGAGCTCTCGCCAGTTGTAGCACGGGATGCTACAGTGGAGTAGCATCCCGTGACGGATCTCACTCGAGCCCAAGGTGAAGCCGTGGTGTAAGAGACAGTGAATCAGGAGATGATCGTGTTGAACGAGAGAACGTGCTGGGCAGCTGGACTTACGTCGGCACGACCTCAACCGACCGACAGTGTAAAGGTGACGGAGTCGGCCAGCCTGGCCCAATGTCGTAACAATAACAAGCTGGTGAATAAGCAGACAAAATCGGTTTAACATTCTGACTCGTTAACAGTGTCAGAAGTGACAACGATGGCTGAGACGCCGCCTCAGATACCGTCGTTGGAAAGGGCGAGAACGAGGAAAAATAAGAAGAGATTGAGCGAGCACCGCAAGAAAAGGTGCAAGCGCAGCTCGAAGTGCACAGGATAGGTGCTGAGGTCGAAATAGAGTATGTTCGGTAGTGTTGAGCCTCAATGTGTTGTGTTGTTGTTATCCTGTGTCACAAATGTATGTAGTGCGAGTCAAAGTGTTTGTTGCGGTGATGTGATATATGGGATTGTACAATTGTTGTAAAGACAGACCCCTGTACGATTCTGTTGTCTGAAATATGTGATGGAGTGTTGTATTTATGTACGTGTGGTTATATTTTTATGTATTGTGAGATTGAATTGCGATGTGCAACTGTATTGATTGTTCTATTGTGAATGTGATGCGCCATGAGCGACGGACTATGTTACAGTTTTTACGTGTGTGGTTACTGTTTGGACTCGTTTGTGTGCTTATGAATATTATGAAATAATATTCTTAAAGGGGGGGCAGTGTCACAAACGAGAGCTCAAAAAAGGGCGCGCCGCCAAATTCTCGCGACCAAGCGCTGGAGAGACGCCTCAAGGTCAACGATAAAGAAGAAAACAAGCATTCAAAAACTCCCTGAGCGCGCCGTCTCTCTTCCGCTCGGAAGAGAGACGGCGCGCCCGGGGAGTCTTTTCCGCTGATTGTACTACGTAGTACGTTGTGTGATTAGTGACATATCGTATTCAACTATTGTCGAGTGCGCATATTTTTTATCAATTTGATCTGCCACAATTGAGAATATAATTTTGATTTGTTTATCAACTCTCGGCTCTGACTTGTTCTTTGGGCCACAGCCGGCTTCCGCTGGCGTGCCAAATAGGACCACTTCTAAATGGTCCACGCTTTCGTGGTGCAGTTTGGGGGGCCAATATTTCAGTCCTTGGAATTAGCCTGGCGATCGCCTCCCTAATTAACGGGACTTGTGACATCTTGCCCTCTCGAATTCTGCTCGTCTGGTTGCTCTAACATTTGCTCTGTAACCTTCCACTGTCCCATCGGTCGATATCTGGTGTTATCCTCAAATTCTTGTTTCAGAACGCTTTCGCCCTCCACGGCCACTTCCATTAGATGAAAAAATGAAACGCGCAAAGCGTGCAGGCCGCCGTGTTTTTCGTGATTCCTCGCGACGCCTGCTGTGTCGCAGCGGTGGCGGTGGTGTGTCCAGCGAACGCTACTAAGGTGGCTCTTCTGCCGTCGTAGCGACCACAAAACCCTCGTAAAACGATAAAAAAAGTCCTCTTACCTAGTTTTGTGTCAGAATAGTCGCGATGACTTTTGGCGTCATTTCGTAACGAGAAATCGGCTGAATGATTTCTGCCGAGAAGCTTCATGAATCATGAATGAATATGCACAATGAAGCATAATCATCATGAATTCATGCCCACAAGTTCAAACTGAACAGAGCAGACCCTAAAATTAGTGGCGTGTTTCTAGAGTGATGAAATGCGACCAGTCAGTAAACACTGCTTGCGTGGCCCTTCGTAACTTCATCGTAAGGCAATAGTTTCTGCCACACACTGGGGTTCTTCAAATGTATTATGATAAAGGTAGCCTCCTCTGTACATTACTTCACATTTCGGACCCTATACAATTGAAGCACTGAGGAGTGAGCCCACATGAACTCAGAATGGCTCGTGGTAGATTATGCCGTGTGTTATGCCCGTTGCCTCAGGCGCTACCCCGTGTACGTATAGCACACAGCATGGGGACCAAACACGGACATTACCGTGACCTCACTTGTTGACCATGTTTGCATCGCTAGTTCGTTCATCGTGTGCTAGAGCCTAGTTGTACCACTGTGGTAAAAAGAGGACGTGGCTGAGTTTGGTGGTGTTCTTGCATTTATTCAAAACACTGTGTCTTACGTCGGGCGCCAGCGGTCCACATTGTTGTGTTGCGAGTGATTGAAAACAAGATAGGCCTCCGTAAAATGGTGCTGGAATTGCTCCGAACATTTCTCAGATTCACATATGCTGAAAAGTTCAACGTAGAACAAATGCCAGCTTGAACAAAACGTGGAAGATAATTCTACTACGTACTACTTGATTTCCAACTTCTTAGAATTGAAAAGAGCAAGGCCATTGATATTATACAGTAACAAAAGAGTTGCCGAAAGAGAACAAAGATTTGATATTGTAAGTTTGAATGAACGACAAAACATGTACATAATTTAGAAGCACAATGTATAACCTTCCTTTCTCGAGTACAGCTAGCGATTTCACGCACAAACAGCTGATGTTCTACAATTTTTTCTCTTTTTTTCAACGGCGAACATTACGCCGAGATTGGCAGTCTTCTTGATGTAACCTGGTATGAAGGCACTTAGATCAGTGTGGGCTTGCTTCAAGACTACTGCTGACAAATCTGGCAGCGACACACACACAAAACTAATTAACCCTGTATCTGCGTGTTTCACTGCAAATGTCGTCGAAAGACGATAGTATTGCACGTGGAGAGAGCGACTAAAACGTTTATTTGATGTTTTGCGCGAGAAAATCGGTGAATTGTATTCGGGAAGCTTTGCGTTAGAGAGTCTTGCTCCGTGCAGCGAAGGTGAACGAGTACATAGAGGCACGTTAGGCACGAGCGCCATCTGGCAGTTATCTTCGAAAACGAAGGCAAGCGTGCGCGCCCGCGGAGAAAGATGCGCACCTGTCTCGAAAACGATAAGGTGTAGAACGCAAAGTGACGGGCAGTTGCCAGCATCGTGTCATCTTGGCAAAGCGTTGGAAACACTCGCCTTTTTGAGCATCAAGTTTTACTGTCATGGCAGCGTGATTAACGCTACGGTCCTTAGGATTACTTATAAATGCATTCTCTACAATTAGGGCACACATAGAAAACATTGAAGTGTTGTTATGGTTCCTCCGATATGCGCAATTATCGCTTTTTAATTGACAATAGCAAAAGTATGAACCCTGAAACTTGAGCAATATTGGTTGGCGCTGTGGATGGAGTTGGCCATTTGGAGTATCGTTTGAGGCTGTTAAGAGTATCGTTACGGCAGACAAACGAACAAATTTAGAGACAGGCAGACAGGCAGACAGACAGAAAAAAAAGATAGAAAAGAAGTTTTATGTCAAAGTACCTCAAGAAAGACTATTGTCTTTCAAAAGGTTTCTGGTTTGTCTACGTTTCACGGCAGGTTCAGTTTTACCTGCAAACTCTCGCCATTTTTTTCAGGTTGCCAGAGTGGCTCCCAGGCAAACTGCAAGCTCGAACTTTAATAAACTCTAGTAGAGCATTGCTGTCCGCAGTCTCATTGAGGTTAGCATTGATATAAAAATGTGTTGAACGTCATACTTATGACATGAAGGCACTAAAATATCAAGGGTATCACGTAGTAGCTGGCCGTCTCCTATCCAATATGCCCCAGACTCTTTATGGGACGTATAGAGAGTTATATCAAGGTGACTGGTCACAGAAATTTTAAGTTAAATCAATGAGTGGCAGTTTCTGAATTTTATCGAACGTTTTGTGCACTGAAGCTAGGAGTGCATGAGTGTGAGTTGTTAATAAAGCTTTATAAGATTCATTGCAAGGCTTACACCCATGTAAAGGGTCAAGAACCAGCTGGAAATAGGGGGCACAAGAGCAAGAACTTCATATTATAAAATTTGCGTTCATTAGGTGGTACTGACGGACTAGTCTGTCGTACATTATATCAAAGACAGCGGTTGGGGATCGGGAGGTATTGGCGGAGCAGCTCTTACAGCACGACGGCGGAGTGACGATTGTTCGGTTCTCCTTATTTGTTCCTAATGCTAAGGGCACAAAAATCTCAATGGCCCAGCTTATTATATTCTCGTTAATATTTACTCGCTTGTGAAGGC
Source organism: Rhipicephalus microplus (assembly GCF_013339725.1). Classification (NCBI taxonomy): domain Eukaryota; kingdom Metazoa; phylum Arthropoda; class Arachnida; order Ixodida; family Ixodidae; genus Rhipicephalus; species Rhipicephalus microplus. The sequence continues at coordinate 61,800,624 of NC_051174.1, forward strand.
GCTGTTTCTACCAATTCACTTTTGCAGGAACGTCTTCCGATTTGTTAAGTAAGTAGCAGTGATCTGTCCATTTATTGTAGCGTAATAATTAGCAGAAGCAAAACGAGCTGCATAGAAATGCTGATTGGGCACGCTAGGTGACCTGTACAGTAGAAATGTTTATACTGAAGGCGGAACGGGACATTTTGCCGGAAATAGAACAAACGCGAACGAGCACGCTTATTTCAGGAGCGACATTCACTTGCAAAAGAGATATTGCGACTGTTATGTGCTCGCTGAGCTGTGGTTCTCACGCGTTCAGACGCAGTGTTTCTTACAAAGCCACGTCAAATACCACATGTATGTTTGTTACCCCATGCACAATTTTGTATACGCTTTACGCAACGCTGCTTCTGCGCTATTCACACTGCTTTCCTTTCATGACCAGGTAAAATGAGCTTGGAGCCAAGTCTGGCCCCTGAGAAGCTGGAGCCATTCTGGATAGTACCTCATAGCAAAGTGTTTGTGCTCCTGATTGGATATTACCACTCCGAGCAAAAAAATCCTCTCCTGTGATGAGTTACGTCATCTTGCACACGTCGTTGCAGTGACAGTGAAGTGCTCATTACCTAACAACTAGCATGATGCGTACATTCGTTGGTGCTGAATGGTTAAAACGGGCCAAAAGAGAAGTGTGGCGAGCTCGGAACAGCATTGAGCATAATGACGAGCTTCGAAAAAGCTGCTGCTTGCGCTAGAGACGAGTTCTTAGAGATGTACAGCAGATCTGTGAAATGTCCACCTATATCTCCAAAGTTGTTGCCGTACCAACAAAAACAGGAGCACGGCCCATCAAAACTGTGTACATATTTTGTGGCTTCTGGCAGAGGGAATGCCTCCCCTTTTCGAATTTCGTCAAGATCAGTCTGTGCGCTGGAAGCGTCAATGCTATGTATTACATTCATAAACGCGAACTCAGCTAAAGCATGATGTGATGCAATAATAAAATTTCAAGCCTCTCAAGGTATGTGTACAATATAGAAAATTGCGTAATAATGTCTTTCAAATATTCTGTGACATGTAGACCCTTTGAGCCCGTGAAGCAAAAACCAGCCACTTCGTTCAAATGTGGCTGGTCCACCATGAAATCGGACCAGCGTAAGTTATGAAGTCTATTTCAGTTTTAGTTTCGCCACTATAACTCCTCCTCGCCCGCTGACGGTTCTTCCGTTTACCATGTCTGGCATTGAACATCCGTTATTTATTACGTTCTGCGATCTTTACTTGTAACTCCTATATGGCATTTTCAGCGCCGATGTTCTGTTACTCTACTGCATCTTGCAGAGTCAGCTTATTTCTACCGTGGCATTGAAATCTGCCATCAGTACATCGTATTTTTTCTCTATCTTACTGTTGATTGGTTCAGTCATAGAGTTTCTCACAATCATACCTAGGGGGAAATCTAGTTTTAGTGAGCTGCTAAATGCAAGGGAATTATGAGATACGTGAGCTTCGAACTTCACTTGCACTTGTATGCGTCGAAGACGCGTCCGACTTCACGCTAAAATGATTGATTTCTTACTAAAAAATACGTATTAAGCAATGCGTTTTTTCATTGCACAAAACTTGTATTCAACACCAGAACGTTCTACGCTGATGCTCAATTTTAAGAAGTGTAAGAAGTAACCAGCAGCCGATAAACTTGGCAGGCAGACGAAAAAGCAAGCGTTCTTTACGCCACATTTATATCGTCTGTTTCTTTCCTTCACCGTTCGGTTGTGCCGTCAAGGTGAGAAGACTTTTATTTTAAAATATAATACGCGTGAATGAGATCTGATTATAAACGTTTTTTTGTAAGGGAAGCTTTATTCATGCGGTCGTTCTCGCTTTTGAGCCAAAGGCTCGCTCGACGCCAGCCAACTCAAGCCTCGCGGACACATATACCGTCATTCCCAGTGCTCCAACATCGTCCCTCAAAAACTTCGCATAGACGATGGCGCCACGCTTCCCTCTAGGTATTTGTGAGAAATTCTATGGATTCAGCGACTTTGTAGAAGCGATCAGCAAATCTCCATCATGGCTGGTTGGTGGGGGGGGGGGGGGGGGGGGGGAAGGCGTAGGCCTGTACCACCTCCATCTCTAACCTTTTAATAAATTTAATCACCATACTTGCCACCCTCTCAGAAATGCTAAAGTATTCTATTACGTTGCCAGATATATCTTCATGGATAAAGAACCCCCGCCTAGCGTGCCAACTACAAAATCATTGAAATTGTCCATCGTTTTTCAGCTGGTTATAGGCCTCAAGTGTCCCCCTATATTCGCTCAGTCCTATTACAACCTTGTGAACCCCTTCTGATACTTCAAATCTAGACCAGACTCACCTCACGAGATAACGTTCCAGAGTTCAACGTAACCAAGTTGAAATTACAATGCTGGTCCCACCAGACCCTGAAATTCGTTGCACTCTCCGCTGCGTCACAAGTCTGACCGCCTGTTGGGTCAGTTGCTTTGAAGCTGGAGAGGACTGAGGGAGAAGGGTTAAGTGGAGTATTCATGTGGCACGTATTGACCAAGTAATATACCAGGGTGGCCGATCATACTCTGCAGAGCTAGTGTATTTTACATTCCTTTTCATTTTTGTTATTATTCTCGATATAAAAATTATTCTTCAATATCACTTGGATCAAAAATCGCACTTTGATGCGCATGAAAAACCAGCCCGAAGCAGACCGAAGGAGAGGGTAATTTTGTATAATCTACGCTTAAGGTGACCAAAAAGTTTCTTAGCGATCTTCTCTAACTGTCGCGATGCAATACCTTGCGCCAAGAATTTTTCACTAAATTACTGCGAAACAGAGAAACTCGATGTTAAACATGTTACAAAAGTAAACTTACCGCCATGGCGTTGTACTTCCGTTCAACTGAAATATTAAAGGGCATTCAAATTACTTTGTTTTGTAAGTTACAGCAATAAGTGTGTATTCTAAAGGAAAAAGGTTATTTTTCAGTAGAACATTTAACACATGGTAAAGATATTTATGATAATCACAATCACTGAGTCACTAAAAGAAGCCCTATGTTGAACAGTAATGTTTGTTGTATTTGGTGCTTCAATGTAACACATCATCAGTGTGCTTCAATGTAAACACATCATCCGAAACTTAGCCCATCTCACTACAATTGCTGAGCACCTACATAACGATGCTGCATTCTCGAGAGAAACTTTTTTCATACCAAGCTATTAGTGACTCCAACTAAGCGCTCACCGCCGAGCGGCCGCAGCTGGAAGCGGCTCTAACAGGTACAACATTGAAAAGAGATATGTTAACACGTTGTGCACGTTTAGAAATGGCCGCATTTCTCAACGAGCCACCCCCCCCCCCCCCCCCCAAAAAAAAAAGAGAAGGCATTCTCGAAAGAGCGTTGCAGTGTGCCACAAAGTGAGGCATTGCGGTGGAAAGATGGCAACAAATCGCTTCATTCATTCCCGAAGGTTGAAAACAACGCGCGGCGGATAGAGGCGCTAATCAGAGATTTATCATTGGAAAAGTGTGAGCAACAGCACGGTAGTTTGTTCGAAACAATTCACAGGCTTTGACTCGATTCTCCTCGGTGAGTACAACATTATTCAGCTCGTGTGTATTAGTATCAATATTCCAGCTTCTCTAAGCATGGAGTACAGTTTCGTTTATATAAGCAACTGTTTTATGAAATTTGATGCGCTGCATGTGTGTTTGTGTTTTCCGCATTGCCATGACTTTGTAGCATGTGTAATTTTCAGGCATATATATATATATATATATATATATATATATATATTCGTGTGCGTGTATATGTATATATATGTATGTAACGTAAGAAGGTAGCGATGGTTGGTAGAAGCTGAAGAGGAAAAAGAGAGAATGGAATAAACATGGCGTATGAACCTGGCCACGTCACCCATTCATCATAGCGCCACACATCAGTGCAGATGTGCAGGGCAGGATTATGCCATCCAGGACGCAACAGCCAGCCTCGTCCACCGAGTTCTCTTAGATATGGCCAGACTGCCTCTCTCTGGTGTAGATTTTTTGTGCGAGTTAGGGACTCTCTTCTGAAATGAAACTATGGTGCAATTTGACACTTTTCGCTCGCTTTAACACCCGTTTTTCTTGTTTTGTTAGGTGTCTGACACGACTTCTTCCGGGGGGAGGGAGAATCCTGTAACGTAAGAAGGTAGCGATGGATAGGAGTTAGATGTAGTAGCCGGAAAGGGAATAAACATGGCGTATGAGCCAGGCCACGTCGCCCATTCATCATACCGTCACACACACACACACACACACACACACACACACACACACACACACACACACACACACACACACATATATATATATATATATATATATATATATATATATATTCTGGAAGCCTTTCATGATGATCCAACCGCTGCTCATCTAGGCTACCACAAGACTTACGACAAAATACGAAGTCGTTGTTTTTGGCCTGGCCTCTCTTCAGCCGTCGCTAAGTACGTTGCCTCCTGTGTCCATTGCCAACGGCGAAAACGACCGACAACTGCTCCGGCTGGCTTAATGCAACCTCTTCCTTGTCCCGCCTCACCTTTTGAAGTCGTTGGAATCGACTTGTATAGCCCTCTTCCTATATCGTCCAATGGGAATCGCTGGATTGTCACGGCAGTCGACCACCTTACCCGCTACGCAGAAACAGCTTCTATACCATCTGGGACTGCCACTGAGATCGCCGATTTCTTTCTTCGCCACATCTTTTTGCGTCATAGAGCTCCACGCATTCTCCTCAGTGATCGTGGCAAAGTCTTCCTATCTTCCATTGTCGAGCAAGTTTTGCGTGCCTCGAACACTGTTCATAAGACCACTTCTAGCTACCACCCGCAGACCAACGGATTGACTGAACGCTTTCATCGGACCCTAACGGACATGATCGTCATGTACATTCACCCAAACCACACGAACTGGGATGCAATTCTACCCTTCGTGACATTCGCCTATAATACGGCTGCTCAACGCACTACCGGCTTTTCACCATTTTTTCTCGTCCATGGTCGCTCGCCGAGTTTCGCTCTGGATGTCTCTTTCCTTTCGGCCCCTGCACCCTCGACGGCTCCTTTCTCTGAAGAATTCCTATCTCGTCTCGCACACTGCCGTCACCAGGCCCGTGTTAACACCGGCCTCTCTCAAGACACTCGAAAATCTCGCTACGACTCGTCTCGCCGTGTTGTGAGTTTTTCCCCTGGTGACCAAGATGCAGCGGTAGCGTGGAGTTCGAACAGGTTGAACCAGTCCTGTACGGGTCCGTCGTCCGCTGATCCGGTGTACTTAGGGATGTCAAGGTCGTCTGATGGTGCTGTCTTGATGCTGGTCTTGGTGTAGTTTGGGATGTACTTTCGTGGTCCACGTTCGGTCACTGCGTCTTGCTGACACGTTCGAAGATGGTGGCTGGTCGCTGTGTGCGGCCAGGAGATGATTCCGTAGTCGATGTATGGTCGGGGCGTATTGTGGAGAACTGCGTCGAAGATGAGACACTGATGAAGTGGCTGGGAGGTCTTCATCCTGTCGACTTGTGTGGCGCTATGATGAATAGGGGACGTGGCCTGGCTCATACCTCCATGTTTATTCTATTGTGCGCTTCTTCCTTCTCTGCCTCTACCAACCATCGCTTCATACGTTACTTATATATATATTCATACGCAACAGCCGGCACAGCCTGTCTGGAAGAAAGAGAAAGACGACGTAGGTGACTGGTTGCTGATGAACTGTCGCCATCTTGTTCGCCGAGCACAGTCCATCGTATTTAATTTATTAAATAAGTTACCCGCAACATTATTGGTGGAGGTGGACGACTCCCGTACCTCGATGGAGACGCGCAGCGGTCGCAACACCGGGGACTCTTCGGCTACTTCAACTGCCAGTGCCTTATCCCTACCGGTCTCTCGATCCGAGTCGACAACCTACGTCACCCTGCCACCCCTGCGGGATCCTGGAACTTTCTCCGCTGACGGCACCATCGTCGTTCACTCCTGGCTGCACCGGTACGAGCGAGTCAGTGCTACCCACCGCTGGGATCCCACGCTCATGCTCGCCAATGTTGTGTTCTACCTCGACGGCACACCGTGGACTTGGTTAGAAACCAACGAAGCCGAAATCACAAGCTGGGATCTTTTCAAATCGAAGATCCGTGATCTTTTCGGCGATTCATCTGGTCGTCAGCTCGCTGCCAAGAAGACTCTCGCCACTCGCGCCCAGACGTTTACTGAATCGTACGTCTCATACATTCTTGACGTCTTGGCGCTTTGTAGCAAGGTCGATCAGCGCATATCAGAAGAAGAAAAAGTTAACCAAGTCCTCAAAGGGATTGCTTACGATGCCTTCAACCTGCTGGTTTTTATTAACGTCACAACCCTCGACATGATCCTGACAGAATGCCGCCTTCTAGAAAAGGCTGAAGCCCGCCGCGTCACCCACGGCATCACGCGCCTGCCGAACACAGCTGCTACTTCCACTTGTGATGACTCCGTCCACCCAGTTCCCCGATGTGATAACCTCACCCGCATCATTCGTTGTGAGGTCGAGGCAGCCCAACCAGTAGCTACTCCATTTCCAACGCCTGATCCTTCACCGACCACTATCTCACTGATACAAGCCGTCGTTCGTCAAGAATTATCGAACGTCGGCTTACACTCTATCTGCCGAGCCTTTTTATCGTCGTCCATCCGCTCCTCGATTTGGTTCCAACTACTCTCGACAGCGCAATTTCTCCGAATGGCGTACACTGGACGACAAGCCCATATGCTTCAACTGCCGACGTGTCGGTCATATTGCTCGCCACTGCCGCAATCACTGGGCTCCGCCGGCACGCTATGGGCCTCCTACCCAAGCCACTTCTGACCACCAGTCGTCCTCAACATTTGATTTTGGTTCCCCTATGCCGACCACATCCTCTGATTCTGCCGCACCTCTGACGAAACCTCACTACGCCCGCTCACCATCCCCTGCTCGCCGTCAATCGCGTTCGCCCCCACAACGCCGTCCTGCCTCTCCGACCTATTCGCAGCGCCCCCGACCGGAGAACTAGGCAGTGCAGCTTCTGGAGGTGAAGCTGCATTGACGACGACCTCTGCAAGAAATCCTCGTGTAACATTACCGACCACCCGGAATCTGTTGAACGTTACTTTAGACAATGTACCTGTGCGCGCGTTGATCGCTACCGGCGCGCATGTGTCCATGATGAGTGCTGCTCTTCGTCGTCGCCTAAAGAAATTTGTCACACCCGGCTTGAACCGAGCCGTTTGAGTCGCTTGCGGGGGAACTGCCGCAATCATTGGCATGTGCTCTGCCCGTGTGAATATCGCCGATAGAAGCACTGCTGTTCTTTTAACCGTTATAGAAAATTGTCCTCATGAAGTAATTCTAGGTATGGATTATCTAACCGCTCACTCGGCCCTTATAGATTGTTCAGCCGGTTGTCTTGACCTTGAAATGCCTCTACTTTCTGATCTAACCAAACCACCCCAAAGTCACCTTTGCTGCATTGATTTCGCATGCCTTCCGCCTAACTGTGTAACACATGTCGACATCTTCTCTACACCACCTGTACCTGACGGCGATTATATGGTGGCACCAATTCATGCCATGATGCTTACGCATGGCGTCGCTGTTCCGCACACCATTTTGACAATTGTTGAAAACCGCACATGCCTTCTTATTGTCAATTTTGCCCTTACTGCCCAAATTCTTGCAAAGGTATCTCCCTGGCCAAAATTACTGCTCTACAAGACCATACGGTTGAACCCTTCAGAGTGGATGATTGCTGCACCTCAGACAATGAACCAACTCTATCACGTTCATCGGGCGTCGACGTTCACCACATGGTACCATCAGACCTCGCTCCTGATCAAGCGGAAGCCCTTCGTCACGTCCTGGAGTCCTATAGCGACATTTTCGACTTCGCCAGCACGGCTTTAAGCCGAACGAGTGTTGTTACTCATCGCATCAATACTGGTGACGCGAGTCCCATTGACCGACGTCCATACCGTGTTTCCGCGTCCGAGCGCACAGTCATACAACAGGAAGTCGAAAAGATGCTTGCAAAAGACATAATCGAACCCTCTTGTAGCCCCTGAGCTTCTCCTGTCGTCCTGATCAGAAAGAAGGATTGAACATGGCGCTTTTGTGTAGATTATAGGCATCTCACCAAAATTACGAAGAAAGATGTTTATCCGTTGCCTAGAATCGACGATGCCTTAGACTGCCTTTACGGTGCTACGTATTTTTCCACTATCGACCTTCCATCTGGCTATTGGCAGATCGCTGTGGATGAGATGGACCATGAGAAGACCGCATTCGTCACTCCTGACGGGCTTTATCACTTCAAAGTTATGCCCTTTGGTCTCTATAATGCGCCTGCCACATTCGAAAGAATGATGGACTCGTTGCTCCAAGGGTTTAAATGGTCAACCTGCTTATGTTCTTTAGACGACGTTATCGTTTTATCGCCCACATTCGACTCCCATCTCAAGCGTTTATCGGCGATTCTTGAAGTTTTTCGTCGAGCCAGACTTCAACTGAACTCGTCAAAATGCCACTTTGCTCGTCGTCAAATAACCGTACTTGGCCACATCGTCGATGCCGCAGGAGTCCGCCCGGATCCCTAGAAAATTCGCGCCGTCACGGACTTTCCTGTTCCGAAGTCAACAAAGGACGTTCGCAGTTTTGTGGGCTTGTGCTCCTACTTTCGACGGTTTGTTAAGGACTTCGCCATCATTGCACGCCCACTCACAAACCTCCTGAAGAAGGACACCCCGTTTTTATGGGGCGCTGATCAAGCCTCATCTTTTTCCCAGCTCACGACGCTCCTTACAACACCGCCGATTTTAGCCCATTTCGATCCATCAGCTCCAACCGAGGTTCGCACTGACGCTAGTGGGCATGGCATCGGGGCAACGCTAATGCAACATCAACATGAACATGACCGTGTTATAGCATATGCAAGCCGCCTGCTATCTACAGCCGAGCGCAACTATTCAATCACGGAACGTGAGTGTCTCGCTCTCGTGTGGGCAGTCGCCAAGTTTTGCCCATACTTATACGGGCGTCCATTCCGGGTAGTCACCGACCATCACACGCTCTGCTGGCTGGCCTCACTTAAGGATCCCACAGGACGCCTCGCTCGTTGGTCCCTGCGATTACAAGAATACACGTTCACCGTAACGTAGAAAACAGGGAGGTCACACCAAGATGCTGATTGCTTATCACGCTACCCTGTGGAAGAGGCTGCCCATACTGACACCTTTCCAGACCTTCTGTCTGTGACGCAGCTACTAAACCTTGGCCACGAACAACGCCTGGATGCTTCCCTGCGAACTATCATTGGCAAGCTTGAGTCAAGGCCTCGCGACGCATCTCTACAAATGTTCCTGGTAAAAGACGGCATCCTGTATTGCCGTAACCTCGATCCATATGGCCATGACTTGCTCCCCGTCATACCAGCACATCTTCGTGCGACTGTTCTAAACCAACTTCATGACGCTCCTTTGGCGGGCCACTTGGGCGCCTCTCGCACATACGACCATGCACGTCGTCGTTTCTTTTGGCCTGGCCTTGCCCGCTCTGTTCGACGCTACGTCGCCGCTTGTGAACCCTGCCAGTGCCGCAAAAAGCCATTTTCCCTACCAGCTGGATTCCTTCAGCCGATCGACATTCCCATTGAACATTTTTTTCGAGTTGGCCTCGACCTGCTTGGCCCATTCCCGATCTCCAGCTCAGGCAACAAATGGATCGCTGTCGCCACTGACTATCCGACACGGTACGCTATCACACGAGCACTTCCGACGAGTTGCGCAACCGATGTGGTGGACTTTCTGGTATATGATATTATTTTAGTACACGGAGCTCCACGCCAACTTCTCACTGACCGGGGCCGCACCTTCCTATCAGCTGTCGTTGATGAAATCCTGTGCTCTTGCTCTGCCAAGCACAAGTTTCCCACTTCGTACCATCCGCAAACGAACGGTCTTACGGAGCGCCTCAACCGCACCATAACCGACATGCTTTCTAAATACGTAGCGGCCGACCACCAGGACTGGGACGTTCATTTGCCATTTGTGACGTTCGCATATAATTCGTCACGTCACGACAGTGCCGGCTATTCACCATTCTATTTTCTATACGGCCGAGAACCCGCCCTACCATTTGACACCTTGCTGCCCTCGGTCACGGAATATGCCGGCGAAGCCATCGTGAGAGCCGTCCACGCACGCCAACTCGCCCGCGGCCGCCTGCAGGCTTCACAGGAGCACCAAAGACAGCTCTACGATTCCCATCATCGAGACGTGCACTTTTCACCGGCTTCCCTTGTCCTCCTCTAGTCCCCCACTCGGCGTGCAGGGCTTTCTGAAAAACTGCTGTCACGCTACACTGGACCATACCGCGTCGTTCGCCAGGTGACTGACGTTACGTATGAGATCGCTCCAGCCGATTCAACGTCATCATCGTCACCTTCAAGTGACATCGTGCACATAGCTCGACTCAAGTCCTATCACACTTCTACCGCATCCGTGTTGCTCAAGCACCGAGACGGTGCTTCTACCGCCGGGGGGTTATGATACGCAACAGCCGGCACAGCCTGTCTGGAAGAAAGAGAAAGACGATGTAGGTGGCTGGTTGTTGATGACCTGTCGCCATCTTGTTCGCCGAGCAGAGTGCATTGTATCTATTTATTAAATGAGTTACCCGTAACATTATATATATATATATATATATATATATATATATATATATATATATATATATATATATATATATATATATATATATATATATTTATAGGTGGCTTGGGCGATAGCGTCGTGGTAGCTCAAGTGGTAGAACATCGAACGCGTTATTCGAAGGTCACAGGTTCGGATCCTGCCCATGGCAAGTTATCTTTTCACCCACTTTTATTTCTTCTCATTTACATTACAATTGGCCTAGTAACTTTCCCCATACCTTCTTTGGCATTATTGTCTGTTGGATCTCAATACTATTGTGTAACACATGAAAAACGAGCCCTTAAGTATACACTTGTTTCCCTTATTCATTAACTCTCGTACTGGCAGACTTGGTGCCTTTAGGTTGTATACGAGGGACTATTGGTCAGCTGCCAGTTAGTAATAGGTTCACGTGCTACGTGACGCCAAACAGGCTCATAAAGAGCCATGCTCGCATAAAAGCAGAAGCCAACTATTCAGTCACCGGAAAAATTGTCTAGCCATCTTATGGGCCATAGGCATGTTTCGACCCTATCTTTATGGACGCTCATGGAGCGTGGTTGCGGATCATCATGCAATACGTTGGCTCTCCTCGTTAAAAGATCCCACTGGCCGGCTCGCACGTTGGGCACTTCGGCCACAAGTGTTTGACATTCACGCACGTCGCTTACCAATCTGTTCGAAAACATTCCGACACATACGCTTTGTCCTGATCATTTCTACGATGTGGTGACAAGTCACCGTCTTCGCCTTGTGTATGTGCACTTAGTGTCAGTGGCATGCTACCGGGGTATCGAAAAGATCCTTTGAACGCTTTAATTATCAACTTGTTGAGTCGAACTCTCTCGCGGAAAAATCCCTCGAGGTACGTACTACCAAATACAGCACTTCGTTATCAGAGATTGTTTGATATACAGACGAAATCGCCTCTCCGAAGGACACTAATGGCTATAGTAATTTCCAGACATCTGCGTTCAGACACATGCGCCTCCTTTCATGCCGACCCACAATGCGCCCATGCTGGAGTGATAAAAACCTATACCCACCTGTCCCACCACTACTACTGGCGTGGAATATATCACTTTGTTCGTCGTTACGTACGTTGCTGTCTCGCTTGCCAGCGCCGGAAGAATCCCACTCCACGCTCTCCAGCTCCACTGCAACCCTTACCTCGTCCTTCCCGACCATTTGACCATGTTAGTATCGATCTGTATAGACCTCTTCCGATTAAACTGGCTGGAAATTACTGGGTAATTGTCGCCATCGATCACCTTACGCGCTACGCAGACACTTCAGGGCTCTTGTTTCCGTCAGCAAGTGACGTCGGTCGTCTCACAATGCATCGAATCATTTTACGACACGGTGCACCACGTGACCTCCTCAATGACTGAGGGCGTGTGTTTTTCGTTGGGCGCCGAAGAATCCCTTCTTAAAAAATGCCAAGTCATTCTTTGCATCACCACCGCGTATATGCCTCAGACTAATGGCATTACACAACGATTGAACCATACATTAGGAGATAAGTGTTCAATGTACGTCGCAACTGGTCACTCCAACCGGGACAGTATTCTCACTTATGTAACATACGCGCATAATACGGCTGTCCAGACAACCACTGGTTTCTCTCCACACTTCCTTCTTTACTGTAGCAAGCCCTCTTGCACGCTAGACGCTATACTTTGTCACCGCCCAGATGTTCCTGAGTCGACGACGATGTCACAAGCTGCTAAATACGCGGAAGAGTGTCTTCAGCTTGCCCGCTCCCTCACAAGTGCTGAACAGCAACGCCAGAAACGCCACCGTGATAGCCCGACGCCTCCGGCTTCTTATGCATTGAATGACCTTGTCTGGCTTTGCATCCATTCAACCAGCCCTGGTCTCTCAACTAAACTGATGTCCAAGTATAACGGCCCTTACCTTGTGGTTGAACGAACATCACCCATCAAATACATCATTGAGCCGCTTGAGCAGCCCCATGATCAACGATGCCGTGGACGTGGGACAGGCCACATAGACCACCTAAAATCTTATTACGATCCCTGTATTGTGTCCTGCCCATGAGTCGCAACGTTGACTTTTTTCTGGGGGGGAAGAAAATGTAGTGAAGGAGATGAGTGCTACTTAGAAAGGCAGAGGGCAACACTCAGTCTGTCAAGAAGATGACGTTTGGTTGGCTCGGTGCACAGGCTGGTTCCGCCATTACCACTCGACTTGTCGTGAGCGCTCTGCTGTTATATAAAGAAGTGGCGCTCAATGTGAGCTCTGTTATCCCATCATAGGCTGAGCCCGCTGCGGTGGTCTAGTGGCTATGGAACTCGGCTGCTTACCTGCAGGTCGCGGGATTAAATCCCGGCTGTGGCGGCTGCATTTTCGATAGAGGCGGAAATGTTGTAGGCCCGTGTGCTCAGATTTGGGTGCACGTTAAATTACCCCAGGTGGTCGAAATTTCTGGAGCCCTCCACTATGGCGTCTCTCGTAATCATATGGTGGTTTTAAGATGTTAAACCCCACATATGAATAAATTAAATCATCAAAAGCTTAGTGCGCATGCCGTTCACCTGATTACCGAACAGAGCTATGACCGGGTCACTGTCTCTTGAGAAAGGGCAAATCATATATTCGATTCTATTAGGAGTGCGTCCTTCTTTTTTCGCGATCATGCTATTAGGTTCTAATGAAGGAGGTGGCATTAGAAACTTAATAGCAAGATCGCAAACGAAAAAGGAAGAACTCCTAATAGAATCGAAACTACGGTTTGCCCTTTCCCAAGATACAGTGACCCAGCCATAGCTCTTATCGGTAACCAGGCGAATGACATGCGTATTCAGCTTTTGATGGGCTAACAGAGGTGAATCGAATACATGCCGCACGAGTGGCAGTGTAGTCACCTCGAAAATGTTTAACGCCTTGCCTCTAGCAGTCATCCAACGCAGCGCGTTTAGCATGCTTCGGAAATGCCTGCTAAACATGAGTAGTCACCTTTTTCGACCTCGGGCTTGCTAGACAGGTTCTTCAACTTGAAGTAAATCTGTTTCACTTGCTCGAAGAGGCTCGATGTCTAACCACTCAACGCCACCATTTCTGCTGTTTGGCGAGTAAATTACTTTATGCCAATAAGAATGAGAAGGTCTGTGGCTGGCTATTTTTAGCCTTTAACGAATCAAGGTGACCCAATGCCAAAATAAAGAAACTTCAGCACAGCGACAAGTGAAAGTGCTGCCTAGAACCTGTTAAGCACAGGCATGGTTGTATTTTCGACCAGTATTGCCAACACACGGAGCGTCTTCGGTGGTTGCAAATATAATTGCAAGAACACAAGTGTGTAAATTTTTGGTGTTCATAAGAAAGCTTGCACGGTCCTAACTGAGACGGAAATTTTAGCATGTTGGCTTTTTTCCTCATATGGTTGAAGAATGTACCACTGAGCAATTTCATTTTTATTTTGTGAATTTTAGCCGATGGTCATTTCTAAAGATTATGGAACTTTTTGGGATACTTCAACGTGAACTTTTTGGTCTTTCCGTCCATGTATAATTCGACTTCTATGCCTGTCAAAGAATGCAATTTTACTACAAGGCGAATGTTTAACCACTTCCTCAACGCCCACCTATAATAATCAGATGTCGGCATCCATACTTGTGCACGTTGTTGATTAGAAAACAATTCTTACGTATATCTGAGGATGAGTATGTGCAGTTCATTATTTAGGGCGTTTTTATGCTAGAAAAGTCACAAATCCATAATTAAAAAGCAGTAGGGTTTATTACGCTGTTCTGAGAGTGCGATGCTATGCACAAAAAGGTGGGTGTTTCATAAGCATTGCTAAGTCTCGAGTTACTGTAGGTCTTCTCGATCAGACCGCATTTTCTGCACTAGTTCAAGATTGCTGCACTTTGGCCCTCGATTTGGCGAGTGTATCTCGCGCCCCCTGCACGCCTGTCCTCAATTTGACGCCATGTTGCGCTAGTTCATCGGCACTTCAAGACTAGTTTTTGCGTGAGTTCTCGTCTCGTCCAAGTATCGCTAGGCAAAAGATGCGGCTGCACTTTTTCCCACGATTGGATCACTGCCCCGAAACTGCTAGAGTCGTGCTGCCCGAACACTACAGAAATTGGCGCGGCCCTTGCACAACACTGTCATAAACTTCGTGCAGAAAGTGCAGCCAATTGAGAAGATCTTGCATATGCTACCTTTATGTGGCTGAGTTGCGCCGTTGATAGAAGTCGCCACTTACGCCACCATTGTCTAAGCGCGCTCACGAGCGCAAAATAAGTGTATTTTAGGGATCGCCAACTTTACGGCAGTGCGGTTGCTGACGAGCACCGTGCCATTGGCAGCACCACCACTGCTGCCTGAGCAGTCTGGGCAGTGTGGCGAGGTGATCCAGGGGGAGGGGGGTGGTTCTTAGAATTGGAAAAGAAAAGACAAGTAAACAACCCAATTGTCTGCAGATAACTGCGACACCTCAGCAGTGGTTCACAGGGC
Source organism: Rhipicephalus microplus (assembly GCF_013339725.1). NCBI lineage: Eukaryota > Metazoa > Arthropoda > Arachnida > Ixodida > Ixodidae > Rhipicephalus > Rhipicephalus microplus. The sequence continues at coordinate 61,815,862 of NC_051174.1, forward strand.
AAGGAGAATGGGGGGTAATATCCTTGAGCGAAGAGACCGAAAAACAAGGGGGGACGCACAGATCGCCTACCAAAATAAGGAGGCGCGAATTCTCTAAATTCGCTCGCGTAGTCCACTAACAGCAACAAAGATAGGCAGTGCTGAAAGGGCACGCTTAATAAGCGCGCGGTCACTGTTCAGGAACAAGACCTGCTCAGTTGTGCGATGCAGGCCGAGAGCTCCGTACATTGCGAGCATGACCTGTCTGCTCACGTCACCAGCCGGGCAATGAAGCAAAAGGTGGTCCAGAGCCTCCAAGTCAACTCAGACCAGGCAGTGTGGATTGCCACGCCTGGTGTGCCGATGTTCTCGCTTGGTGGTGTAGTCGTCTCTAGTGCGGAGACGACAAGGAAGCTGCGGTCTCCTCTTTGTAATCCCTTCAGAGGGAGCCACCGCGGCGGCTTTCCAGCTGCTTCGCAAGGGTCGGGATGACGCTCGCGCGCGTAGCGGGTGGTGGGGAGACGGCTGGCATCCGCAGAGCACACGAAGTTGGTGACGCCGGTGTCGGGGCGTGCGCATCCTTCGCGGCACAGTCGGCGCCTTGTTGCCGGGTATTCCGATGTGTGGAGACATCCAGTGCAGCGAGAGATCGCCGCCCGTTTCCTGCACAGCGTGTAGCTTCCGGACAGCTCTGCGCAAAGAGGCTGCCGTCTTTCTCGCGCGAGATCACGGCCAAGGCCGTCCGGAAGTCGCTGATAATGGCTGCAGCGCTCATGGATGCCCGCTCACTCAGGAAATCGGCTTCCAAACTTATAGCGACGAGTTCCGGGAGGCACCTGACTTGTGCGCCACACTTCGTTGTAGGTCTCCTGCAACTGGGGTCGCATGGGGGTGTCAATATTGCGCAGCACCTGGTAGGTGAGGCCGTTCACTCCCGGGGCTGGCCGCTTCGTCCGGTTGATGAGCTCTGCAGTCAGTTCACTGAGAATAAACTCCTTCTTGCAAAATTCGCGGACCTCTAGCAGATTACTCTCGGTGGGGAAGTGTCACTCGGGTGCGAACAGCTCAAGCCTGTTGAGTGCAGGCACTGGTGGTAGTCCCAATGGTGACTGTGGGCAAGCAGGAGGGGCAAACCTGTCTGCCAGCAGCTCAGCCAACCCCTGTGTGGTGATCTTCATTGCAACAGCAACACAGAGAACCGGGCAGCGAGGCTCTCTGGTGCGAAGAAAGGCAGCGAAGATGTGCCAGGCTGGGTCATGGTTCTAAGCATCCTCTAGTGACGAGCAGAGGCTACCCTAGTTCTGGTTGCGACGGCATCTGGCGTGCCTGCAGCACACCTTGTCAGTACATTCACAGGCATGCCTATGTTCAACCTACTGCAAGCGTATCGCTACAATCATCGCCCTGCGACGCGCAGCGCGAATGTTGAGGAGGCTGATGTCTGGTGCGGGGGTGCCTGCAGGCAAGGTAGAGCGGGTAGTAGCTGCGTCATGGTGCTCGGCCTGCAGAGACTGGCACTGTTGCACACAGTTCTCTGAAGTGCCTTCACTTCACAACAATGTAGGTCCGAGTGAAGCTGGTGTTAGCTGAGGGAATGTGACCACGATGAGGTAGTGGTCAGAGTCCTGAGAGTACGGTGCATGTACCCCCCACGAAAGCCATTTGGATGGAACTGTCGGACACACCATGGCGCGCGAGAGTACAGCTACCGGTGTTTATAACGAGCACTCCGGCCTTTTGCACGGCATCGAGGAGGTCGAACCCACGCTGGTTCATCACGCCACTGCCCCACGAGGTGTGGTGAGAGTTAAAGTCGCCATCGATGACTGCGTCGCGATTTAGGCGTCTGCGAGGCAGCACACGAAATGGATGTCCCAGCGTACGAGTAGTTTGATGTGCGCACGTACACGCTTGTGACACTGGTATCTGTGCGTTCAATGTGCACAGTGAGAATGACCGCTTCGATGGTGTCACGGAGAATGTCCTCGATGCCTAATGAAGTGTGAGGGAGGTCGGCACGCACATCAAAGCCCGCGACGTGCTGGGAGGATGCGAAGCAGTGCCGCACCAGAGTGTGCGACACTCTTCAAATTCGCACAGCATGGTGCTGTGATAGACTATAAAACTTGTTAGGTCGACTTTCCCGATGGGAGCGTAGGTGTCAAGTTGCAGCAAGACGTTGTACTCGTGTTGGAGAAGTTGGGTAGACAGCTCGGCATGACGGCAGTGGAGAGAACAAACGTTCCATTAAGGAATGTGTGGCCGAAAAATCTTGCTGCTAGCTATGTTGGTTTGGGCAGCGTGGGTGTCCAGGGCCACGTTGCGCAGCTCAACCACAGGGCCGAAATGCGGTATTGTCCCGATGAGGGCCTGCACGGCAGCGGCCAGGGCACTAATCACCATGTCCTTTTGCACCTCGCAGTAGGGGGCTGAGGTTTCAGCGCCGGGGTGAAACAACCACGCTGTACGTTCGGCCCGGTTGCACTACCGAGGACCTGGGCAGCGATACCGAAAATGCTATCTACCTGAGCCGACTGCAGTTTCAAGCTGCTATCAAGTTTGTTCTGGAGGCGTTGCCTTTTTGCTACTGGCTTCAATCAGACAGCAGCAGAGGTGAAGCGAAAGGATGTACACTAAAATACCAGTGCACGGTGCTCGATCAGGCACGGCTTTCCCCTCGCTCTTAAGGTTTCTCATGGCCTCACAACGAGGGAAAGGCGGGTCGCACAGACAATATTTCTAGCACCTTCCTCTCATGTTGCCAGTGAGAGCTTCCGGGCTCTATGCCGAAATGGGGGCCACCGCAGTGTAGGCACTTGGGGCCGGGTGCGACGCAGTCAGCGCGGGCGTGGTCACCGCCACAGTGCGAACAGTGTGAGGAGCTGGTGCACGCTGCACGAGTGTGTCTGAGAGCGCCACAGTCAACGCACTGGAGAAGGCGGTAACGACAAGCACGTACAGGGCGGGTCTGCTTAAATAACGCCACCTCAGGTTGTAGTGAGTTAGCCACTAATCGGAGGAGAACATTGCGTCTGGTACGGGCACATGAGAGGATGGAAGCAGATCTCTCTATGTTATTTTTGAGGATCTTCTTGTCAAAAACAGCGTCAACGCCATGAAGTACGCCGGTACAGGTTCCTTTGTTAGCGGTCTTGGCACTTCCCCGGTGCTTTCAACTGCCAGGAGAGTGGAGGTGTCAGGTCCGGGTATGGTATCAACCGGAACATCGTTGCCGCGGAAGTTAACGCGCGCACGCTTCTTTCCGGGCACCTTCGAGAGCTGTGCTGCAATTGCGTCTCTGCTGAGGGAGATAAAGTTGTTCTTCCTGCCCTTGGAGTAGTAGAGGATGGTGGCAGATGTGCGACAGGGCTCATTCGCAACCAGGTGTGCGATAAGATCGAGTTGGGGCTGGCGGTGACCTGGTTGCTGGTGAAGCATTTTTGCTTGCTTGGGGGAGCTGCACTAGCTGGCTGCTTACTGGAAGGGGCATATGTAGCTGTTGATGCCTGGCACGGGAATCCTTTTTTCTGCTGAAGCTTTCGCCGAGCCTCTTGGTAATCTGTTTCGGCAAAGGCATTCACCGTCAGTGGGCGCATAATGCCCAAAACAGAAGGAGGGGGTGGCGCAGTGCTAGCAGCAGAGTTTGGAGGAGCACCAACCGTAGCAGACAACACACCCATGCGCTCCTTTGAGCGGGAGAGTGGAAGGGGATGCTGTGGTTGTGGCGAGGAGGTGGGAGATAAACAAACTACCCAATCTGGCAGCAGAGAGGGCGCTTTTTCTGGAGGACGGGTTGTGTGACCGGAAAAAGGTGGGGAAGGCTCGAGGAGGGTGGGATTTCTTATGGTGGTCTGGAAGGCTCCCACTTGCGCAGGAGACTCCAAAGTTTCCTCAGTTCCCTTTCCAGTAAAAATCATGCCCGTTCCTTTGCCTGGAAAAAAAGGACAGACAGCACTACGTGCATACCCTTCTGCGAACAGGTCTTCTTGACGCCCCGCGCATGTGTTGAACTGCGTGGTGCAAATATGTGGTTTAATTGTGACGTAGTGCAGAACGCGCACTCATCGGCAGTTTTTTTTTTTCTAAAAAAAAAAAAACTTGAATAAAAGGGGGGCGTATGTGATGTGTGGTGCGCGTTCAAAGTGCGCGCCTTCGAAAAGTGCGCGTCACGGAAAAGAAAAAAACAAAAGGAGAAATACCAGAGTGCACGTGCGGTGCTGCTTAAACAAGAATGACGACGTTAAAGAGCGTCAAGCACGAGGATGCGTGGCAGGACGTGAAGTAAACAAAAGGTAAAACATCCAATGGGCAGCGAACACGGAGATTTCAAGGCCCAATGGCTTGACACCACGAAACAGCAGTATCTCCAATGAGAACGAGACAAGTGGGCCAGAGCTGAAGCAGGAGCCTGGGGAGACCAGAGGAAGGGGAATTCGAGGCAGGAGTGCAAGCGGAAGGTCGTCACCGGACCGGGCGCTGAAGATGGGCCGTTGGGTTCCGGACCCGAGCCTACAGGACTTCCACCGGCCGGGGCCTCCTGCTGTCGGGTTCCCGCTCCAAAGGACCGTGGCCATCCGGTCCTGAACTCCTTTCCAGGGCCTGCGGACTTTGGTTCCGGCAGGCGAGCTACAGCCGTCGGGCTCCGGGCCCGAGCTGTGCGCCCAGCTGCTTGACTAGGTCGACCCTAGTTCCCGGACGCGTCGCCACCAGCCTGCGTTCTCCCGTCTCCGACGTGTCCACGCTCCTCAAGCCGAAACCATCACGATTTGGTAGGGCTTTTCGACGTGTCGCCAGCAGCCAGCGTTCCCTCGTCCTCGTCCAGCCCACGCACTGACGCAGGAGTCACGGCGTTCCGGTTTCTCATCACCGCCGAAAACCAACTTGTGGGTGAGACTGCACCGATACTCTTGCGCTACTCCCATCACTCAGCCCCTTTCGAACGTTAGGTTTAGTTACTGACTTTGAACGTTCTTGTTGGGTGTTTACAGATGTGTTTCGTCATGTCCAGTCAACTGTTTATTAAGTGTTTTGTTTTGTGAGGAATCTTTGCCTTTTTACTTTTCAATTAAACTTTTTGTGTGTTTCTTGGAAACCGAACGGCTTTGTCCTTATTAACAAAACTCTCTGAGGCTCAGCCCGGGAGAAAAACAAATCAGCAACAAGAACCCCGCATCACACTTGTTTCCCTTTATATATATATATATATATATATATATATATATATCGTCATATCGTCACTTACTGCGGTCATCAAACGAAGTGGGCTCCCTACAGTTACGAAGAGAAATAAAATTTGTCGGCTGAAACTTTTGTACCAAGTAGGTAAAGGACAGTACAACATAGATACCTGCCACATTATCACTTTTTCGGCAAAGACACTCTTTAATGATAGCTCTTTTATTTCCACGAAATAATTGCTTTAAATACTTTTTCTTCTGTAGAACTATTGCTGATTGGAACAACCTAACTAATAACATTGTAACACAAGAATCACTTTCATTGTTTGAAAAACGCTTAGAGTAGTTCTTTAGTACCATTGATTATATCTTTTGTTGCAATTGTTCCTTTTTGTTTGTCACTTGTAAAATTCGATTATCAGTTAAACGGAATCTTTTTTCCAACGATGTATCCTCTGTATATTATATTCACCCTACTTGTTATTTCACAAATTACTTCAAATTTTGTTTCGCATATTATTTGTGTTGCTTTAACTGTATGCATTATATTGTCCGCGTTATGCCTTTTCTGCGTGTATATTATTTTGCCCTTTCAGAATACCCTGTACGTTCTCTCAAACCTGCTATAGTCTCTGTTCGAGACTGCAGTATCAATAAATGAAATATATATATATATATATATATATATATATATATATATATATATATATAGATTCTAGTGAAGAAGATGAGTGCTTTTCAGAAAAGCAGACGATATCAGTCAGTTTGTTAAGAAGACGACATTTGGTTGCCTCAGTGCAAAGGCTGCTTCCGCAATTACCACTTGACTTGTCGTGACCGCACTCCTGTTATTTAAAAGAGTGCCACTCTAAAACGACTCATTTTAATTGGTGGAGGTGCTAGGTAACGCATATTCCTGGAATTACGAAACCATACGTTATCTGCAGTTTCTGCTATGTCCAGAAACGACGACCAGCAGCCAACTGCCTCGGCTTTAACTACTGCAGCTGCTGTCTGTCTCGGCTTCTTTCGCCAATGCAATCCACCTACCTTCAGTAGAACCGAAGACAAAGACGTGGAAGCCATGCCTGACGAATACGACTGGGTGAGCAAGCACAACAAGTGGGACGATGCCGACATGCTTACCGTCGTCCAATATTATTTGCCCGACGTCGCCAGTCTATGTAACCGTAATCACGAGAGAGACCTTTCCACCTGTTCGGCCTTCCGAACGGCGTTTGCGGACTTGTTTGGCCGTCGAGCGCTTCGCAAACTATAGGCCGAACATCACTTGCATTCTAGGGCTATGCAAAACTGTAAAAATTACACCAGTTATATCGAAGATGTGGTCGGCTTTCACCGGCGTGTCAATTCGGCCTTGACAGAAGCCGAAAGATCAAACACATTTTGAAAGGTGTGACTGACGACGCATTTTAGATGCTTGTCGCAAAGAGCCCGAAAGAGGTAGCGGAAGTGATCCAACTTTGTCAGAGCTATGACGAGCTCTGGAAACAGCGTGACACCACTCGTCGTGCTAACGCACCATGTACAACAATCTCCGCTTTAACGTCAGCTGGCATCGCTGTAAACCACGCCACTTTGTTTCTCGAGATCATGCGATTTGCACTAGAAGAGGTCGCACGCCAGTTGTCTCTAGTGCCTTACACCTCCGAAGGTGCCCCATCTACTTTAGCGCCATCAATACAGCAAGTAGTCCAGGAGCGAGCGACCAAGGCGCTATCAACAGCTCACGCACTACGTGTGGCTGCTCCTCAGACCTATGCCGAAGCACTGAACGGAACCCGACATCTACCTGTCGTGAACACCCAAGTTTCTTTGTCGTGAACGCCTACGTCAACGCACCCCTTTGTCGTAATGCCTAAGCCCATCCACCAGGCTGCCCGTTCTTTCTCCCGACAAGCACCACCACGTTTTCAGAACCCTTGGCACACTCAAGACAACCGCCCCATATTCTTTGCCTGTGGAATTGCGGGTCACGTGATGAGGTTTTGTCGATTGCGTGAGTTTTTCCTGCGTGAAGACGTCCGGCCCAACATTTATGCTTTCCCACCACAACCTGAGCCTCCTGTATGTGGCGAGCCTGCCAGCATGTACACATTTCCACCTTAACGGAACTTCAACAGACACTGGTCGCCTTCACCTCAATGCCGTTACTTTTCCCCTATGCTACGTCGACCTCGCCCTGTTCCTGAGAAAATCTAGGAGCCGCAGTTTCGGGGGAAGCACTGCGGATCTTTTGAACTCCCCAAGACCTTGTTTCCGCCGTCCGAAGTCGTTGCTGTCTTCATTGAAGGTATACCTGTTTTTGCATTGGTAGATACTAGCGCCGCAGTGTATGTAATGACTGAGAAACTTTACCGTCGACTAAAAAAGTCACAACGTCTTTCCATGACTTCGTTTTCAGCACTGTTAGCGAGCAACGAATTCGCCATTTTGCTGCATGCACAGCACGCGTCGTTATTGCTGACGTTATTTATGCCAAGGAGTTTGTAGTGCTCCCACAGTGTTCCTACGACATTATACTAGGCTTCGACTTTCTCTGCACTCATCATGCCATCATCGAATGTGCTCGCGCCAAAGTGAAGTTCTCGTTGTTATGCGATGCTGCTTCACTCGACTCGCCCCTTTCACCTGCAAAAGTTTTCGTTGCCGCCGACACTTCAATACCGCCGTTCTCATTCTCCCTAGTTACGCTTTCCTGTGACGTCTCTTTGACTCAACTGTTCTTTCAGGCCTTCCGAAACCGCTGTCCGCCGCAAGTGCTTCCTCATCCCTTTCGCCGTTCTGAACATTCACAATGAATTAAGTGCAATTTATATTTTAGGTGCGTTCCCCTCGTCTTCCAAGTTACTGTGCGGAGAGTGCCTGGGCTTTGCCGATGGTATTGATCCCTCGAGTGCACGTGTAGTTTCTGACCACTCGACTACGCTGCCTATCGACGCTGTTGATTGCTCCGCGTAACCCTCGTCCCCATCCTTCACCGACGCGCTGCATCGCGCTCCATCGCGCTCCATCGCGCTGCGTTTCAGGCTGCAGCGACACCAACCTTACGGCCCAGCAGCGCGCGAACATCATCCTCTCCTCGAGCGCTTTCGCGCAAGCTTCAACCACCAGCAACTGACTTTGAGCCATGCTTCCACAGTATCTCGCCAAATCGACACTGTCCTTCACGCTCCTTTACGTCAGCGTCCGTATACGGTATTGGCATCTGAGCGTCACATAATCACGAAACAAGTTGACGACATGTTGAAGCGCGGCGTTATTGCACCCTCTAACACTCCATTCTAGTCAAGAAAACTAATGGCTGAATTAGATTTGCGTCGGCTACCATTGGTTGCATGACAAAACACGGAAGATGTTTACTGGCTATACATTGTATAGACGATGCCCTTGAATACTTACAAGGCGTGGAGTTTTTCTCGTCACTAGATCTCCGCTTAGGTTATCGGCATGTTCCCATGGCTAAGGCTGATCGCCCCAAGACGACTCTTGTTACCCCCGAAGGCTTATACGAATTTAAGGTGATGCCATTCGGACTCTGCAATGCACCTACTACTTTCGAGCACATGACCGACAACACCCTCCGTGGCCTGAAATGGCAGACATTTATGTTATTTCGACGATGTCGTGCAGTTTTCAAATGATTTTTCAACACATCTTCCGCGTCTCGAGACAGTGATCACTTGCCTCACCTCCACTGGTTCACAACTCAGCTTGAAGGACTGCAGCTTCGGCACTCGGAAGCTCCTAATTTTTGGCCATGTTTTATAAACAGATGGAACTGTTCCAGATCCGACGAAACGCCATGCCGTTGCTGAATTTACTAAGCCGAGGACCTTAAAAAAAATCCGCAGCTTCCTCGACCTATGTTCGTATTTTCGTCGTTATATTCGCAACTTTGCCCCCATCATATCGCCCTTGATTGACCTTCTCGCTGGCAACAGCGACCTTTCTAGTTGGTTGTCAGTGCGACGATGAATTCGCTACACTCGGTAACCTTCTTACGTCACCTTCAATACTGCCACATTTTGATTCTCTTTCCCCGACGGAAATACACGCGGATGCTAGCGGAGTTGGTCTCGGTGCTGTGCTGGCTCAGCGTAAACCAACATTTCATGAGTACGTCGTCTCTTACGCCACCCAAGTTCTCATAAAAGCAGAAGCCAACTATTCAGTCACCGGAAAAAATTGTATAGCCTTCATATGGGCCATAGACCAGTTTCGACGCTATCTTTATGGACGCTCATTCAGCATGGTTGCAGATCATCATGCGATATGTTGGCTCTCCTCGTTAAAAGATCCCACTGGCCGGCTCGCACTTTGGGCGCTTCGACTACAAGTGTATGACATCCACGCACGTCGCTTACCGATCTGGTCGAAACATTCCGACGCATACGCGTTGTCCCGATCATTTCTATGATGTAGTGGCAAGTTACCATATTCGCCTGGTGTATCTGCACTTAGTGTCAGCGGCATGCCACAGGGGTGACGAAAAGATCCTTTGGTCGCTTCAATTATCAACTTGTTGAATCGAACTCCCTCGTAAAACATCCCTCGAAATATGTGCTACCAAATACAACACTTCGTTATCAGAAATGGTTTGATATACAGACGAAATCACCTCTCCGTAGGACACCCATGGCTATAGTTATTTCCAGACATCTCCGCTTAAACACATGCGCCTCCTTTCACGCCGACCCACAATGCGCCCATGCTGGAGTGTTAAAAACCTGAACCCGCCTGTCCCACCACTACTACTGGCGTGGAATGTATCACTTTGTTCGTCGCTACTTACGTTCCTGTCTCGCTTGCCAGCGCCGAAAGAATCCCACTCCACGCTCTTCAGCTCCACTTGAACCATTACCTTGTTCTGCCCGACCATTTCACCATGTTAGTATCGATCCGTTGGGACCTCTTTCAATTAAACTGGCTGGAAATCACTGGGTGATTGTCGTGATCGATCACTTTTCTGCGTCAGCAAGTGACGTCAGTCGTTTCATATTGCATCGGATCATTTTACGACACGGTGCACCACGTGAACTCCTGAATGACTGAGAGCTTGTGTTTTTTGTTGGACGCCGTCGAATCGCTTCTCAAAGAATGCCAAGTCATTCTTTGCATCACCACCGCGTATATGCCTCAGACTAATGCCCTTACAGAACGAATAAACCTTACATTAGGAGATATGCTGTCAATGTACGTCGCAACTGATCACTCCAACCAGGACAGTATTCTCACTTTTGTAACATACGCACATAATACGGCTGTGCAGACAACCACTGCTTTCCTTCCACACTTCCTCCTTTACGGTAGCAAGCCCTCTTGCACGCTAGACACCATACTTCGTTACCGCCCAGATGTTCCTGAGTCGACGACGATGTCACAAGCTGCTAAATACGCGGAATAGTGTCGTCAGCTTGCCCGCTCCCTCACAAGTGCTGAACAGCAACGCCAGAAACGCCACCATGATAGCCCGACGCCTCCGGCTTCTTATGCATTGTATGACCTTGTCTGGCTTTGCATCCATTCAACCAGCCCTAGTCTCTCAAAGAAACTGATGTCCAAGTATAACTGTCCTTACCTTGTGGGTAAACAAACATCACCCATCAATTACATCGAGGATTCAGATGCCAGAGGAGTTCTGCCTGAATCGAGAATCGCCGAGCGGTGCCGAACCATACCGAGCGACGCGCCAGACTCGGACGTGGGCCACGAGCTCATGAGCTGCAGTGTGCACCCGAGGGTACCTGGCGGTGCCCTTGCCAAGAAGAAGGAACGTGCGGGAAAGAGAGCTCGAGGGTTGAGGCCACGAAGGCAGAGGAAGCGGTGCGCCGCTCGAGAGGACGAGTTCCTGGCAGCGTTCCTGAGCCAGACGTGAGACCCGTACGTGTCGACCAGGTCGAGCTCCGGTGTGTCTGTTCAAGGTCCAAGGCCGAGACCTGCCGAATGGCTCCTGCCTGGGTGCAGTGGCCGGGAGCAGGTTCGTGGGCGAGGCCTACCGGGTGTGGTCCTCGTGAGCCGTGGCCTGATTCTGGACCTCCGGAGTTGCGACCCTGACTGCTGGGTTGGCCGCGACGTCCGGCTCAACGGCGCTGCACACGGTAGCGTATCCGTGCGTCGTCAGCCGTTCCACCCATGCCATGAAATAAAAAGTTCATGTTAATCCTTTCTCGTCCGCTATCAACAAACATAGTGACGAACGTCCTTAACCATCACAATAAATGGCGAGCCTGCCAGGATTAAGCACTCGGGTTATATCTGAGAGCCTCACGTTGTTTGTGTGTGGCCGACGAGAATGGACGACAAGAGAAAGCTAGTTGAGCTAGGGAAGGAGATGGGGCTGAGTGGAGAGGCTTTGCTGGCATGGGTGAGCGCTGGCAAAAAAGAAATGAGGATCCAGAGAGCTCGGAAACGAGGTCCGAGGCCGCGCTGGTCCAGGCATCTCCACCACCACTGCTCGAGAGTCGTGAGTCCACGGGACTGTTCTTCCTCATCACTCGTGTATTGTGAGAAAAGTTGTTTGGTTGAAACAACTTTCTTGTGCGGGGGGTTATTGTGATGAGTGAAGAAAACGACAACGATGGAAGTGCGGGGCAAGGCGCGTGTAATGTGCGCGTGAGTGTCAGCGAATCAGCTGATGACCATTGGTGGCCCATAGAGGTGGCGTGCCACGATTGGGCCACGGGCGATCATCACGTGGCAGTGGGCTTTGTGGCTGGGGACAAGCCGAAGCAGCGGCAGAGGGGAGACAGCGGGCCGAAGCGTCGGACGCAGGCGAGCCAGGTTCTGGCCAGGGAACGCGGCCGTCCACGCTGCTGCCGTCCAACCACCAGCTGGAGTGGCAATGCCGGCACGAGTACTGCATCTCGGGGCGCGGCCTGGCCTGCTGTTCTCTTCCTTGCCAAGGGCGTCGCGGATCTCGTTGAGACGTCTCCACGGTCAGCCGTTCGACACAGCGATGAATGTGACCTGGCTAATGGTCACCGTTGCGTCAAGCATCGCGTCTCGGCGCACGCTCTTCGCTGGACGGGCTGGCCATGCCCCGCATGGAGCATCGCGTCTCCGATGCGGGTTGACTGCTCCGTGACCGCACCCATGCCATCAAGCGTCGGTGTCACCAGAGCGTCGCACTTCGGCAAGGGACGAGCGAGATGTTCTGCCGGGTGAGACGCGGACGTGTGTACGGAGGACCATGGAGCCGGGCGAGGATTCAGGGTGGCCGAGGATTCAGATGCCAGGGGAGTTCTGGCTGAATCGAGAATCGCCGAGCGGTGCCGTGCCATACCGAGCGACGCGCCAGACTCGGACGTGGGCCACGAGCTCATGAGCTGCAGTGTGCACCCGAGGGTACCTGGCGGTGCCCTTGCCAAGAAGAAGGAACGTGCGGGAAAGAGAGCTCGAGGGTTGAGGCCACGAAGGCAGAGGAAGCGGTGCGCCGCTCGAGAGGACGAGTTCCTGGCAGCGTTCCTGGGCCAGACGTGAGACCCTTACGTGTCGACCAGGTCGAGCTCCGGTGTGTCTGTTCAAGGTCCAAGGCCGAGACCTGCCGAACGGCTCCTGCCTGGGTGCAGTGGCCGGGAGCAGGTTCGTGGGCGAGGCCTACCGGGTGTGGTCCTCGTGAGCCGTGGCCTGATCCTGGACCTCCGGAGTTGCGACCCTGACTGCTGGGTTGGCCGCGACGTCCGGCTCAACGGCGCTGCACACGGTAGCGTATCCGTGCGTCGTCAGCCGTTCCACCCATGCCATGAAATAAAAAGTTCATGTTAATCCTTTCTCGTCCGCTATCAACAAACATAGTGACGAACGTCTTTAACCATCACACCCGCGTACTCTCCCTGATCCCACTACCCCCTTCTAGAAAACTATAGTATGGTGCCACACTAGACACTCGCGTACTCCTCCAGATAAACCTGTCGGGGACTGACCGAAAAACACGTCGGCTCTCTTCGGCGATCGAGACGAGACTCCAGCTGAGTGCGGAATGAACTACTTCGTTGAGGTTGTGGTTGTGTTCTCTGTTGTCCGTTTATTGTGAACGTGATTGTTAGTGGTGTCTGTGCAGCGAAGCGCCATGACTAAGTGCTGCGAAGTTGCGATGACGACAAGATTGCTGCGCTTCCCACTGCACGAATCGACAAGAAAACGGAGAGGCCACACATCACCATAGACGTCATGTTTGACTGATATATGATTACTAAGTGTTGTTGTTATTCTCAAGGCGGTATTCTTGGACTACAGTAGGCAATAATCAACAAACAGGACATGTATTTTCTGCGTGTTCCTATTGACATACATCAAACGGGATGGACCAATAAAATTGTTCGCGAGTGAATGTTTGAATTGCACCTTACAGTTGTATCGAAACACGATGGTTCAGTGCAGCCACTCCGCGACATTGCATTCGAAGTTTCACTGAGTCTTTACGTTTTGCCACAGCTATGCATATATATGCCAAAATTGTACGTTGCTTGCTTTGTTTACGAAACGAACATTTCTAGCAAATTTTTTATCGAGCCACATATGTATTTGTGTAAAGCACCTAAAACAACGTGAAATGACCGATTTGCGGAAGCCCATCTTGTCGTGTATCGTGAACACAATTCTTGACAAATTAAGTCAGGGCACTCTTGTTCGCTGTTTAAAAATGAAAAAAATTCGAATGATGAGTGCGATCAAACAACCTATAGCATCAGCATTATGTAAGACTAGTATTTATGCGAATGTTTCTTTTTTTCTTCAATGCGAAAGTCATGCGCCAACGACTCATTATGAAGGAGCGAGAAAGCCCCCGGAGCCGATGGGCTACGTTGGCTCCTACGTCCTGAAGGGGTGGCTTTTCTGCTTGACGTCAGCATTAGAGTGGGCAAGATGGCGCACCTATGTCCAACTCTGCAACCTAAAGGCCGCATATACAGTAACTTTAGCTAAGACGACACGGTGATGCTATCTTCTCGTGGCTTTACTTTCTATAAACTATGCCCTCGGAGATCGCGCGTGCACGGCGCGCGTTTGCTATATCGGAGGTTGTGTAAGTACATAGAGATCCTTTCGTTTTCCAAGACTGCTGCCAGACTGTGCTAATGTCTTGTGCAGTGCCTCCAGAATGCGATCCACTGAGCTTCTCGAGGAAAACAGTAGATAAACGTTTTATTGACTCTGCACACGGAGTATTATCATATTTTGACGACATTTGATGTAGAGTAAGCAGATAGAGGCCAGTGTTTTCTGCAGTGATCTGGATCAGTTTCCAACAGTAAACAGTCACACGCCAACGCATAACTAAATGCAAAGCCTCCATGTAGGGTAAATTATTTTTTTTATCCTGTAGGTAGCTTACCACACGTAACGCTGCTACTGCAGTTTAGCTGTGTGGCGTGACAGTGTCTACCAGGTGTGCGGCCTCACCGAAGGAGTTCAACTCGGGAAAATTTTCGACGTCGCGGTTAGTGCCTTTGGTCTAAATTGAGCCAGAAGCCCCGGAGTTTATTTTGGGTTTTTGCTTTGAGAGTAGCACACATAACGTCCAGTAAAAGGCGTCCGCTAGGATGTTCAAACTGCTTTAGTGGTTGCACAACAAAATTGCAACAAAATTGTACCGCTTCAAAGTCAACGCCCAGTCTGTGAGACGGTCGTGGGGTTCCCGCGCAAAGTTAAGCCATAGCAGTGGGGTGTGGTGTGTTTCCAAAAGGAACGGCACAGCGTCGATGGCCCGCCGTGGTGGTCTAGTGGCTAAGGTACTCGGCTGCTGACCCGCAGGGCGCGGGTTCGAATCCCGGCTGCGGCGGCTGCATTTCCGATGGAGGCGGAAATGTTGTATGCCCGTGTACTCAGATTTGGGTGCACGTTAAAGAACCCCAGGTGGTCGAAATTTCCGGAGCCCTCCACTACGGCGTCTCTCATAATCATATGGTGGTTTTGGGACGTTACACCCCACATATTAATCAACAGCGTCGATGTACACGGAACTGATGAAGACCAAAAACTATAACGATGTATTTCATTTTTGGTGAAGCCGTAGTTCTGCTCAAGCGCGGGAAGTGACCGGCTCGTAAAGGTGACTGGCTAAATAACGCCATCGCACTGCTGAAGCAGTACCACCCCTGTATGCAGGTCGTTCTCGTTCGCTTGAACAGTGAAATTCTTGTTGAGGTCGGGCAGCTTCACATCGACTGTAGCCAAGATAGCTTCGAGTACCGGACTACCAGGGGCAATAACATACTAGACCTCCTGCTAACTTCGAGCCCTGACGACATAAAAACCATTAATACGCTCCCTGGTCTTAGTGACCACAACCTAATCCATATTTGCATCGCCTCCCCGCTTAAAAAGAAATCACCCACACGGAAGGTAATCACAGATTACAAGAGAGCAAATTTTGATGCGATTAATCACGAACTCGCCAACTTCTTAGAAAACTTTAGGAATACGCACCTAAAACGAAGTGTCAACTGTAACTGGGAACTTTTTAAGACTACAATGCTTAACCTCAAAAACAAATACATTCCTTCTACCCTCATTAAATCAGATTCAAACTGCCAATGGTTTAACAAACAGCTAAAATTACTCTGTAACCGAAAGAAACGCTTGTACAGAACGGCCCGCCTAAGCCAAAGTTCAACTGCGTGGGAGCGCTACCGCGCGTGCGCTAATCAGTACTTAACCGAACTAAAAGCTGCAAAAATCAAATTCTTTTCCCATGACCTACTATCAATTCTTCAATCAAATCCCAGCAAATTTTGGCGCATGCTGTCCCCCAAGTCACAATCTAATCGAATAAGCCTCACTAACGCTGACGGAGAACCAATACACGCTGACCAGTGCGCTTCTGCTTTAAATGACCACTTTACGTCTGTGTTTTCCTCTGCCAACACCACTGATACCGTAACACTGCCCGAATCTGCAGCTGTAGCGATGCCAGAAATTGTAATTACCCCAGAAGGAATATTCCTACTCATTAACAATCTTAAAGTTTCATCCTCGGCGGGCTGCGACAGTATTAACAGTAAATTACTAAAAAATACCGTTTCTGTCTCAAGCCAAATACTTTGCCTAATCTTCACACAATCATTACAAACAGGAAACGTCCCAGACGATTGGAAGAAAGCTCAGGTTATTCCCATCTTTAAATCAGGCAACCGCGCAATCCCAGCTAACTACCGACCTATTTCCTTAACCAGCATCCCATCTAAAATGCTCGAACATATTATAGCTTCAAACCTAATGACATATCTGGAATCCATCAAATTTTTCTTCGATCACCAACATGGTTTCCGGAAACAACTATCATGCGAAACACAACTGGCCGAATTCACACATGATATTCTTCACTTCATGGATGAAAATCTTCAAACTGACGCCATATTTTTAGATTTCTCTAAAGCATTCGACCGTGTTCCTCATAACCTCTTACTCTCTAAACTATGCAACCTTGGAATCCCTCCCAACATAATTTTCTGGATAGAAAATTTTCTAAAAAACCGTAAGCAGTTCACCAGCGCTAATGACCACGACTCACCTCTTTCCGACGTAACGTCCGGCGTCCTCCAAGGTGGCTGTCTCTCCCCGCTCCTTTTTCTAATATACATAAATGACTTACCCACCAATGTGCTAACCAAATTAAGACTTTTTGCCGATGACTGCGTTTTATACTCTCCAATCTGTACACCAGACGACAGCGTTAAACTTTAACATGATCTAAATTTAATTGTAACTTGGTGTGATAAGTCACTAATGCCGTTAAACCTAACTAAGTGTAAAATTATGTCATTCACCCGCAAAAAGAGCCCAGAAAAATTTACCTATAGCATAAAGTCTGTTCCCATTAGCCCTACCCTATCATACAAATACCTCGGAGTGCATCTGTCATCGTCGCTATCCTGGTCAACCCATATTCAAATAATCTGTTCAGAAGCTTCACGCACTCTCGGATACCTGCGCCGCAACCTAAAATTAGCCTCACCAGACATTAAAAAATTAGCTTATGAAACGTACGTCCGACCGAAACTAGAATATGCTTGCTCAATTTGGCAACCCTCACAAACATATCTAACTAACGATTTAGAAAGGATTCAGAACCGCGCTGCCCGTTTTATTTACTCCCAATACTCTAACGATATCAGCGTTACTGCACTAAAAGAATCATTGAAACTGCCGTCCCTCGAATCTCGTCGTATCATTTCTCGATTGTGTCTGATGCATGCTTTCTATTATCACCCTCAATCACGGCACGTCCTCCTTCAACCATCACACAGAACTTCATCCCGCATAAACCACAGTCACCCTATCGCACCAATAAATGGACACACTTCTGCAATGATTACTTCCTTCTTTCCCAATGGGATAACACTGTGGAATAAACTACCTGATAATATAGTCACGTGTAATAACCGCCAAATTTTCCGCAGTAAGCTAAAATGTCACATGTCGCAATCTAACTGAATGTGCTGTTTTCCCTGCCAATGTTTAAATACTTTTTTTTAACTAATGTATAAACTGTCGTCACTTTTTTCTGGAAGCTTACCTTTGTACCATTACTTTTTTATTTGCATTTGGTAATATTGGCGTTTTTCTTTGCATATTGTACCTTTTTTTTTTTCATTGTTCTTTGAATGTTTACGTTTTGGAACCCTTCGAGTTTTGTTGAGTTGTTCGACATACCTTGTACGCCGCCCCCCCTTATGTAATGCCTCCGGGCCTTTAAGGTGGAATAAATGGAATAAATGAAATGAAATAAAGGTTTCTTTGGCTCTAGCCGGCAGCTCGATCACGCCATTTATCTGCTCCTTGTTGAAGTTCACCATGTCAAAAGGCACCTCAAATCCTGAATGTTTACCGGCAGCGATACTCCACAGTGGCTCGCACCTTCTTCTCGCTCGGCGCAAAATGACCACTTTCGATTGTAAAGCACGTTAGCCGAACCTCCGTCTCATCTATTTGAACATTCATTGGTTTCAAAGTCAACCCAGCAGCACGCAACCTCTGAAGGACCTCTGTTAGGTACTGTAGTTATCCATCCAACGTTCACAAAAGATGGCGTTGTGATTGGGGTATGCTTCCGCAAACTTACTTGTAACAACCTAACAGCGAAAGGATAAGCTGGTAAATTAAAAGCGAGCAGTGCGAGAGGTTATCACCGTTTCTTTGCGTCTGCTAAAGTGGGCTTCCGTTGTGTCATTGCAGTGCTTAGCAAGATCAATAAAATCCGGGCGTTCAATTAACATATAGCTGAATCGAGTCGACAGCGGCGAAAGGCACGCTTTCTCAATATTTAGAAATTGTTAGGCAAAGGAGGTAGCGAGCGACCAGAGCTTATTGTACAGAAGACGCGAATACAAAATTTTTTTTTTCTGTAGGGGAAAAGGGGGGAGCCAACCATGAAATTTTGTGTACACGTGTGTGAGTTTGTAATTGTAAATGCATATAGATCTACGCAAGGAATGTATAGAGGGTTAAATTACCCACACCACTACCATCAATCGCCTTTTGGCTGCGTCTGTGTCGTAGAGTGTGGTTACCAGTCTACCCGAAACTACGTTCATTGTGGTTGCGCTATGCTCATAAGAAAGCGGTAGACAGGTTTTTGCCTGGTATTCCACTATTAAGGTTTTAATACTTCCGCCTATAATTAAAATTTATTTCAGATTTCCGTACAAGCAACAAAAGTGTGAACTCATTTACAGCATTTGTACACTGGTGTGTTTATGGTCGCTACCTTGCCTGTTAATATATTCTATGCTAAGTGTTTGAACCTATCCTGGGAGTACTCGGGGGCAGCTCTGCCTAGCTGTGCTGACCTGACAGCCTAACGGGCCTTGGGGGAGTGTGCAGTGCCGAGGCCGACGACAATGGGCCCCCTTCAGAGGGAGCCCACCGTATGTTTGTATGGGGTGGCGCCTTAAGGGCCTCTTCCAACTCTCCCTGTCCATCTATTATCAACTGTTTTACAAACAGTCTTTTATGATAAATATCGTGTAGAGATAATCAATATTTCAATGCGTTTTTATAGAGTTTCGCGTGATCTGTCCATTATACTGTGGAACCATGCAAACCATCGCAAGACTATGTTGCTCGCGTTGATGTAACACTTACTTCCGATTGGTGTCTGTATATTCTTCGAGAGCATGCATGTATATGCATGTGCCATAACACGATTATAACTGCACAACTAAAAAAATTACAGCATATCTACGGAATAAATGATCAGGAGTTAGGTAAAGCGTCCGTCAATCCGTCCATGCTCGCGTCACTGCGTCCATCCGTCCGTGCGTCAGTTATTTCATATGTGCGCCCGGTCTTGTGTCCGTCCGTGTGTCCGTCTGTGGGTGCATCCGTGCATCCGTTCTCCCATCCGTCTGTTGATGTGTCCGCCTGTCTGTCTGCTTGTCTGTCAGTCCGTCAGCGCGTACGTCCATCCATCTAGTAAACACCTCAAGTATCGCCATCTCGCTTTTTTATCCCATATTCATCATAAACAAGTACCACCATCAAGCAGATAATATAAAGACTAAACGAGGGTACGTACCATATTTCTGCTGTCGACGGTTTGTTAACACCGAGAGCGTGATACCGAAGCCGTGCTACATTTTTCGTAACATGTCTACGTTTTTCGTAACATGGGTATGTGCCACAGGTTACGCACTAAGACAATGGTGGACGCACAAACCACGTCATAAGAAGCTTTGCTGCTAAAATTTTCAAAACAAAGTGCATCATCTTTTGACAAGCCCTTACCCTTGGTTAACCACCTCTTGCTAGAAGCGAGAACTCAACGGGTTGCATAGCGCGGAATCACAGGTTCTCGCCTCCAGATTTCAGTCTGCGTACAGAAAAACTTCTAAAAAAGTGTGCTGTATGGGCAATCGAGAGTGGTGACGAATCCGTCAACAGCGTAACACTCAGGATAATTCGGCGTCAAAAAGAGTACCGACATTTATTTACTTTTCCGACCTTGCACTGTGGCCACGTTGAAGCTATAATTACGGGACCACTGCAATAAAGCTGGCTGTTTGCCATAATATCGCGTCCATCGCAGCGTTTATGCAGGGTGCCCATATGCTATTAGTCATTTCGCACTGCAATGCAACGCCGACATAAGATGCGAAAGCAACGAGCGGACAATAATAAAGGTACTATAAACAATACGTAACAATAGCTTTCTGTGGCTTAAGCGTGTGGATCAATATTGTGATTGTAAAGAAAAAGAAGTTAGTGGCACACAGTTAACGACCATTATACCAACACTTTCAGAGAGAATGCGACTCTAAGGCCCTCTTGTCAGATATTACTCCCACTTTAGCGTTTGTTTAGTTAGAGAACGATAGCTTTGAATATGCTACTTACCACAATCTCCATATTGTACACATTGAAATCTGTTATTGCGATACAGACTTTCCGTGCAGCCACAAAGTTTTTGACCGTTCACGCAAGAAACACCTACACCCGGGCATGTTTTTTCCGGTGAGGTGTCATCTTCAAGACATGATACTAGTTTTTGGCCATTCTGGCAACCTAAAAAATGCAAATAAAAGTTACAATTAATACCCGAAAATAAATAGATTTTAATTACTACTTCGTAATCACTCGAATTTCACCGGAAGTCATTATTCCCATTCTTCAAAGTTGATGTCGAGACTCATTAGATGGGGCTGAAAGGAACACCTGGCATCTCAGCTGTCAATTGGAAATGCCGTCCATCGCTCAAGAATGAAAAAAAAGTGATTAGTTGATTACCAGAACTAAAGCTAACAGCGCGATCACAATACGCTTCTCGTAAAAAATACACCACACACACATAGCGCTCGTGTGTGTGGTATTTTTTCAACGTGGGGCGTCGTGTGTACTTTCACTGTTGGTATTATTTGAGAAATATGTGCCAAATAAGCTCAAATGAAGTTTTATTGAAGCCATTGTGAGTTTAAGGAGGAGCTGGCCGATAATCGTATTAAAAAGGTTGAGGTTCTCAGATGTAGTGAGAACTGCAGCATCAAGCATTCGCCTGCCTCTGTTAACGCTTGGCACGCGTTTTTCAGAGTAGGCGCTGTGTGTTCACCTGTCTTTGTTTGCACTTGGCTTGCGCTTGAGTATCCCTACACTTGCCCCTTCGAAGATCTTTGTTTTACTCTCGTTGCCGCAGTTTCATTGTCGTTCCGTTCGCTGGGACCAAAAACACCCCATTGAAAAAAAATTGCAGATTTTACGTACAGTGGAAATGAATTATATGCGAAGCACAAATAAGGAAGATTGATATGTGACTTCAAAATCATCAAAACGTTACAAGGCGGAGCTAAGTTATGCCGTACATAACTTTTATATCATGATTATCATGTTTGAATGTGCCCCTAACTTCGTAGTCTATTCACAGACGTTATACCGAATTCGATATATGTCGAACTAGTGAGTTCACCGCGAACGCGCTATAAACGAAACATGTCGTCATGTTGTTCGTGACACGCACGTCACGATTATCATGCTAGGACGTGTCGTTTATTTCGTCCTCCATTGAAGTCACGTAATACCGAATTTGGTACGTGTGAATCAAGCAAAAAGGCCTTGATGGCATCATGTCGTGTTATGTTGTCATGTTCTTAAATGTCACCCCTGTCATGACCATCATGTTTGCGCCAGTTATATGCCTTCACCATCTATTTACAAGACGAAATCCAAAATTTGCTATAAGTTGAATTCGTGAAACGACCGCGAGCGCACCATGAACATAGCGTGAACTCACGACTTACTTGACAAGCATGTCATGATCTCCACTTTAGGATCATTCACCTATGTTTGCCATACTGTAATGTCTTACCATACCAGTTTCGCAATGTGTACGAAACATCCGCAAGAGCAGCAAAACCATGAAATCCAAATCAAGACATGCATGACATACATGCCATGATCATGTTATGACTAGTCACTTAAGCTAGTCATACAGTCATGTTATTGAGCGAACTTGAGCGCACTATCTATCTATCTATCTATCTATCTATCTATCTATCTATCTATCTATCTATCTATCTATCTATCTATCTATCTATCTATCTATCTATCTTTCTTTCTTTCTTTCTATCTATGTATCTATCTATCTATCTATCTATCTATCTAGCTGGCGACTACTTCAAGCTCTTCTGGTCATTTCAAAAATGGTATCAATACCAAAATTGGTATGAATAAGATGACTGTGTGACGAGCTCGTCACAACATAAACATCGTGGCATGTATATCGTGGCTGTAGTGATTTACATATCATGGTCTCGCATCTCTTTTGGTGGTTTTGTTTACATTACATATTGAAACACTCGTATGGTATGGCATGACTGCATGGTGAACATAAGTGACAGACCCTTACGTAGCAATCATCTCATGCATGTTATGTAAATATGACTACATGCCACGCTTATGATGCGCTAGCGGTCATTTCACTAGCTTCACATATACTAACTTTGGAGTTACGTGACGCGAATGGACAATAAAGTTATATGACTAGCGCGAACATGATAATCATGAAATGCGTGTCATCTAAGAACATCGCTACATGCCACGCTCATGATGCGCTTCAGATCATTTTTCTAGCATCATTATGCCAAATTCAGCATTACGTGACGGGAACAGACGGTAAAGGTCAATAGCACGTCCAAACATAATAACGACGGCATGCGTGTCACGTAAAACATGGCTACATGCTATACTCAGATTGTGCTTGCAGTCGCTTCGCTAGCTTCATCAACATCATCATCAACATCATAACCATCGTCAGCATCACCATCATCATTGTCATTATCATCATCATCAGCCTGACTAAGCCCACTGCAGGGCAAAGTATTCTTCCATGATCCGCCAATCAACCCGGCATTTTGCTTTGCTTTGGCACATTATATCCCCAAACTTTTAATCTCATCGGCCCACCTAACTTTTTTCTCCCCTTCGTGCGTTTGCCTTTTCTGGGAATCTAGTCAGTTACCCTTAATGACCAGCGGTTTTCCAGCTTATGTGCTACGTGTCCAGCTCATGTCCGCTTCGGTTTCTTGATTTCAACTATTATATCCTTAACTCCTGTATGTTCCCTGACCCACTCTGCTCTCAAATGAAGTTTTATTGAAGCCATTGTGAGTTTAAGGAGGAGCTGGCCGATAATCGTATTAAAAAGGTTGAGGTTCTCAGATGTAGTGAGAACTGCAGCATCAAGCATTCGCCTGCCTCTGTTAACGCTTGGCACGCGTTTTTTCAGAGTAGGCGCTGTGTGTTCACCTGTCTTGTTTGCACTTGCTTGCGCTTGAGTATCCCTACACTTGCCCCTTCGAAGATCTTTGTTTTACTCTCGTTGCCGCAGTTTCATTGTCGTTCCGTTCGCTGGGACCAAAAACACCCCATTGAAAAAAATTGCAGATTTACGTACAGTGGAAATGAATTATATGCGAAGCACAAATAAGGAAGATTGATATGTGACTTCAAAATCATCAAAACGTTACAAGGCGGAGCTAAGTTATGCCGTACATAACTTTTATATCCTGATTATCATGTTTGAATGTGCCCCTAACTTCGTAGTCTATTCACAGACGTTATACCGAATTCGATATATGTCGAACTAGTGAGTTCACCGCGAACGCGCTATAAACGAAACATGTCGTCATGTTGTTCGTGACACGCACGTCACGATTATCATGCTAGGACGTGTCGTTTATTTCGTCCTCCATTGAAGTCACGTAATACCGAATTTGGTACGTGTGAATCAAGCAAAAAGGCCTTGATGGCATCATGTCGTGTTATGTTGTCATGTTCTTAAATGTCACCCCTGTCATGACCATCATGTTTGCGCCAGTTATATGCCTTCACCATCTATTTACAAGACGAAATCCAAAATTTGCTATAAGTTGAATTCGTGAAACGACCGCGAGCGCACCATGAACATAGCGTGAACTCACGACTTACTTGACAAGCATGTCATGATCTCCACTTTAGGATCATTCACCTATGTTTGCCATACTGTAATGTCTTACCATACCAGTTTCGCAATGTGTACGAAACATCCGCAAGAGCAGCAAAACCATGAAATCCAAATCAAGACATGCATGACATACATGCCATGATCATGTTATGACTAGTCACTTAAGCTAGTCATACAGTCATGTTATTGAGCGAACTTGAGCGCACTATCTATCTATCTATCTATCTATCTATCTATCTATCTATCTATCTATCTATCTATCTATCTATCTATCTATCTATCTATCTTCTTTCTTTCTATCTATGTATCTATCTATCTATCTATCTATCTATCTAGCTGGCGACTACTTCAAGCTCTCCTGGTCATTCCAAAAATGGTACAATACCAAAATTGGTATGAATAAGATGACTGTGTGACGAGCTCGTCACAACATAAACATCGTGGCATGTATATCGTGGCTGTAGTGATTTACATATCATGGTCTCGCATCTCTTTTGGTGGTTTTGTTTACATTACATATTGAAACACTCGTATGGTATGGCATGACTGCATGGTGAACATAAGTGACAGACCCTTACGTAGCAATCATCTCATGCATGTTATGTAAATATGACTACATGCCACGCTTATGATGCGCTAGCGGTCATTTCACTAGCTTCACATATACTAACTTTGGAGTTACGTGACGCGAATGGACAATAAAGTTATATGACTAGCGCGAACATGATAATCATGAAATGCGTGTCATCTAAGAACATCGCTACATGCCACGCTCATGATGCGCTTCAGATCATTTTTCTAGCATCATTATGCCAAATTCAGCATTACGTGACGGGAACAGACGGTAAAGGTCAATAGCACGTCCAAACATAATAACGACGGCATGCGTGTCACGTAAAACATGGCTACATGCTATACTCAGATTGTGCTTGCAGTCGCTTCGCTAGCTTCATCAACATCATCATCAACATCATAACCATCGTCAGCATCACCATCATCATTGTCATTATCATCATCATCAGCCTGACTAAGCCCACTGCAGGGCAAAGTATTCTTCCATGATCCGCCAATCAACCCGGCATTTTGCTTTGCTTTGGCACATTATATCCCCAAACTTTTTAATCTCATCGGCCCACCTAACTTTTTTTCTCCCCTTCGTGCGTTTGCCTTTTCTGGGAATCTAGTCAGTTACCCTTAATGACCAGCGGTTTTCCAGCTTATGTGCTACGTGTCCAGCTCATGTCCGCTTCGGTTTCTTGATTTCAACTATTATATCCTTAACTCCTGTATGTTCCCTGACCCACTCTGCTCTCTTCCTGTCTCCTAAAGTTACACCTTTCATTTTCCTTTTCGTCTCTCGGTGCGTCATTTTTAACTTGAGCTGAACCCTCTTTGTGAGCTTCCAGATTTCTGCTCCATTGGTAAGTACCGGCAAGATGCAGCTGTTATACATCTTTCTCTTGAGGGATAGAGAAAGATTAGCATTCATGAATTGAGAAAGCTTGCCAAACGTGATCAACGTCATTTCAATTTTTCTAGTTATTTCACCCTCATTATTCGGTTCCACTGTTACTGCCTACCCTAAGTGCACTCCTTTACAACTTCCTTAATTTTTTCTTTTTTTACTATCCTTTATTATTATTCTTTCTTCCTTTACTATTATTCCTTTATTCCTTTATTATTATTCTTCCTTTCTTTATCATTATTCCTTTATTCCTTTGTTCCTTCCATATTGCTTTAGAACTCCAAGGTTCTCTCCACCAAGCGCAAAGGGCTGTTTTCTGCCGGGACTGTTGCAAATTAGTTAAATTTAGTGCATAACAAATATAAGTCCTACTTTTCTACTTTACGTGTCCAGTTCAGTAGTCATGAGCTGTATTTTGTCCCCTCAGTTACTCATCAAGGCAATGTCATTAGTGAATCGCAGGTTACTAAAGTACTGTCCTAAATATCCTATAAGTAACTCTTCCCAATCTGGAGTCTTGAATACTTCCTGAAAGGGCGCGGTGATTAGCATACGAAAGATCATGTCTCCTTTCTTACGCCCTTCTTTCTAAGGATTCTGTTGCTTTCTTTATGGAGAACTGTGGTGCCTAGGGATCGTCTGTAGATTTCTTCCAGTATGTTGATGTAGTGTTCTTCGATGCCCTGGTTCCGTAGCGCTTGATCACTGCTGATGATATCCACTGAGTAAAACACCTTCTCGCATTGTATGAAAGCTAGAGATAGAGGTTGTATGTATTCAGTGCATTTCTCTCTTACCTGATTGATAACACTGATATGGTCTATTTCGGAGTAGCCGGCACAAAATTCTGCTTGGCCTTTTGGTTGAGTGAATTCTAACATCGCCTTAATTCTATTACCTAATATTATTGTAAATTGTTTGAAGAGAACGGGCAGTAAGCTGATCGGCCTGTATTTTTTTAGTCCTTGACGTCTTTTTTCTCATTGATAGAAATGTTGTTGGCGTTCTTGAAACATTCTGGTAATTTTCCTGTCAAGAGACACTTTACATATAACTTGGCTACTTTTTCTAACACAACTTTTACACCATCTTTCAGGAGGTCGGTTGTTACCTTATGCTCACCAGCGACTTGGCCTCTTTGAACTCCTTCTAGGGCTTTCCTTACTTCCCCTGTCGTTTCTGGTAGGATTTCGAACTTCTCTGGTTCAATAGTGTTTCTCATAATGTCATCCTGGTTCCTACGACTTCTGTACAGGTCTCTGTAGAACTCCTCCGCCATCTTGGCTATCCTATCCACATTGGTTGCGACATTGCCTTCCTTGTTCCTCAATGCATACATCCAACTTTTGCCTATACACAAGTCTGCCTTCGCAGCTAATGGACTTCTGTCGTTTTTTACAGCTTGCTCGATTCTTTCTCTGTTAAACCTCCTGATTCCGGCTACCTTGCGCCTATTCATTAACTTGGAGAGCTCTACTAGCTCCATTTTGTCGGTTGCTTCTGATTATTTCTTAGTTTATGGTCTCTAATAGGAGTTTTCGTGTCTTGAGATAGTTTGCCTGTGTCCTCACTAGCGACTGTACCTTCAACTTCAATTGCACAGTCTTTATTGTACTAGTTATATTATTGTTTATTGTGTCAACAATGATGTAGGGTATCTCCTTTAGGGCCTCAAATAATTTTCGAAGAAAAACTCTTAATTCCTGTATTTTTACTCTCCCTGTCATTTCATTACTTGGCTTTTTGCGTATCAGTTTTTGTCTTTTCCTTTTTCAATCTAGCTGAATACGAGCTCTAACCATTGCATGGTCACTGCATCTGTTTTGCCGAGTACTCACACATTCTGTACAATGCCTGGATGTGCAGACATAATGAAGTCTATTTCAATTCTAGTTTAGCCATTAGAAGTCGGCTCGTCAATTTATGGTTAGCTTGTTTCTGATGAAGGTGTTCAAGATCCGTGAAGTATTACGTCCTGCGTGCTCCACTAATAATTATTCTGTGGCATTCTGGAGCCGCTGCCATATTTCGCCACATCATGGTCTCCGGCCTGTTTCTTAGATACTTTGCATTAAAGTTGCCCATCAGAATAGTATACTATGTGGTTACTTGATTATTGACTCAATCTACGTCTTTGTAGAAATGTTCAACCAAATTATATTCATGGCTCGATGTAGGCGCGTAGGGATGTACCACCTTCATATTGTACTTTTTGGTAATTTATTATATTATATGTCATCCTCTCACTTATGCTGTTGTATTTCTTTTTGTTGCCAGCGATATTCTTGAGTATGTAGAACCCCACTGTAGTTCTTTCTGTCAACTAATGTACGGTAGCATAGCTTGTGTTCATTGTTCAACAGTGCATAAGCCTTACGTGTCCGCCTAACTTCGCTGAGCCCAATTACATCCCTTTTCAAGGCGTCTAATTCCTCGAATAGCACAACTAGACTAGCCTCACTAGATAGCGTTCTAGTATTGAAGGTAGCCATGTTCAGATTCCAATTTCGCAAGGGAGTCAGGTGGTATTCTACATTGATAAGAAAGAGAAACAGAACCCCTACAGAGATTTAGCGCATCAGCCTAGCATGCCATTACATAATAAGGTTAAAATATAGATGTCGGATTATTCCCGATTGTATATTAACGTAAAATGCACGAGGAAAGAATTGTTAAAAAAGAAGGAAAAAAGGGGGTCTGGGGTGCAGCCTCACTAGCGATCAGCCGCCGGTAAAGCACTCCCTCACAAGAGCAGGATTGGCCACCCTGGTGCAGTACCTGGCCTCAATCTTGCTAGCTTCACATATATCAAATTTGGTGTTACGTTACGGCAATGGATAACGAAGGTATATGACTAGTGCAAACATGATAATCACGACACAAGAAGATGCAACATAACACGCTCAAGATGTGCTCGCAACCATTTCGCTAGCTTCACTATGCCTAATTGGGTCTTACGTGACGGGAACAGACGAGAAAGACCACATTTTTGATCTTTCGACATGATTAAAAAAATCTTTTGAGATGATCTTTACAAGTGGAAAAAACATATCTGGCAGAGATTCTGGGCGCCAAGTATTCATTTTATCACAATTATTTACCACAACTACTAATCAGTAACCCCAGGCCATTTGGGCAAGTTTCGAACCCCAAGCGCACCCATGACATCACACTGAATAACGACGCACATGAACCAGTTGCAGAGCATGAGTGTGGAGAAATATTTAACAGCGCACTGACAGCTGTATTTAGTATACTAAAGAACATGACGCATCTTCACATTTTCGGTCAGTCAACATCGAAGAATTCATGCCAGCTATCACGTTTTTCGAAGGAGGCATCGCATCCGCAATCACTACTATGAAAATCTCTTCAACAGCTGGTATGAGCTAAATTAAATTTAAAATATTGTAAATGTTAAATCAATTTGGGCTACAAAATTGTGTTTCCTTCTTTCGGAGTCTCTCACCTGAGGAATCGTTTCAGATGACTGAAACACAGGGAAGGTTGTTATAGTGTACAAATCAAGAAACAGTCGCACTTATGAAGGACCGCCCCAGTTTATTAAATAGTGTGCCTTGCATAACCATGGAACACGTCATTTACTCCAAATAGAATTTTTTCAGACTCCTGTAAATTTTCCCATCAATTACAACATGAATTTTGAAAAGGCTTTTCCTGCGAAACGCAATAAGCGCTCGTTCTTCAAGACTTGTACCCTAACCATGACCGTAACATGCAGACCGATGTAAACTTTCTAGACTACGCTAAAGCATTTTACAAAGTTCATCACCAAAGCTTCTTGGTAACACTTTCACAGCTTTATCTACACCCTAATATTCTTCAGTTAATTGAACAATTTCGCACAGATCGTTGACAGTGAATGTTCGTTCACAGTCATCAATCTAACCCTCTCCCCGTCACATCAGGCGTTCTCCAAGGATCTGTTCTTGGTTCACTCTTATCACTAATTTATAATAACGAATTGCCCGATCCTATAACCTGCGGCATTCGCATGTTCGCCGATGACTGTGCAATTTATCACACTATATTGACCAGCATGATCACTTAGATCTTCAAACAAATCCTAACAGCGTGCTTAATTGATGTAACACACAGTTATAGACCCTAATCCTTTTGAATGTATACTTGTGTCTTTTTCCCGTCGTCACAGCCCATATTCTTTATGTATTCTATTGCTAACAGCTCAATCGAATCGGTACCATCCAATAAATATTTCGGAATCACATCATTCAATGACTTATCATAGCTCACCGAGATCACAATACAGTATCAGCATCCAATAAAGCACTTGGTTTCCTCCAACGGCAGCTTCGCTTTGTCCTCCCCTCCGCACATGTTAAATCACTTGCGTATCAGTCACTCAACTGACCAAAATTATAATATGCTTCTGCCACATAGAGCCTACATCAAGCGCACCTATTCAGTGCATTAGAAGCTGCCCAAATTGTACCACCAGAATTGCCCCGCCGTGGTGGTCTAGCGGCTAAGGTACTCGGCTGCTGACTAGCAGGTTGCGCGATCGAATTCCGGCTGCGGCAGCTGCATGATGTTGTAGGCCCGTGTGTTCAGATTCGGGTGCACGTTAAAGAACCCCAGGAGGTCGAAATTTTCGGAGCCGTACACTACGGCGTCTCTCATTATCATATGGTTATTTTGGGATGTTAAACCCCACATATCAATGTGCCACCAAAATAATTGTCTGAAATTACTCCCACAATATCAGTATTTTATCTTTGAAAGCAAATTCTGGACTATGACATCTTTCTTTGCAACGCCGCACTGAAACTTTAATGCTTTATCGCAAAAAAATTTTATTTCTCGCTTATTCAGCCACCGTACGTAACAACTGCAACACGCATATCTTATAGAGCCAGTCATTCATTTCAGGTTACCCGCCCATAATCACGCACCACTAGTTTTTTTTTCATTCTCTTTTTCGAGAAGCCACAGACTAGAACGACCTTTCCCGGGACATCGTCAGCGTCGGTCTTCATCTGCCTTTCAAGATCGTATTATTGATCATCTTCAACACTAAAACAACGTTCACTGCTTTTGGTAACCCTAATACAGCCTCACCCCTTATGTAATGCCTCTCCAAGAAAGAGGGGCTTTAGGGTATAAGCTCAACAGAACTTAACACTACAAACATGATAATCAAGGTATGTGTGTTTTACGTAAAACATGAGTACATGCTACACTCATAGCGTGCTGGCGGCCGTTTCGTTAGCTCCACAATACCAAATTTGGCATCACGTGCCATGAATGGACGATAACGGTTATTGACACGTCCAAACATAACAATCATGACATGCGTGTCATGTAAACCTTAACAACATGCTAAGCTCATAGCGTGTTTGCGGCCGTTCTACAAGCTTCATATATACAAAATTCCTTACCACGTGACGTCAATAGACGAATAAGGTAAATGACACGCCCAAACATGATAATCATAACCTGAAAGGCATGTACGACATACTTTACGTCCACCTCGTAAAGTTGTGCTAACTTTAAAGCCACATATCAACTTTCCTCAGTCGTGCTTCACATTTCATCGGTTGCCACTGTACGTGGGAACAGCAATTTTTTCATGATGTCTTCAGAACGCCAATAGTGCCTTTCCCTGTCACGAACGAAGAATATCAATTGTATGGGCTTATGACAATACACCTGCTTGCCACAGTGACAGCCTCCGTTCAATTATCATTGGAAATAAAAGTATTGATGTCCTTATTCATGGCGTTTTAGTTATGGGCAAGGCTTAATTTTTGCTCACTACTAATGAAACCAATGCCGATACCACAATTTCTGCGAAATAAGATTGATAACCCACGGAGACGTTTCTAGGCATATCAAATTAGCATCATAAATATTAACAAAATTAAAATGATTAATGAGTAACATCAGTCAAAGGTGTCCAAGTGACAAGTATATTGGACTATGTGATGCCTAACAAACATTTTATATGTTGACAATGATTAGGATACCTGAATTCTATTCTGTGCATTCCTCTCCGGCACTCGTTGCGTGCTCGGCACATATACGAATAAGCCACATGGTGAAAATAAGGTCACCGACTATTATGACGCTGCCTATTCTGATGCTGAGACCACCTGGTAAAGTGTCCTAACTCTTTGACAAGTGGACACACACGAAATCAAAGACTAAATTCATAATCTCCACTCAGTCGCAAGAGAAATCTGGCAATTCTCTTTTCAGGAGTGCTGGGAACCAAAGATTTTCGTAAATATACGCTAGAGGGAACTCGAGCGCTAGTGTCTACGGCAGCTGCAACGCAAGACGCCTCATCGAGCTTAGGAATGATGGGTAGTACACGAATTTGTCTAATCTTCGTACTTTTGACTTAATATATGCTCGCGCGACTTGGAGCTTTTTCGTTACGAAACAAAAATAACAGATGCTCAGCATTTGGGCTTCACCACCATAACGTGTTAGGCTTACATTTCAAAGCGGATAGCGAAGTTCACAAGAGTCCGTTCTTTTCATCGAAACAAAACTGACGCAGCCGCAATAAACGAAGCCGCAAGGGCGATTCGCCGCCCACAAGCACGAAGGTTAGGCTAATCCGTGTACTACCCATCATTTTGATGGTCGCTAAACGATCGCATCGCCTATGTCCCCTCTAGTTAATTTTAGGAAACTCTATGCTGGGAAACTACTGCACAGCATAGGCACACTCTCTCGACTGAGTGCCGCTACTAATGATGAATGAAAGTGAACAATCTCCCTCGCCAGAATGCAGTTATGTTTCTTATTGAGATTTCGTACCCTCTAAGTGAGTGGCTCTACTCTAAAAAAATTTTACACCATGGTCTGTCTAGAATGCATCAAGTTACTCCACGAATAGTATCACTCCTGCTCCTAGGACTGACATATCCAAAAAATATATATATACATCAGACATTTTTTAATGCTTCAACAGTGAACGTGCAGCAGAGGCTGTTTACGTGACTTTTAGCTTAAGTCACATAAACAGAACTGACATACGCACAATCATTGTCATCGTACAAACACAGCAACACATAGCATACAACTCTCGCGATACAAAAAACCGCACCTACACCAACTAGTATGTATGTACATGATGTCTTTCCCCCTCTAGTGCGGTTGGCGGAACATTTCTATTACGCAAAATTGAAGAGCAATTATACACCTAGCACATGCACGTATCTGGTGCTTGTTTGGTTCTCTGAAAGCACTTCAACTTTTATTTTAACACTACACGATATTCCTCTCTGTTTTCATTAATACATTTCGATTATCAGGTGACATTCAGTCATATCACTCCAGTGCGGTGTAGCAATTTATGCCCAAGCGTGGGAGTTCTAGCTAGGTGCTCACAAACAATTATGGGACAAACTTTCAGCAGCGCTGGCCGAGGAATAATCTACGAACGTTATGATTCAGCGTCCGATCCAACTTCCGAATGCTTTGTGTGTACTGGTACGCCACAAAAACAGCGCTGGTCAGAAAACTCCCAGCTAAATCGCATCTCTGGCAATCCTCGTCGTTTTACTTACCTCGGCTACACTTTATTGCAACAATGAGAGGCTTGCGGAATGCTCAAACTTCAATCTTCGCGAGCCACCTGCGCTGAGATTGGTCCAACTAAATGTGACCTGCGCGAGTTCAACTCGCAGCGAACCTATAAAGGCCTAGCGTACCGGTCGAATCCATCATACATGTCATCGGCGCTTTTGAGTTCAATATTATGCTACTCCAAAGAGTAAGAATTATGGTACAGTGGCGCTTTGCTATCGGTTAACTGGAAATAAGCATTGTTTCTTGCGTAAGGTCTCCCCCTGCTATTTTTTTGTCGCTTCGCACTGAAATGGTTTCAAACTAAACGGTGCTACTATCACAAATTATTCCTGAGTAAGTTAAAACAAAATAATGTCTGCATAAGGAGATCGTGTCGTGGTGTTCGTCAAGGTTTTGACACTCGGAGATTTGGTGCAGGAGTCTCAGCTGTGAGTATTTTAGGTTGACTCAGCGATGGTAATATTACTGCAGCGGAGGTAATACCACCGGGAACTTATCTCGCCGTAGTTGATCAGTACAATACTTTTCACTAGACAGAGGTTTCTTTTAATGGTAAAAGCCAAATTCTGTTTTAAGGTCTGTTGGGCCACGTTCAAGCATTCTACATTGTGACACTTTGGACGTGTGCTAAGTTATACTCAAGCCTGACACTAACAATGGTATTGAACCCTCGCAAGTTCTGTTAATACCTAAACACAAACGCACACGCATGCGCGAAAGCCACGTATGTGCGCACTTCGCTTGTATGCGAGTGTACAATATATTGGTATATATCTTTACCATGACCTGACTGCTAAAGTGACTCACAGATTGTTAAACAACGCACAGAAGAAATCTCTCACCGGCACCACCTTGGAGGTCAAATGTTATACCTATTTCGGGTATGTGCCACTGATGGTTACGTACTACGAGGGACGCACAAGCTATGCCATAAGGAGCTTCGCCCCTAAAACGAAAAGTGTATATAAGTTTTCTAGCGCGTATACGCAATGAACAAGCTATTTCAAAGTGATGCAATGTAGATGTAGTGAAGCTCGGGCATGGGTGCGTGTGGGGCTTCAGGGAAGGAAGGGAAGAACGAAGCAGATTAGAACAGCTGGCCCGCAGCAAGGGTGCTGTCTCTGTCTCTCTCTTATTTCTCCACTACAATGGCGCAGTAGTCGGAAGGCTTTGGCAAATCTCAGCTTCCAGCTTAAGCTCCTGCGTCTTTCTGAGGAACACCATCACGCTTGCTCAATAATAGAACCTGCAAGGTGACCGCCACTGCAAGTGTCGGTTTCACCACCAGAGGGCGGCGACCAGCCTCCATTGTGCACGCTTGCAATCAGCTCGGACTGGCATGATGGATAGATGTGTTTTTGATTGTTCCTGATCGACTGTGCAGACAAGTAGTTTTGCTTGTTTGGAGCTTGCTTTTGTAGCACTCATTATATTGTATGACTTTGCGGCGATCAGTCACCAGGTAGTTACTGGTATGTTTGTTTGTGTTTTTTTTCTGTTGCCACTCCGAGGAGAAGGTGCACGTACACCAAACACTCAAACATTTTAGTAGAGCTTGCTTAGGCTTTCTTATTTTGTCAGGCAGGGATCATCGTACGCAGCATTTTGTGATTATCGAGTGGGACAATACATAAGGACAATTTGTGTCAAACAGACATGATTAAAAAGGCTGTAAAATGTTCGAAATGCGGGGTTTGTTAGAAAATGGACCCAACTGCAGACGCGATTGAAGAGGATGCTAACGCCAAGTGTAGGCAATGTGAGGTCGAGTAAAATTTGAGAAAATGATGGTTGCCCGAGTGAAGTGCTGATGAGAATCACCGAGCTGGAGATTGCGTTGGCGACAGAGCAAGAGAAAATGACGCTATGGGAAATAGGCTCCAATCCGTCGAGGATGCATTAGTGAAGGTGAACAAAGGAGCGGCCCACGGAGAGAACGTATGGCCCCGGCAACAAGAACAAAGGAGAGGAAAGAGCAAACAAGTTCGAAAAAAATAGGTTTAGTCAGGTAAATGGTCACAAGAACCAATTTCAGCAAAGTTGTGGTGGGGCTGCGAAAGGACAAAGCAGCCGGCAATACAGGTGCAAGAAACCCCCAGGCGCAGGATGGTCCAGCTGAAAAGTCACAGCACGTGACTATCGGGGGGGACTCAATTTAAATCGATGCGCAGAAGCAATCAAAGAGAGAGTTAAAGCTGACAAGAGATTGCAGTAGGGACGTTCCCAGGACGCAACTTGGAAGCAGTCATGAGGCAAGCGAGCAAAAAACTCAAAACCAGAGCTTATGAACGAAACCTTGTCATAACTGTGGGCGGTTTAAACGATATCTTGGATGAAGATATGGCAGGACGAGCGACCACACTTGCAAAAAGGGTCGATGGCATGCGCCCCATTTTTTTTTGGGGTACAGGTTGTGATATGCACGATACCGGAGGCATCGGTGCGTGACGGCAACCTGCAAAGTGCGGTTGTCAACGCAAACCAAGAGATATGGCGGATGATTCGAGATACAGGTTTTGAGGTGAGTAAATAAAGATGAAGGTGCATAGGTGAGGTCGTTTTCAACAATACAGAATTCACTTCGACGGGAGGCTAGCTCATGAGGTGGGTTGACGACTTGCAGGACGCACAGTAGCTTTTTTCTTGGCACGTGAGCCCTTCGGGGTGCAGGAGAGCTAGTAACGAGGAAAACAACAAGGGATGCCCTTTGACAGGTAACAGAAACTCATCCAAGTGGCCCAATAGCTACACTGTAAACAAAAAAACTCCAATGGTTTTTTGGCTTGGGCCTCTACTTCCCTCCACTGTACATGTTTTTATACGAATCCTCGAAATGGTGAGTAAAAACACCCATGCGGTAGGGCTATCAAAAGGCGTGGATGGGCAAAAACTTAACTTCCTTTGTGCTCATGAAACACGAAATCAACGGAGTTTTTGGTAACCCACTTTATTTCGCAGAGAATTGGGAGTTTTTTCAGGAGTGCTATTGTTACCAAAGATTTCTCGTAATATAAGCTAGAGGGCAACCGTGCGCTGAGTATTTTTATCGGAGCGCAACCAAAGCTGCCTCATCAGAGTCTTGTAAATGATGGGTAGTACACGAATTTGTCTAATCTTCGTACTTTTGACTTAATATATGCTCGCGCGACTTGGAGCTTTTTCGTACGAAACCAAAATAACAGATGCTCAGCATTGGGCTTCACCACCATAACGTGTTAGGCTTACATTTCAAAGCGGATAGCGAAGTTCACAAGAGTCCGTTCTTTTCATCGAAACAAAACTGACGCAGCCGCAATAAACGAAGCCGCAAGGGCGATTCGCCGCCCACAAGCACGAAGGTTAGGCTAATCCGTGTACTACCCATCATTTTGATGGTCGCTAAACGATCGCATCGCCTATGTCCCCTCTAGTTAATTTTAGGAAACTCTATGCTGGGAAACTACTGCACAGCATAGGCACACTCTCTCGACTGAGTGCCGCTGCTAATGATGAATGAAAGTGAACAATCTCACTCGCCAGAGTGCACTTATGTTTCTGATTTAGAGTTCATACACTCTAAGTGAGTGGCTCTGCTCTCAAAAAAGTTTACACCGTGGTTGTTCCAGAATGCATCAAGTTAATCCACGAATAGTATCACTCCTGCTGCTAGGACTAACATATCAACAAAATAAACAATACGTCAGACATTTTTGATGATTCAACAGCGAACGTGCAGCAGAGGCTGTTTACGTGACTTGAAGCTTAAGTCACATAAACAGAACGGACATAAGCACAGTCACTGTCATCGTACAAACACAGCAACACATAGCATACAACTATCGCGATACAAAAAACCGCACCTAAACCAACTAGTATGTATATACATGATGTCTTTTTCCTCTAGTGCGGTCGGCGGAACATTTCTATTACGCAAAATTGAAGAGCAATTATACACCTAGCATGTGTATGTATCTGGTGCTTGTTTGGTTCTCTGAGAGCACTTCAGCTTTTATTTTAAAACTACACGACATTCCTCACTGTTTTCATTACTAAATTTCGATTAGCAGGTGACATTCAGTCATATCACTCCAATGCGGTGTAGCAATTTATGCGCAAGCGTGGGAGTTATAGCTAGGTGCTCACAAAGATTTATGGGACAAACTTTCAGCAGCGCTGGCTGAGGAATAATCTACGAACGTTATGAATCGGCGTCCGATCCGACTTCCGAATGCTTTGTGTGTACTGGTACGCCAAAAAAAAACAGCGCTGGTCAGAAAACTCCCAGCTAAATCGCATCTCTGGCAATCCTCGTCGTTTTACTTACCTCGGCTACACTTTATTGCAACAATGAGAGGCTTGCGGAATGCTCAAACTTCAATCTTCGCGAGCCACCTGCGCTGAGATTGGTCCAACTAAATGTGACCTGCGCGAGTTCAACTCGCAGCGAACCTATAAAGGCCTAGCGTACCGGTCGAATCCATCATACATGTCATCGGCGCTTTTGAGTTCAATATTATGCTACTCCAAAGAGTAAGAATTATGGTACAGTGGCGCTTTGCTATCGGTTAACTGGAAATAAGCATTGTTTCTTGCGTAAGGTCTCCCCCTGCTATTTTTTTGTCGCTTCGCACTGAAATGGTTTCAAACTAAACGGTGCTACTATCACAAATTATTCCTGAGTAAGTTAAAACAAAATAATGTCTGCATAAGGAGATCGTGTCGTGGTGTTCGTCAAGGTTTTGACACTCGGAGATTTGGTGCAGGAGTCTCAGCTGTGAGTATTTTAGGTTGACTCAGCGATGGTAATATTACTGCAGCGGAGGTAATACCACCGGGAACTTATCTCGCCGTAGTTGATCAGTACAATACTTTTCACTAGACAGAGGTTTCTTTTAATGGTAAAAGCCAAATTCTGTTTTAAGGTCTGTTGGGCCACGTTCAAGCATTCTACATTGTGACACTTTGGACGTGTGCTAAGTTATACTCAAGCCTGACACTAACAATGGTATTGAACCCTCGCAAGTTCTGTTAATACCTAAACACAAACGCACACGCATGCGCGAAAGCCACGTATGTGCGCACTTCGCTTGTATGCGAGTGTACAATATATTGGTATATATCTTTACCATGACCTGACTGCTAAAGTGACTCACAGATTGTTAAACAACGCACAGAAGAAATCTCTCACCGGCACCACCTTGGAGGTCAAATGTTATACCTATTTCGGGTATGTGCCACTGATGGTTACGTACTACGAGGGACGCACAAGCTATGCCATAAGGAGCTTCGCCCCTAAAACGAAAAGTGTATATAAGTTTTCTAGCGCGTATACGCAATGAACAAGCTATTTCAAAGTGATGCAATGTAGATGTAGTGAAGCTCGGGCATGGGTGCGTGTGGGGCTTCAGGGAAGGAAGGGAAGAACGAAGCAGATTAGAACAGCTGGCCCGCAGCAAGGGTGCTGTCTCTGTCTCTCTCTTATTTCTCCACTACAATGGCGCAGTAGTCGGAAGGCTTTGGCAAATCTCAGCTTCCAGCTTAAGCTCCTGCGTCTTTCTGAGGAACACCATCACGCTTGCTCAATAATAGAACCTGCAAGGTGACCGCCACTGCAAGTGTCGGTTTCACCACCAGAGGGCGGCGACCAGCCTCCATTGTGCACGCTTGCAATCAGCTCGGACTGGCATGATGGATAGATGTGTTTTTGATTGTTCCTGATCGACTGTGCAGACAAGTAGTTTTGCTTGTTTGGAGCTTGCTTTTGTAGCACTCATTATATTGTATGACTTTGCGGCGATCAGTCACCAGGTAGTTACTGGTATGTTTGTTTGTGTTTTTTTTCTGTTGCCACTCCGAGGAGAAGGTGCACGTACACCAAACACTCAAACATTTTAGTAGAGCTTGCTTAGGCTTTCTTATTTTGTCAGGCAGGGATCATCGTACGCAGCATTTTGTGATTATCGAGTGGGACAATACATAAGGACAATTTGTGTCAAACAGACATGATTAAAAAGGCTGTAAAATGTTCGAAATGCGGGGTTTGTTAGAAAATGGACCCAACTGCAGACGCGATTGAAGAGGATGCTAACGCCAAGTGTAGGCAATGTGAGGTCGAGTAAAATTTGAGAAAATGATGGTTGCCCGAGTGAAGTGCTGATGAGAATCACCGAGCTGGAGATTGCGTTGGCGACAGAGCAAGAGAAAATGACGCTATGGGAAATAGGCTCCAATCCGTCGAGGATGCATTAGTGAAGGTGAACAAAGGAGCGGCCCACGGAGAGAACGGTATGGCCCCGGCAACAAGAACAAAGGAGAGGAAAGAGCAAACAAGTTCGAAAAAAATAGGTTTAGTCAGGTAAATGGTCACAAGAACCAATTTCAGCAAAGTTGTGGTGGGGCTGCGAAAGGACAAAGCAGCCGGCAATACAGGTGCAAGAAACCCCCAGGCGCAGGATGGTCCAGCTGAAAAGTCACAGCACGTGACTATCGGGGGGGACTCAAATTTAAATCGATGCGCAGAAGCAATCAAAGAGAGAGTTAAAGCTGACAAGAGATTGCAGTAGGGACGTTCCCAGGACGCAACTTGGAAGCAGTCATGAGGCAAGCGAGCAAAAAACTCAAAACCAGAGCTTATGAACGAAACCTTGTCATAACTGTGGGCGGTTTAAACGATATCTTGGATGAAGATATGGCAGGACGAGCGACCACACTTGCAAAAAGGGTCGATGGCATGCGCCCCATTTTTTTTTGGGGTACAGGTTGTGATATGCACGATACCGGAGGCATCGGTGCGTGACGGCAACCTGCAAAGTGCGGTTGTCAACGCAAACCAAGAGATATGGCGGATGATTCGAGATACAGGTTTTGAGGTGAGTAAATAAAGATGAAGGTGCATAGGTGAGGTCGTTTTCAACAATACAGAATTCACTTCGACGGGAGGCTAGCTCATGAGGTGGGTTGACGACTTGCAGGACGCACAGTAGCTTTTTTCTTGGCACGTGAGCCCTTCGGGGTGCAGGAGAGCTAGTAACGAGGAAAACAACAAGGGGGACTCTTTGACAGGTAGTACAGACAAACTCAATTCCAAAGTGGCACCAATATCTACACTGTAAACAAAAAAAACCCAAATGGGAGTTTTTGGCTTGTCCTCTACTTCACTCCCATCTGTACATGTTTTTACGTCCTCGAAATGGGAGTAACAAAAACACCCATGCGGTAGGGCATACAAAAGGCGTGGATTGGGCAAAAACATTACTTCCTTTGTGGCTCAGTGAAAACGAACCCGGAGTTTTATGGTACTTTTTTGGGAGTTTTTTCGGTGGAATTAAAGCAATAGTTTACACCCTTCTAAGCGTTCTGAAGGGGCATAGTGGGAGTATTTTTATCACAGGACCAAGCTGTTTTTTGTATTTTTATTCTATTTCGCTGTAGATAGGTGGAATCTAGGGCATTTTAGCTCGCCTCTCTTGGGAGTTCTATTGGTATTGAATGGGAGTAACCAAAGCAGCCAGAACTCCCGCTGAGCAAGCATTCTTGCAAAACTGCAGGCTTCATTCTAGAAAAAAATTAGACGCGAACAAAAGCTTATCTACAGCCCAAACACGAAAGGAAAATATGGATCCTCTCAGAAATCCTGTTTATGAACTACAAAAGCACACAGACTAAAGACACACAGAATATTAGTTATGGAGGTTAAATTGCACACAAAGTACAACTCTTGTGGTCATTTCCCAGGAGTGAGCATGGTTCTTGACCACAAGATTTGTACAGCACAAGCACAATAATTACCACCACATGAGGCACTGAAAGTGCAAACACTACAAACACAATTTCTTCACATATTTGTGTCATACAGTTGAAAAGTAAAAAATCAATTGAAATACAAATATTTAAACACACTTTGCCAATTAAATTACAGGATCTGACAGGAAATCTGCTAAACTTTTATAAAATGATCACCTAATTTAATAAAAAGTTCATTTTTGCAGCTCTGGTACTGTAGATGACTATGCCCAATATTACATATGTAGAACTTAATTATAGTTTGTCAAGAGTTCCACTTAAGGCACTTGTTTGAATTGAGTGCTACACCAGTGGCTAAAGTTCCCTTTGAGATATCTGGACATTTTTCTCATGGCACACATATAACATAGAATAATTGGGCAATCCTCAAATGCATTAAATAGATGCACCTATATTTTTCTCTAAGAAAATAAAAACATGAAGGCACTATTGGATCAGCTTTCAAGTTACAGCAAAGCCATTCTGACTTGGCTATCCCAAATCAGCTTCGAATCACAACAGTATAACAGAGGTTGAAGAGTGTACGACAATATATTTGTCACTTCAGTACTATTAGTGACCATAACGACATGCTCGATGAAGACATTTATGAACATATAAAGAAACGCACATTCCATATTACCATAATGCATTAAATGTATTAAAACATATACCAGTGGAAAACTGGACAGAACAAGCAGACAGCTTTTTCTGTCACTTCACGATGTGTGCTCTACTAATGCTTTGTAATGAATGCATTCAAAATTGTCTAAGCTTCTACTTTTCTAGCATGTTGCATTTAAAATGGAAATGGGGTACACCAGCACACACACACAGCAAATAAAAATTGCAGCATTACAACACCAGAACTTACACTACACATTAATAAATCATACTGACGTCAGCTAGCATACTTGCACGCAATGGGGTCACGCCGCTTAAATTCATTCAGTGTTTTCCTGACCACCACTAGTATTGCTGAAATAATTTCCATGTGTTTCTAGAAGCTCGAAACTTGTTCTGCTCGTTTATTTCTATTGCAAAAAACTTTCGTGCATTTTTATAAGAGTCTGTAGTTTTTCGCCGAGTAAAATAGAAGGCGCCAAAAAACAATTTTTTCTCGAAAGGTGTTTGCGGAATGCACTCAATATAATGGTATTTACAGGAACGTAATAAATTGATCCAAACACAAAAATAATTCATCTGTGTATATCAATTTTTAGGGCTTTTCACACGACCAAAATGCATGAATTTGTTGAAGAATATTTTTTTCAAGAATAATAGCTAGCTCAAAGAGCACACATAGAATATGTGCAAGTGGCCTGTTTGACATGTTACAAATTAAATGTAATTTAGGTGCCCAAGGTGTACAAGTTCATCTGAAAAATATATGCAAATTACCCTTTTTTCTGGAAATTTGTACACAGCAGAAAAAAAATTACCTCTGTGTTGGACTAAAACTATGCACGATAGCTGATTTGAAAGTGTTATATATGAGCTAAACATAGATGCAGTTACTAGACAGCACTATTTTTTACCTTCAGAAATATTTTTTTTAAAATTGAGTACTCCTTACAGATTTTTACCTATGCAACTCAAGCAGCATGATGCGTTCACAAAAGCCATCTTCAACTCAAGCCGACTGGCCTAGGATGCAGATGGCCAACATTGTGCTAACTACAAGAAAATGGATTTATCATCTGTATTCTATTGCTAACAAAGATGCATAACAGTGAATGTGGTCAATGTGGTGATGTCAGACGAACCATCCAGCATTAGATATTAACAGTAACAAATGCTACTTTCTTATGAACTTCTGCAAATGCAGAAGGAATGTTTTACACACTTATTAAAAAAGTTTATTCCTATTCAGTACGC
The DNA here is from genome assembly GCF_013339725.1 of Rhipicephalus microplus. Lineage (NCBI taxonomy): Eukaryota > Metazoa > Arthropoda > Arachnida > Ixodida > Ixodidae > Rhipicephalus > Rhipicephalus microplus. The sequence continues at coordinate 61,858,664 of NC_051174.1, forward strand.
AAGTACGATTCACGAAATATACTGATGAATGCAGTTTTAACACAAATTCATTTTTTTCCAGCTTTCAGGAGACTATCTTGCTCATTGAGACCCAAACATTGTGATATGACTACACAAAAGAGCTTTATATTAAGAATTTGGAGGCTAGCCTACTGTATTCTCTCGCTTGCATTGTGGGTGTTATGTAGTGTTATTGCCTGCTGTGTACTTTTTTAACAGCTTGATAGCTCATCTCCGAGTCATCACTAGGAAAAGAGAGAGAGATGCTCAACTACCCCCTCCCCCTGTTGCTGTTCAGATATTTTTCAGTTTCAGTTATTCATAAGCATATATACCTGTACAGATACAAATGCACACACAAATGTACATAAAGTGTGGCTGACACTTTTTCTCTTCATACAACCCCACACAAAAAATATTTTTTTCTATGCTACCTGTCACCACACTCTAGCTACAATCCTTGTAGTGCATTTGTGTTGGCAGTAGAACACAGATGATAACTTTATGTGCTTTACGGTTGCTTTATGGATGGCACATTGCCGTCTACATGTTTATTGGTAAGCTTGGGCTGAAGATTGCCTTTGCAAGTACATCATGCTGCATAGTTACGTTGGTCAAAAGCTGTAAAAGAAACAATTATTTATTTTTTTAGTTTAAAAATAATACTCTCTAGTAACTGCACCTATTTTCAGCTAATACATAATTCTTTCAAGTGAGACATTTTTTGCCCAAGCACCAGGTGACTATAGATGCTGAATACAGAGCTTTTCCTCTTTAAAAAGGGAAAATCGCAATTTTTTTTCAGATGATCTGCTATACTTTCACCACCTAAACTCTTTTAATTTTTCAGCATGTCAAACAGGCACGCTACAAATAATCTATTTGTGCCCTTGAGCTTGCCATGTTTCCTGAAAAAAAAAAGAATTTGGCAACTATTCAATTTCGCTGGTGTGGGAAGTCAACAGAGAATTGATATACATGAATGAGTAATTATTTTTACAGTTACATTGCTTCATTCAAAAACACTTTATGAAAAGTTTTTTTGTCACCCTTTAGCTCAGTCGGCACAGAACTAAAGACTTACAATAGGCACGAAAACTTTTGGCAACCAGAATAACAACCAGGACAAGTTCTTTGAGAATTGTGAAATTTTTTGGCCATATTTGTGATCGTCTGAAAACCGCTGGTTGACTTGGCATGTGTTTACCCAGGTATAACGTGCTAACTGAATGCAAATTATCAAAAAATTAGAGCATTTATAAAGGGCCCATTTTTTGTTAGACACAAGAGTAATTCAATTGACAATTAGGCTAGGAAAAACATTGTGGACAAGCACTCTATGCTATAGTGTATTTATTATGGTGTCAATTACAGAGGTCACGGCGGGTGAAAAATTGATGCTGCACTGAATGTAACACCTACCAACCTGTTACATTTACCAAAATTTCGCAGTGAGCTTTCTTGCACTGGTTTGCAGGGCAGAACATACTTAACAGTATGCACGGGTGAATGGCCTATCTGCGCCCAGTCACAAAAGCAGTAGAGAATTCAGGAACTATGACTCGATAAAAAAGTCACATTGAGTCAGCATTGATACAACACATATGTGTTAGCTTAAATACCCTGCCACCACTCTTGAGGCAAAAGTAATGCCAATGAGAATGTTACCATTATTTGCAATCAAAATTATCAAGATAGTACCAGAAGAGAAGCACTTTTGTGAAAAAAACAGCAGCAGGGCAAAATAGTCACCACTAATTTTTAAAAAAATTATGTCAAGGCTTCGAAATGCAAATGTTTCTAGAAAAGTTGCATAATGCATGCTCTGTGAACAATTCTCTGTGTGCTTTTTCATGTGTATTCCACATGAGGCACAAAAAGGTAGGCTATTCCAGAAAATGGCGATTACGCTTGAAAAACAAGCTGTCTATCATAGTGAAGCGCAGGGACAATAAGTTTTTCTGCGCCAGGTAAGGCCGAAACGGCGCTCGTTCCTGCGAAAGAAGGAAGAAAGGAACACTGTAAAAAAGAGTTGATGAATGGACTACATTGTATTTAGACATGAAAGCCATTGCGAGTAGCGCAACAAGACAGGACCGGATCAGATAGGAACGGACTAGAACAAGCGCAACACTATTGCAACACTAAACAAAACTGAGCGAAACTGTAACATTCAGTGTCGATGCTGTCGAACCAATAAAAAATGTTCTTTAACCTTGCATGGTCTGTCCAACATAAGTTAACAAGGCATGTTTCACAACAATGTCTTATTTTGGTGGTATCACGGACAATTATATCTATTTTGCATGAAGAACAAGTACAGTGCACAGTATCTCAACACGAGTCCACTAAAAGTTGATCTAGCCTAACAAAACACTGAGATGACTGACATTTGGCACGTCAGAGAGGCTACATGTGCCACCACAGTGCGTGCACGTGGGTGTGCCTGCGATGTAATAATGCCAGAAAAAAGATTTTTTCTTAGTCTTATTATACACACATACACACTCTGTTTATATATATTTATAATTCTCGCTCACAAAGCACATCCTTTTTATGAAGAAGTCCTGAATTCAAGGCAGGCAGACCCCCCCATAGAAATTAAGAGACCAGCACTGGCCCAAACAACTTTGTTCTTTTTGCAACATGTACAGTCAGTGTGCCCCAAAACCCTGGTGTTCATAAATACTAAGTTTTCACAATGTCTAAACACAACTGTAGTACCAGCAAGCAAACCCACAAGCTTACACTGAACCATAGCTAAGGCAATTATGCCATTTATTACAGTCACCTAAAGTTTTTTCGGACGCTGAAAATTCGAACATGCCCATTAATTCGGGCATCCCTGTGGCACCGCCACTTATGCCATTGAAGCATTGCAAGCTTGGGACCGAGAATAGGGGTGCCTCACGGTGCACCATTCAGATTTTCCGGACTCCGGCTGCCTAATCAAGAGCGGCATCGAATGCCATGACCAGCTGCCCACGTTATTTTTACAGTAGTTTCACTGGGTTGCCAGCACTGAAAGGTTGCAGTGGCTATGGCTGGAGATTGTGTCAGTGTAAAAGTCAATGCAGAAATGCATATTTCGAAAACCATGCATTTTTGGGCAGAACGTAATTGCCGTTTTTGGCCGAGTACTCATTGAATGACTACAACAACCAAACTGCAAGCCAAGCCACTCCATACTCAGAATAGGCTTGTTGATCGCTCGAATTGGCCACACGTATGCAGCAAACAAAGAAAGACGAGTGCTACAGCATGAACTAGCTTCATGCAACTTAGTTTCTTTCGGAATTTGAGAGTTTACATGTAACTATTTCAGTGGTCAAGCGTGTTTTGTGTCTCGCTCTCTGGTTTGGTGAAGGGCTGCTGAAAAGGCTCCAACGCTACCAATTCCATTTCTGTCGTTGGCACTAACAAGAGAATTCAGAATTTACAAGTCATAGGTGGCATTGAAAGAAGCTGTAATAATTTGCAAGACCAAAGTAGGGAGACTGCAATCTGATGCTTCTTAGGTGTTTGAGTTGGGCAAGGATAGGTGAACAGTGGCTTATGATGACTCCACTGAAGTGCCGCCGACACAAATGTTATGCATATTTAGCACATACCTTAACAGCGCTATGACCTACAGTTATGGCCAAACACTAGCTAAAATACAGGCAGACTTAGTCGCCCGTATTTGTGCTTGTGCGCAGACGTACACTATTTTTTCTGTCTACTGGTTCAAAAAAGGTGCTTTTTTTCTGACGAGTCCTTTCTTTCGGACTCTCGATTATTCAGATTTTTCCACGGTTCTTGCCTACTGTGAGCAAACAGTCAGCGACTTAAAAATGCCATAGCTACATAATATTGCATATGAAGTAGAACATATTACATACGAATACACATATAGTTAACAATGAAGTGAACGCACAAATTGAAAATTAACAGGTTTAAAAATATGTAGAAGTATCAATGATACGAAGATTTTCCTTTTTTTATGTGACCAGCTTCAATGCAAGCAACATATTTACCCCTGCTTCTGCCGAAAATCACCGTCTCACAAAATCATGAGGTGCAGCTGCAGCAGTATAGTTGAGATAAGCAACATGATGTCCTCCTATTCCAATATCATTTAAGCATTGTGCATATTCCTAGGTTGCTCAATTATTCAATGTCCAGTTTGCCCGATGCAGGTCTTGCTACTAGAATGAGGCATGATGTGTATCAAAGGTGCTGCGCAGAATATAGCAGACTCCATGCTTGACTAGTGTCTGCTAACCCCCCCCCCCCCCACACACACACTACTGCATATACAGCAGCACTGCTTAGCAAGCTTGCTTCATACAGAAAAACCCATAGATATATATATCATGACTGCTAACCACTCTCTTGGGTTAACATGTGACAGTATGAAAGTAAGGCGCCACAAATGACCCGACAGTTCAGTCACACATCACTCACTTGATTTTTTTTAAATCACTGCTTCGGTAATTATCGTTAGGAGCAGTTTAGTGTAGCTTGCAGCCAAAATATGATGTAAAACATCACTGTTAAAGCTGTACTGCTTTTTGTATTTACAGAAGCTTTTGAAGGCATCGATAAAACATGTAATGAAGAAGAATAAATGAAGGCTAATAGCATGCAGTAATTTTAATAACGCCACAAGAGAAACATGAGTACACTCCAGATAACTGTGAACTCACGTCAGCAAAAAAAATTATGGAGTGAGTCTTGCTGAGAAGTGCCATGATTATAAGTTAAGGTGGATATGTGGTCAGAGCAGCCATTATATCTGGAAGTATGCTTCAAAATTGTGAATTGTTGGGCTAGTTAGTTTACACTTGGCCTAGAGGAGCGAAGGTTTGGAATAAAAGGCACACTACTTAGAAGATGCTCAACTTGCAACCGAGTATATTTTGAAACGTATTTCAGCGAGAAAACAAATGCGCTGGCACAGTCCCACCAGATTTTCACTGAACCAACAACAAATATCTGGATAAGAAACGTGTTAACAGTCTACGATACCATGAATGGGGGGGGGGGGGCATACTTGATCAGTTTTAAGGCTTAACTTCGTTCAAAGTAGTTTATTTCTTTTATTGTCAGATGTACCAATGATGCACTAATAAATGCATCTGCGGCAATTGTAATCTTTCCCGCCTGCAAGATTTCGCACTCACACCTGCCCTTAGCCCTGCCCTGAACATTCGCCTCTTTGAAAAGTGCATTGCAGCCAAATGTACTGCAATGCGCAGGTAGGTGCGCCCCATTGTTCCGAGCATTCACTGTAGTTAAGGTGCCCTCATAGTCCATCATTAAGGCATCGGCCTGTTTGGACTATGTAAGCTTTGCCAGAACCTCCCTGCCTTTCTTCCCTGCCTAACCTCCCTGCCTTTCCTTGCATCTTTATCTCTCTTGCCAGAACTGAGTAGTATCTTATATACCACTTGCATAGCTCAGGGGACAGATAGCCTCTTATGTTTCTTTCAACAGACTTCTTTCTCTTTTCGGTCCCCTGCAAGAGTGCATAATGGAAGAGCTTTGAAGGGGCTCAGCAGATGAGGTCTTCGTTATGCTTTGAACATTTTCCTAAAGTTGTGTGAAATCATGTGAATCTAAGGATTTAAAATAAACTTGTTGAACCTCTGTCGTGTTGGCACGCTCAGTGAAAACACAATCTGTTTGAGAAGGCAGGATGCCAAGACGACGAGCAATGTGGAAGAAAAACCCGAAGTTAGAAGGTGTAAAATCTGCCAGTCAAAGCTAAAGCTGTCCTTATGATAGCATGACTTAGTCAGAGTCATGTTGAGGCATGAAGAAGCGATCTCTCTTTTCACTAGTATAGTATGGGAAGAGTCATATGGGAGGATAGCTTTTTTGACCATGGCTGAAACTCCCAGCAAACGCCCTCGTCACAATCGAAAAACAATGTTAAATCAATCAAAGGCTGGGTTGTATTGTTGTTGGTTCAATAGTGCTTTAAGCATGGTTCACCCTCATTATCCTTTACAATGAACGTTTTCAACAATTTCCGATCCGGAAAACATGGGACGACCACATTTTCTGGCAGTATAAGCTACGATCAAAAAAAGCTATCCTCCTTTTAGACTCTTTCTATACTATACTGGTGAAAAAGCAGATTGCTCCTTCGTGCCTCAACTCGGTTCTGTTCAAGTCCTGCGCTTTTCAGGTCAACTTCAGCTTCAAGCACCAGATTTTGTGCCTTCAAACTACGGGTTTTCTTTCCACATTGCTCATTGCCAGAGCATTCTCCCTTTTGAAGCAGATTTCGGCTTCACCCAGCATGCCTACACGACAGAGGTCCAACAAGTTGAACAAGCTTGTTGTCATTCACTACAATTACACGATTTCACGCAACCTTAAGAGGATAGCTTCAAAGCAGGGCACAAACCTCGTCTTCACGGCACCCTGAAAGCTTTTCCCTTTGTACACTTCTTGCAGGTGAAAGAAGAGAGGAAGAAGTATGTCGAAAAAAGCATAAGAAGCCATTTGTCCGTTGTGCTACGCAAGTGGTATATAAGATACCATGCAGCTGTGGTAAAGCGCACATCGCCCAAGCAGGCCGATGCCCTAACAATAGACTCGGAGAGCACGCAGCTACGGTGCATGCTCAAAACAATGGTGCACACTGTCCTGCGCATTGTAGCACATTTGACTGCAATGCACTTTTCGAGGAGGCGAATGTCAAAGGAAGAGGTAAGGGCAGGTGTGAGCGCAAAGTATTGCAGGCAGGAAAGATTGAAATTGCCGCATATGCATGCATTAGTGCATCATTGGTTAATGTGACAATGAAGGAAATAAACTTTCTTGAACACAGTTACTTAAAACAACTGATTAAGCATGCCCCCTTCAGGGTATTGTACATTGGTAATACATTTTTTTTTGCCCAGTCATTAGTTGTTGGCTCAGTGAAAATGAGGTGTGACAGCGCCTGCCCATTTGTTTTGCACTGAGATACTTTTCAAAATAAACTCAATTGTAAGTTGAGCGTCTTCTAAGTAGCCTTCCTTTGATTCCAAGCCTTCGCTTCTCTAGGCAAATTGTAAACTAACTAGCCCAACAATTCACTATTTTGAAGCATACTTTCACATATAATGGCTGCTGTGGCCACATGTCCACATTAATTCAAGAATCACGGCACTTTCCAGTAAGAGTCACCACATTATTTATTTTGTGCTGATGCGACTGCACAGTTGTTTGGAGTGTATTCATGCTTCTCTGGTGGTTTCATTAAAAACTTCATGCATTTACCGGTCATTTATTCTTGTTCGTCACATGTTTTGTTGATGAGCATAGCGGCATAAGTACCTTTTGTCACTGCAATTTTCTGGCACTTGGGCTTTGAGACAGCTATACCAGTTTCGTTTCTTGGCCTTATTCAATTTGAACTTCTTGCTTCAGTACCACTTGGGGGGGGGGGGGGGCTCAGCATTTTCGGCAATGCTTTTCATATTCACTGCATTTAAGCGTTTCTCCTGGTTTTCGACTTTTATTTCAGCAGTTTGTAATGTGGTCCACGTTTGTAAAAAGAAGACTACTTCAAACGCGAGTTGAATTCAAGCTACCATTCTCGCCGTGCAGATCATTTACCAGAACAGTTACAGTTAGTTTCAGGATGGGTCCTTCAAATCTACAAATCTTCGTCACTTGCATTTCGAAGCTGAAGTTTATGACTGAATTTACACCTTTCTACAAATATATACATCTTTGAGCAGAAGTGAATTTCAGTTAGTTGTCATACTTCCATGAGCGCTTTTCTCCTGGCAATGACACAAACAATTTCTTGTGGATTTCTCATGCTTCAGTGCCAATTATTGGTAAAAATAGGCAAGATTTCTTCTATTCAGTTATGTCATTTGCCCTGAAGCTCTAAACGCTAAACATAGAATTGAGAGCTCTCAACTTCAGAGTTCAATTTATCGGATCTTCAGGCAGGAGCATGACTTGCCTGGAGAAACAAAAACGCTTCATGCCAAACTTTCGGACACCTAGCTGGCCTTGTGGTTATGGCACATGCGGTGTCCCTATAAAGCCACCACATCCTTGTGGGTATTGTCCAGCAGGCACTGGTACATAGGTCCCACCTTGATTGCCAGCATAATTGTTGCACACTAGCAGCAATGGCTCTGCAGTGAAAAGGCAAATTTTAGTGACCGGAAATGTTTCTTCATTTATCGGCAATATTGCGACACACATAGGACCATATGCAGCTATTAACATCCCTATATTGCTTGGCAACAAAACGTCATACAAAAGCTTGCACCATGGCACTAACATCCTTTTCACATTGCTTAAAATTATTTGCTTTTCCTTTTTTGTTTACTCTTGCTAAATTTGATTCAGCTATACTTTATTAAGCAAATTGGTTAGCTCATTCAGTGGAATTATATTAGGTCTCTTTCATACAGACTGTGACACAAACGTATATGAGACTCGCGTACAGAAAATCATTCATAAATGTATGGCTGCGTGAAGTCTTTAATGGCCTTTAGGAAGCGGACATACAGTATCTATACAGCAGACCCATTAGATGTTAACAACTGTTTTTACATCCACTGTTAGCAAAATCTGGTTCAAATATTTTGTTCACTGCACAGATATTTTGTAAGACTTTCGTTCAAGCCATGTATTGCGGGTGCAGATAATTTCGGAATGGCATTGAAAAAAATTTGAGAATTTAGGTTTTTCAAAATATCAAATAGTTTGACTACATTATTTGCTATGCAATGCATAGTGGCAAAAACCTACACTTCATACACAAACTAAGTGCAAAAGAATAATATACCAATTCTTTTTTGCATGAAAATTTTATTATGTCCTAATGCTATTGAGCCCTATTCAAAATGGGTTCAAACTAGCTCTACCTCTCAGCTGAACACTCGTTGCTAAGTGCCGAAGTCCTTGAAAAAAGAATGTCCATTACACAGTTGAGGCAATGAATTGAATCCCATGAAGGTTCACAGGTGTTGAAACAACACAGAAAAGATATGTAATGATAACATAATCGAAGTGAAACAAAGTTGAGAACGTCAAGCCAGAGGTAGCAGCATGCAAGCACTATTGCAGAAAATAATTTATCAACTCTCCAGCTATTTTCCAACCTGGTACAGTGAATTCAAATTGCCTGTAAGCTCTATACTGTGCCTACAATATTTATTTGAAAAAGAAGAGCCACGGGGAAGCCAATCAAATCCCTTGCAATGTTTACTTCGCAGTTTAATGCCTTTTAATCATGCAATACTATCTCAAGCCCAGCGACACATCAACAAAAATACAGTGACGGAGGAAACATTGTGCAGTATAGCTTGGAAAAATTTTCATAGATTTCTTGAGTGCTAGTGCTCATCCCAATATGCATCAGCTGTGCTCAAAACTTTCTTTGCTTACATTATCATGACACAGCATGATGGGCTAACTTATATACAAGCCCTTCTGAGTTGTCACAGTTTTCTTATAACTGCTGTAAACATGAAAAAGCAGTCACAACGACACATGATGGCCGCAGCTTCATCGAAATGAAAAGAAACATCAGTAGGCACATGTCAAATACTGCATACGTTACCACAAAAGGAACAGCCATAGGCCAAGTGATATTTGGCTATGAGTTTGCATAGTCTTTCTGAAAGGTGCCAAAGTTCAGCTTTAATTATAACTTGTTGCAGCAATTAAGTTGCATGCCAGCTAGTAATAAATGTGACTGAAAAACACGACAAAATATGCATTATGACTTTGCATTAGGACATGCAGCATTCAGCATTGCACTGCTTAGGCTGCTATGATGAGCTCACATGTTCATAAAGACATTATTAAATACAGCACCAGCCTAGTAAAGCTTGCAACGTGTCTTAAACATACAGGCGTAAGCAAAAGTGTGCAGACCACTGAGCTGCGTGTCAGGAGAGATCGACGTGCCATCTATGCACACTGCCTGCTGCAGTGTGCATGCTTGTCCAGTTGTAATGAGATATGCTTGCACAGCACTTTGTTTGACGGAGTTATGGCGCTGATAGCCAAAACGACAAGCGAGCGTTGCTTTCCTTCGCTCCATCAAATCGATGCCATTCTTTCATGCAACAGCTTAGGTAGCGCCAATTGAAGTGCTGAGCACGTAGCTTTTTTTTACCATTTAGCCTAACTAAGCATAGCATAATTACCCTAACTAAACGTCTAGCATAACTAAGCACCATATAACCAAATAAAGCCAAGTACAAAAAATTAAATTTCTTCAGCCCAGCTTGCCCTTGTCAGATTAACCCAAGTTACACTTGCCTTGTTGCGCCTACCCGTAGGAAAAACTTTTCAAGCATAGTGTAGCATAATATAACCTGTAAAAGCCAAGCATAAGAAGGTTAAATTAGGGTAATTTTAATTCGGTAATGTCATTTGCTGTTTTCACGTTAATTCATGTAACGCTTATATGAGCGGAGGTCAGTCAAGTTAAGTATATTCAAATATAATTAGGCATAATTGATAATTGTATCACTTTATTTAACCAAGCATAATTAGCCCCTATAAGGCAAACCCAATCGCGGGCAAATAATCCAAGTTGAGTTCCCCAAGAGCCAGAGAAGAAAAGCCCAGGAAGGGGCTGATTACTACTTACTGACTGGATACTAAATAGGCCTATTTAGGTCTCGCATGTGTTGACTGTTGACACATATGGTTCACATGTGTTGAAGAAAAACAGATGAAGCGACGTCTAAACCTTTCGGCCACTTTTTCCTACAACGCATGTTTCAAGTTGTAGCTATGGATCAGCCTCTCTTACTACATTTCTATTAGAAAAGAAAACAAAAAAAACCTAAACTTGAACTTGCGAAAAACATATTGGTCATGGTTTATTTCAATCTGATGAATATTAACAAACGCACGCATTCTGAGTAATTGCACGCTGCAGCAACTCAAGTTCGCTCTGCATGGAAGATTTTTTCGGCCGAATGCTGCACGTCGTGGCTCGAAACACCAAGCGTTACCAGCACCAAATAAGAACACACCAAAGCAATGCGAGGTTTTCGATGATCTCAAGTGGCGTTACGATTACCCAACGATAGCCTTGGCAACAGAACTGCACATTTGTGTCATATACTTTTTGCATGTATGCCTATTCCTAATTTTCATTCCCCTCGATTGATGCTATTAAGAGTACAGGCTTGAAACACACATTCCGCATTCACACATGAGAAATAGGTGCCTAGCCAGAATTTTTTTCTCGGGGGGGGGGGGGGGGCGGCACCTTTTTTAAAATGGCTATTTTATGCTCTATATGCCAACGAACAAAAATATGAGAGGGGGGGGCACGGGCATGGTGTGTACCACCCCCTGGCTACGCCGCTGTTGAGAATTGAAACAAAAACACCAGAACGGCCGGGAAACCACGTCCGCACGCGTCCGAAATGTTCACATTTGTTATGGGCCCGGGGAATCATGCGGCCGCCACTGCTTTCGCGAAATAATTCGAGTTTGCCTGCTTTTTCAGCGCTATGTTCCGTGCTGAAATCCAGTTTTCACGCAAAGTACTGTAAAGACACAGCTCGCACTTTTTGAAACTTTGTTTGGGGAGATATACGCCGGCAAAAACAGCACGAGCAAATGCACCGGCTGCGGCGGTATCGGATGCTACCGGCTGTGCACAAAAACGAGACACGTTCCGGCATGCCGACTCGCTGCAGCTGCACCATGGCTGCACCGTCTACTTCCAGTGTTCTCGGCGATCGTAATGCAGACCAGGATCTCGATGAATGCATCCTCGTTGAAGCCGTCAAGCTTCGTCGAGCTGCACGAGTAGTTTGCAATTATAGCCATTGCTTGCCGACGCTTTCACCACCGTGTTGTATATCCCGCCAGCTATTCAGAACGCATGGTTTTTAGATAGTCGGCCGTGGATCGGTAAGAGGGTCTGCTTTTGCGTGACGGGAAAATCGGACACATATCTTCGTTCCGGCTTGGCGGCGTAGGTTTCCGGCGGCTTAGGCGGTCAAGCGAGTGAATTCCCGGTGCATTTTGTTGAATTCACTCCGGAGAGAACAAATGTCAAATTTGAACGCAGTGCGAGCCTTCTAACAACCTATTGGATTGCCTTACAAACAAATAACACACGTACGAACAAATAACGCACAAAGTTCATTCGGGTTTACTTACCATGTGTCCTTGGCTTGCAAATTAGGCAACACCTACAACTTCGCCCCGGCCACCACTGGCTGCCTCGTTGAACAGACGGTAGTTCTGAAGCAACGCACTTTCCTGCGCTCGAAGTTCACAAGTTGGCATAGTCTGGACCACTTTCTCCGCCGGGCGTGCGTGTCGTTCATACACCGGTTCGTAAGGCGCGGTTTACGAACTTGTTGAAGAGCGTCGGCGCGGCGAGGGCTCTTTCAAACTTGCGTACTGAAATAACTTTTGCGACGTTGACGCTGAGGCTTAGAACGATCCTTCTCGCTTGTTTTTTCTTCTCCAATTGGGCGTATTTAGATACACCCTTCCGACCCACGCCAATTTCTTTTTCGTTTTATTTTTCAGTCACTCCCATTTCAGACTACTTTAACTCCCATAGTTTCCCATTTTTGACGATCATGGTAAACAATGGTTTCAGCCCATTTTATGCCTTTTCAAGGAAGTTTGTATTTCGCGATGGTTGGAAAAAGTGCACATACCTGCTTAAACGCCCTTATGGTCTTAGTTTTGTGTACAGTTTAAGACACTTTGAGTCCGGGGCAGAAATTGACGTAGCCACAAGAGCCGAGCCAATTCAGACATTGAGTATAGTAATATGCAGGTTGCCTGGAATAGGCTGAAGTGGGAACAGATAGAAGAACAGCTAAGGGAGGGGAAGCCGATGGTATATGGTTTTGTAGAAACACATCTTACGGACATGGAACAACCTTTCGACAATCCGGGCTACGCCTGGGAATATTGTAATAGACAAGAAGGCAACAGAAAGGGGGTGATGTTAGGGCATTCATTCATGAAAGTACAGACTGGCAAAGAACCAAGCAGGAGTGCAAGGAACATTTATGGCTAAAAGAGAAAGTGGCAGGGTAAATGACGCTCTTGGGTTTTGTATACTTGTGGACAGGCGCAAAAGCCAGAGAGGAAAATCAACAAATGGTGCAGTGCATAGGAAATTACACTGACAAACTAGGAGAAGATTGCGAGGTAATTATATTAGGAGATATGAATGTGCACATAGAAGATCTGGATAGATCTACTGACCCAACAAGCAGAATACTATTGAATATGTGTGAAAGGCATGATTTAATAATTTCCAACAGCACTGAGAAATGGGAAGGGCAGATAACATGGAAGGTGGGAAGGCTGCATTCGACGATAGATTACGCAATAATGTCACAAAGGATTTATGATCGGCCAAAGGTGATGAAAATAGATGAATATGGGTCTAGAAGCTTAGGTAGCGATCACAAACGTATGAACGTGATTTTCGGAAGAGAAATGAAATCAGAAAGGTGGCATTAGAAGCAACCACACGGTAATATTTCTCCAGAAAGGCAAATAGAAATAGCAACTAAAGAGTTTGAGAAACTAATCACCGAGGATACTAAAACAGAAGGAATGTACGCAAGTCTAACTCGAATGTTTGAGCTAGAGCTTGCTAAGGTACGAGTCAAATCTACCGAAAAAAGAGGAGTTGCAACTTAACGCTCTAGAGTCAACCAGTACTATGTCTAACGCATCTAAAATTAGGGTAGATGAATTAAAAAGCTCATGTTGTTCTCTTAATAAGAAGGTGATTACGCTCAGGGCTCAGAACAATGACCTAGAAACTAGACTGCGCCGTAATAACCCGATTGTTCACGGTACTCCTGAATCTCCAGATGATGATAAGGCATTGTCCAACGTTGTTTCAAAATTTTTCACGGAAACGCTGAGCATAGATTGCTCACAAATCGAAAGGTGTCATAGGTTAGGTAGACATCACACGGGCCGCACCCGCCCTATTATTTTCAGGCTACTGGATTTTCGCGAGAAAATTCATATTCTTAAAAACGCATCAAAGCTGAAGGGCTACGGTCAACGCATATCCGAAGACTATTCTGATAACGTACGTTTCATCAGAAGAAAGCTATGGGAGGCAACCAGAACCCATCGCAACAGCGGCTCTTTCGTGCGCATTGTTTACAACCACGTGTTTATTGATAACATACGCTATAACTGGGATGCGCAGTCTAACACAATTTTTCTGTCTCGTAATCGTGATACGATTACGAGACAGAAAAACATTTTGACAGAAAGACATTTTGGCAGCAGCACCTGCGGCTGGAGGAACGCAAGCTAAACGAACTTACTTGCCTTTGCAGACCATACAGCGTTGGTTCACCTGGGCTTTCTGCGACGTTCCCAACTTGGTTACGTAGCTGACCACACGACGCTGGTTCGCCTGGGCTTTGCTGGGTGCCCGTGCTCACTGCTCAACGGGTGCGCACGCTTTCTACCTGGTCATCTGATTTGGTCTGTCGGTGGCTAACGCGCCTGCGTGACCAGTGTCAACCGTGGAAACATCGCCTGGTGATAAAGACTGCTGATACCAACAGACTACAAAAGTAGTGCGGGAGGCTGCCCGGCTTCATTTGGCAGCAGCACCTGCGGCTGGAGGAACGCAAGCTAAACGAACTTACTTGCCTTTGCAGACCATACAGCGTTGGTTCACCTGGGCTTTCTGCGACGTTCCCAACTTGGTTACGTAGCTGACCACACGACGCTGGTTCGCCTGGGCTTTGCTGGGTGCCCGTGCTCACTGCTCAACGGGTGCGCACGCTTTCTACCTGGTCATCTGATTTGGTCTGTCGGTGGCTAACGCGCCTGCGTGACCAGTGTCAACCGTGGAAACATCGCCTGGTGATAAAGACTGCTGATACCAACAGACTACAAAAGTAGTGCGGGAGGCTGCCCGGCTTCATTTGGCAGCAGCACCTGCGGCTGGAGGAACGCAAGCTAAACGAACTTACTTGCCTTTGCAGGTTGGTGGGTTTTCTTATTGCATCGTGCTCATAAACATATTACCGCATTTGCTGCTGCCAGTGTATTGTAGCTTGTAGTGTATAGCTTGTAGCTTGTCTTACTATGCCAACTGTAGCTGAACTAACGAAAAGAATCCAGTCGCTTGAGGCCTGGTCCGAAGGTAAACTGGATGATGTAGTGGAAAAGCTGGTTGCGAAGATGAACCAAAAAGCCTCCGCAACGCAACCTGAAATTGACGCATTGAAGGCCGAAGTCAACAGTTTGGTCTCCAGTGTCGAAATGCTGAATTCTATTGTCGAAGAAGTGAGGTCAGAAAGCGACCGTTTACGCACAGTCAATCAAGCTCTGCAGTCACAGAATGATGCCTTGACAACCAGAGTAGCTGAACTTGAGCAATACTCTCGGCTAAACAACATTGAATTGAAGAATGTTCCGTGTACACAGGGAGAAGACTGTACGGCAATTTTGAAGGCTGTAGGGGCAAAAATTGATTGCGTTATTACAGATGGGGACATTGACGTCGTTCATCGCGTTCGAGGGAAAGTTGGAACGGGGGACAAGAATCTCATCGCGCGGTTCTGCTCACGTACTAAGAAACAAGATTTCATTACTAAGGCACGAAAAGCTAAACTGAACACCAATGAACTAGGCTTTGGGGGCTCGCAAAGTCGTCCTGTTTATGTAAATGATCATCTAACGTTGGAAAAGAAAGGACTTTTCGCTAAGGCACTGAAGCTTAAGAGGGAACATGGCTGGAAGTTCCTATGGACCGACAATTGTCAGATCAAAGCACGAAAATCAGTTGACAGTCGGGTATACCGCATCACGAAGGATGCAGACCTTTCTGTGTTTCATTCTGCCTCCTAGTTGGTGTCTGGCAATCAACTGAATTGCTGAGTAACCTTCAAAACGCCTCAAAATGTATTACTCCGCTAACCAGCTTCGACGTTTTTTCGAAAGCCCAGGATTATCGGCCATCCACTTCAACACGCGTAGTCTCAGAAAACATTATGACGACATCTGTGTTTATCTAGCATCCCTTGCCCATCACTTTTCCTTCATCTGTATGTCTGAAACGTGGCTATCGTCTGACGACCGAAACATATATTGCTTACCACACTACACTCCAGAATATTGTCACCGCCAATCGAACAGTCATGGTGGATCAGCTATATTCATATCATCTTCAGTAAAATATAAGCGTCGTAACGATCTCGCCATTCTAGCTGATAACACGGAATCTGTATGGATTGAAATCGACGACAATCTTGAACAACCCCATTCAGAAAAAACTATTCTAGCATGCGTCTACCGCTCACCGTCATCATCCGTGCCCGAGTTTTGTTCGGCACTGCATGAAACCCTGGATCGAATTTCACGAGAAAGGAAAAACGTTGTTATTATGGGAGATATAAACATCAATCTATTAGAAGATTCCAATCAAGGTTCGGTTGAATATTCAAATTGTTTTACAGGCTTTGGTTATGAGCAGCTTCTTACGTTGCCGACAAGATGTATTACGGGTGGCTCAAACACGCTTATTGACCACATTCTATCTAACCACTTATCAAGTAATGAATGTGGCATAATACCCCTCGATATCACCGATCACTATGCCATTTTTTGTCGCTTGTCGTCGGCCTTGTCACGAACGAAGCATTCTTTTCGAAAAGCCCTCTTTGACAAAGTTTCATTTATAGATTCCATGTCATCATTTGACTGGTCGAGAATTAAATCCGAAACAAATGCAGAGCTAGCTTTTGAGGCATTCTCATCAGTATTGAAGCAATGTATTCGCGAAGCAACCACTTTTGTTAGATGCCACAAAAGGTATCCTGCACCCCATAACCCATGGCTCACTGATGGTTTACTGAAGTGTATGCGTAAGAAAGACAATATGTACAAAAAGACGAAACGTTGTCCATTTAACTACAAATTGCAGCAGCGATATTCCTGTTACAAAAATATCCTAAATAAATTATTGAGAGACGCCAAAAAAAGGTATTACGAAGCTAAATTTCATGAAGCCTCTGGTATCACTGAACAATGGAAGCTCATCAACTCTTTTCTGAACAGGAACTCAAAAGAAACACTAATAAATGAGATTTCTAGCATTAATGGCACCTACAAAGAACCAACAGCCATTGCGAATGAATTTAATAATTATTTTACAGTTAATAACACACCCGTTTCCGACAGCTTTGAAGGTACGCTTGAAAGGCAACCACAGTCCTTTTTTCTATATCCTACCATACCAGAAGAAATTCACAATGTGATCAAGAAATTAAAATTAACAAGCGCGGGTCTTGATGAAATTCAACCAGTTCACTTGAAATATGTCGCTGATATCGTCGCTGATCCCCTCTCACATGTAATTAACCTTTTGTTTAAAAATGGCACATTTCCATCTGATTTAAAGAGAGCCAAAATAGTTCCTGTCTTTAAAAAAGGCGATAAGGGTTTGGTTTCTAACTATCGCCCCATTGCAATTCTGTCTGTGCTCAGCAAAGTTATAGAGAAGTGCTTTGAAAAGCGACTAACAAATTACTTAACTAAATTTAGCATTCTGTCTGCCTCGCAGTTTGGCTTTCGTGCAGGCTACTCTACCAACCTCGCGCTTCTTTCATTCACGGATACGATTAAACACTATATTGACTCAGGTAAATATGCTGGAGCAGTGTTTATTGACCTCACGAAAGCGTTCGATTCAATCCTTCATAAAATTTTAATTACCAAGCTAAACGCGGCCGGTGTTGTAGGACCTGCCCTGAACTTCATTCACAGCTACTTAACTGACAGAGAACAGGCTGTCAGCATATCCAATCATCTTTCTAATTTTAAAATAATCAATCGGGGAGTACCTCAAGGATCAATTCTAGGCCCAATACTCTTCACTGTTTACATTAATGATCTAACTTCTCACCTATCGCACTGTCTACCTTATCTGTATGCGGACGACACTACGATTTTAACTGCTTGCACCTCGATCGATACTGTTACTTTTAAACTAAACAGTGATCTTGAAAATATAATTCGCTGGTGTCGTCATAATTCACTGGAAATTAACCCTAGTAAAACAGTTTTTGTGCTATTTCACCCCACTCAAAAAAAGGTCACTGAATATCCGTCTATAACGGTCAATAATTATCCTATCAAAGCCTCCAGTCAGTGTAGATTTCTAGGAGTGATTCTTGATGCAAATTTAAAGTATACTTCCCATGTCTCACACCTAAAGCAAAAAGCAGCTTATGGCATCCGGATTCTCATCAAAGCACGTCCATACTTTGGGCCAAATACCTTGCTTTCTCTTTACTATGCCTTCGTTCACAGTCACTTCACTTACTGCATTGCATCCTGGTGCAATACATATAGCACTCATCTTGCTCCTTTGCAATATGTTCAAAACCAGGCCATTCGCATTATCACATATCAACCATCACGATGTAGCGCATCTGCTATTTTACAAGGGCTTCGTATTCTAACAATTCATAAACTTTTTCTTTTCAACATGGCAACCCTTGCATACAATTCTCTTCACTCAAACATGCCTTTCATGGTCTTCAATAAAGAACAACTCATTAATCAAAATATAACTCGATTTGCATCAAATAATAACCTCCTGTTACCGAAAGTTAGAACTAACTATGGCAGATTCACTTCTACCTTTACAGCTATTTCCGTTTGGAACGGTATTCCAAGTGACGTAAAAATGTCTCCAAACATAGGCAGTTTTAAAAAACGCTTAAATTCCTATTTACTTAATGTTTAAATAATCTCGTTGTTTATGCTGTTCAATTCGGAACTAATCGTTCATTATGTTTGCTCTGTTTTGTACCAAATTAGATGAATAACATGTGTCTGGCATTGTTGCCGCTTTGAGACATACCACTTTTAACTTTTCTTTTTTTTACCTATTACTACTCAGCACATGTGATATTTGTATCGATCGTTTATCATCTAACATGCACTTAGGTGTATATACAATTCAAGTTTCATTTCTTCTGCTGCCAGGTGTTATTGATCATTTACTGATGGATTTCATCTGCTATCAAGTGTTTCGATTTGACAATAATTGACTGTTTGTTTCTTTTGCAATGAAATGTACTTGATTCCTTTAAACTTATTCTATTGTTTACCGAGTTGCTTTACATGTTTTGTTTTCTTTATGTAACTAGCACAGGAGATCCCCTTGCAGCCTAGAGCTTTGGGACCTCCTTCTGTATAACTTTTTTCCTATGTATTATCTTTTATTGAATAATAAAAATATTATCTATCTATCTATCTATCTATGGTGATGGCATCTCCTTTGGCCCCTACTCCTACTTCTTGTTGACGCCCCCATGATTTCCCTGATAATCTTCGTAATTTAAATATCAATGCAAGAAGTTTAGTCAACAAGTTTTCTGATTTCTTGTCTCCAACTTTGTCCTACTTCTCTCATATCATTGGTGTTACGGAATTTTGGTTTCATAACGAAATTTGTTATACTGAGATTTCGCTGCCAAGCTTCAATGTTGTAGGAAGTGATCGAATCGATAGTAGAGGCGGTGGCGTTGCTTTATATTTACATTCCGACTTAAAGTTTTCTGTTCTTGATGCTCCGTCTCAAACTGAATCGGTTTGGTGCAAAGTTTACTTTGAAACATTGACTTTTGTTATTGGTGTCTTTTACCATCCACCTAACCTGATCGCAGACTCTTTGGTTTACCTGAGTGCATTCGTCCAAGAAATAGCTCCTCATTCATCAAATCTAATATGTATGGCTGATTTTAATTTCTCCAATATAAACTGGACGTCGTTATCTCTGCTAGGTCATGCTTCTCAACCTCACAGAGAAACATTAAACTTTTCACTAACATCCGGCCTAAAGCGAATAGTCAGTGACGCCACAAGAGGCATGGCGATTTTAGATCTTGTATTCTTCAGCCCTTGAGTCTGCGATTATGGTTATGTGTGCACTGTTGTGGATGGCATATCGGATCAAAAAGCTGTTTTTGCATCTATTTCATGTCCTGTACCGAAAGCCCGATACATCTATTCTACTTTGCGCAATATGAGCCATGCTAACAATATTGGAAGTATTGATACACTTAGCACTTCTTTGGACCAGTTTGAAGTGATTAGTATTTCCGAAGATGTTGATACTTTAACAAAATACTTCAGTGATCTTGTTTCAAAGTGCATTATGCGTTTTGTACCGTTAAAAGCAAAAAAAAAACACGAATTCAGAGTTGCCTTGAATCACACGAGAAATTTTGCACCAGTCGCGCCGACTTGGGTGTTTGCGGCGTGCTACACGCACTGGTGATGTTATTCTTGCCGCACAATTCATTGCTCTGAAGGGGGAACTTCGAAGTAAAAGAAATGCAGCTCGTGATTTTTATTATCAAATTACACTTCCCGGTTTGCCTACAAATAATCCACGTAAATTTTGGAAATCTGTCCTACGAATGGATTTTGACACTTGCACAATTGAAATAAATGGCACAGTTACAGGCGATACAGCTCTTATTGCCGATGCATTCCATGATTACTTTCAATCTGTTTTTACACTTGATAACTCCGTTGCTCCTCCTTTTATAGGGCATACACGCAGTTTTATTGACGATATTGATGTTTCAAACCAGGGTGTGCTGAATCGCCTTTTAAAACTCGATCTGAAGAAGAAATTTAGTCCTGATAATATAGACAACAAATTCTTCATTACGTACTCCCTATGGACTGGTCGGTATTTAACCATTGTCTTTCAGAAATCTCTCTTGACGTTTGTTGTTCCTAAAACGTGGAAAGCGGCTCAAATTCTTTCGTTATACAAATCCGAAAAAAACAGTCCTTATTGAACTACTGACCCATCTCTATCACTTCCAATCTTGTAAAATTATCGAACACATACATTTCAAGCAAATCATAGAATTTTTAAAGTGCAATAATGTTTTATCTGATGCCCAGCATGGTTTTCAACGCGGCTTTAGTACCATAACCCAGCTCAGTGAATTTGCTCTTGACATCCTCCAGGTCCTTGATGCTGGTGATCGAATCGACGCAATATTCGTATACTTTTCCAAAGCTTTGGACACTGTTTCACATTGCAAACTGCTAAAAAAGCTCACTGCTATTCTTAAAAAACGAAGCATTAGTAAACTGGATTTCTTTCCTATCCAATAGGTATCAGTACGTACAATTCAAGTCTTCTCATTCCTCCACTTCCACTGTAACGTCTGGCGTCCCTCAAGGTTCAATATTTGGCCCTCTTTTATTACTAATGTTTATTAACGATCTGCCAAGTATTGTTCCTAGTAAAATCCGCATGTATGCTGATGATTGTGTTTTGTATCATACGATTAAAACTGCTCATGATCACATCATCATTAACAATTCATTTGCTTTATTTCAATCATAGCGTGACACTTGGTAAATGAAAATCAACTTCCGAAAAACGGTATCCATGTCATTTTCCAAGTGTTCTTACCCCTATTCATTTACCTATTCGGTTATAGGTTGCCCTCTCGGAATTGTTTCACAATACAAATACTTAGGTCTCCTTTTCACTCAAGATTTATCTTCGTCTCAACACATCGACCTCATGTGCAACTATGCGCTTCAAAAATCTGGCTACCTACAACGAACTTTACGTTCAGCACCTCTTAGCACACAGCTCCTCACTTATAAAACACAGGTTCGTCCAATATTGGAATATGCATCTGCTGTGTGAAACCCACACAAAATTTCGGACATCAACAGAATAGAATCTGTTCAGAAGAAAGCTGTACGCTTCATTTATCGTCGCTTTGACAGGTATTTTTCACCAAGTTCCGATCTTCCTATCTTACAGCTTACCAGTCTATCTTCCCGTCGACACGTTGAATGTTTGAAGTTTCTTTATACCTTAATTGATTCCCCACGGTTTATTTTACTCAGCAAATATGTAGCACACGCTATACCAACGACCACCCGAAATTACCATGAGTTAAATATGTCATCGTTCGGTCATCGTACGATGGCGTTTAAATATAGTTTTTTTGTTCATTCTGTTGAATTGTGCAATTCTTTGCCTGGTTACGTTCGATCTTTATTATTGAATGAATATTTCTTATATATTACTAACCAGTGATGTAGAGTGCACTTGTTATGCTCTTATATGTATGTATTTGCCTACTTCTTCGATAGCCCTGCGGGGCTGCAGTATGCTGAAATAAATAAATAAATAAAAAGCTGTTGAGATGAGGAAGTTATGAGAGCCATATTAAGACGTCAGGAAGCCTCCAGAGAACACAGGTATGCTAAAAAAAGGGGTGAACCGAAAGATGTTGTCAAAAGAAAACAGGATAACTTTTCGAGCTGCACAAGGGAAGCGTCCGATCTGATCAGTGAAAAGATTAGAAGAAAGGGGGCCCAATGAATGGCGCAAGTAAACAAAAAGGATGGAAAGGCAGCTGCAATGATTCGAAACCACCTCAATTTTTTGCGTAATAAGACACGCACAAAACAGAGGTTTCATATGTACAGTTCAAGGGGCCAGAGTAGAAGGGGATTAGTCAATGGAATGTATAAAAAACAATGATAACAGAACTTTTTATACACCAATAAAGCGCTGCATGCACCGTACAGGATCAGGGATGAACCAATTAGCTCAATGGCTCCACTGAGGCAACGAGAGTGGTAAAGGGCAGAGAAAAGAGTTCCAATTGCACATCAAGAGGTTAGGGCCTGTTGATGTGCTATCCCAATCATGCTAATAAAGAAACTAGGACCAAACTCTAAACAAACTTCAAGAGAGGCAGCGATCAAAGCAATAATAAATGGTGAAGCTCACAATGGGTGGGAACTAAGCAGAATGAGCATGATCTATAAAGGAAAGAGGGACAAAACCGATATAAACAACTACCGTCTTATCACAATGACATCAGTAGTTTACAGACTGGTGATGCAGATAGTAAAGGAAAGACTACAAACACAGGTGGAGAATGAGGGGGTGCTGGGAGAACTACAAAACGGGTTCCGTATATGAAGGAGGTTGGAGGACAATATGTTTTCATTGATAAAGTGTATTTAAATATCGGAAAAAGAACAAAAGCATCTGTGCCTGGCATTTATAGATGTCAAGGGAACTTACGATAGTGTGAGTCAGAAAGACTTGTGGAGAATACTGAACACACTAGATGTGGAAGATGGAATAACTAATCTTCTAATGGATATCTATAAAAGTAAAAAGGTAGTTATCTAACGGGAAGAACAGGTATCTGAACATATAGAGATTCAATGCGGTCTTCGACAGCAATGTACATCGTCACCTTGGTTATGTATGCTGTATCTCCAGAGACTAGAAGCCAAATTAGAGAGTCGACTCGGCTTCTGCCTCTCTTTTGCCAAGCAAGGAAAACACATTCATCAGTCATTACCAGCATTTCTGTATGCAGACGATAAAGTATTATTAGGCGACAACAAGGAAGATCTGCAGAGATTGATAGACATCTGTGGTAATGGGGGAGATGGGTTAAATTTGAAACTCAGCAGGGAAAAATTCGCAATCATGATATTGATTGATAACAAAGGCAGTAAGCATAAAATACAGGAAGTCATGCTAGAATAGTGGATAAATTCAAATACTTGGGCATTTGGATGAATAACTGGCTGAGTATCTGTGGGAGCACGTAAGATACGTAATGGCTAAGAAAACCAGAAATGCAGCTAGATAGATAGATATGTGGGGTTTAACGTCCCAAAACCACAATATGATTATAAGAGACGCCGCAGTGCGTAGTGGAGGGCTCCGGAAATTCCGACCACCTGGGGTTCTTTAACGTGCGCCCAAATCTGAGCACACGGGCCTACAACATTTCCGCCTCCATCGGAAATGCAGCCGCCGCAGACGGGATTTGTACCCGCGACCTGCGGGTCAGCAGCCGAGTACCTTAGCCACTAGACCACAGCGGCGGGGCAGGAGAAATGCAGCTGTAATGAAAAAATAGAGCACTGTGTAACTACAATAGGTATGTTTGTTGTTTTGCAACAACAACACGTTAGCAACAACATGTTTGTTGCTGTTGCTAACGCAAAATAGCTGGCACCACATATCAGAACTCCTGCTTTGAAGACGTTGTTTCGAATTGTTGTGTGGTATTAAAATACCGGACATGCGTAAGTGCTCGATTCACTGCTGGAACGTAGTCTGCGAATAACACATACGACATATAATGAAAACCGTGGAGCAAAAAGCAAGCAGCTGGAAGTGTTCTGCGGCAGACGCAGGCAATGTGGAGAGGCGAAAGCAGACGATGCGGCTCAGCCATGTCGCTCCTGCGTCACTGATTAGCTGAACTACCCTCCGGCAAACGACAAACGGCAAAAACTTGGGGTCTCGGACCCATTTTTCCCACGGCGAAAAACAGCAGAAGTGCGTGAAGGAAACAGCCACACACGGCTGCCTGAGAATGTCAAAGGTCAAAAGGCGAGGCATGCTTACCGCTAGCGTGAAAAAGCCCTTAGAGAGCTCGTGTCGCTGAAGTTCAGCCGTCGGTATCGGTACCGGTAATTGTGAGCAAAAAATAACCCGTGATCGAAAAATCGCCAATGAAGCAAATAAAATAAAGAATAAAATTTTTGGTCTTATTGAGAATTGAATCCTGGTAATTCGTGTGGCAAGCAGGTGTCCTACCATAGAGCCTTGATGTTATTTGCAGCTGCTTCGAGAACAAAAAACACTTCATAAATAACATGTATTAAACAACTCTTTTTAACGAATCTTGTTCGACAGCTGTCACGACGAAAACAAGCCCATTAGGCGATTTGTAGGCTCATTTGAGAGGCCATCGAAATAGAGAAAAAGGTCGGAATAGTCAAGCCATCACCTCTAAAAACACACACAAACTTTCAAACAGATAAAAAAATGAACAACTATATTTATCTAGCGGAAAACATATCATGCTTTTCCAGAGTTGTTGATCAAGCAAACAGCGAATGCTACATATTGTGCTGCCATATGTGATGCATTGTAAGACTCTTCATGGCCTAAAAGATGACGAGCGCATGGCGGGTATCTTGGAGGCCATGCGACTCTTGCTTTAGATAAAAAAGCTGTAGGTACAATTCGCACGCGAATACAAGTGTCACAGCTGTTATGAATAAAAGTGTCACGCTTCAGGGCAGTTCATAATACACGAACATGTGACTGTATCATAGTACAATATTCTCATGAATATAGGTTGTTTTAAAAGTGCTGTTAAATGGATCGAAAACCTGTACCATTATTACAGAGACATCGTGCTTAAACGCACGCACGTGCGCGTGCGCGTGTGTGTTTGTGTGTGCGTGTGTGTTTGTGTGTGCGCGTGTGTGTGTGTGTGTGATAAAACTTATAATAAATATGCATTGAGTGGTTGAAGGGTGCACAAGGGGCTGGCTTTCGCTACCACACTCAACTCTCAAAGGCTAAGCTTAAGTGTCCCCCCTTTTTTGGAGCTCAAGTAAAGATCCTTTACTTTTAAAGCGAAGCATTTCTTAGCGAGCTTCGGTGACTTTGAGCGTATCTATCTATCTATCTATCTATCTATCTATCTATCTATCTATCTATCTATCTATCTATCTATCTATCTATCTATCTATCTATCTATCTATCTATCTATCTATCTATCTATCTATCTATCTATCTATCTATCTATCTATCTATCTATCTATCTATCTATCTATCTATCTATCTATCTATCTATCTATCTATCTATCTATTTATCTATCTATCTATCTATCTATCTATCTATCTATCTATCTATCTATCTATCTATCTATCTATCTATCTATCTATCTATCTATCTGTCTATCTATCTATCTATCTATCTATCTATCTATCTATCTATCTATCTATCTATCTATCTATCTATCTATCTATCTATCTATCTATCTATCTATCTATCTATCTGTCTAGACGCCTACGACTTTTAGATCTCCTGGCCGTTACAATAATGGTATCAATACCAACCTTGGTATGGCATAACATGACTGTATGACGAGCATAATTTACTGGTCGAATCATGACTATCATGACCTGTATGTCATTATTGTTATTATTTTTATTTCAAGCTCGTGCTGCTCTTGAGGTGGGTTCGTTCACATATGTTGCAAAATTGGCATGGTATGACATGACTGCAAGGCGAACACAAGTGACAGACCCTAACATGGGAATCCGGACAAGCATGACATAGAAGTCAGGATACATGACTGCGCGCTACGCTCATGGTACGTTCGCAGTCGTTTTACAAGCTTCACATATACCAAATTTGGTGTTACGGGACGTGAATGGATGACGAAGGTATGTGACAGATGCAAACACAATAATCATAATGTGCGTGCCATAAAAAACATTACTATATGCCCACTCATGATGCCCTCGCAGCCGCTTCGCTAGCTTCACATACACCAAATTCCGTATTACGTGACGTGAATAGATGATGAAGGTATGTGACTGGAGCAAACATTATAATAATGAGCTGCATGTTATGTAACAGTATGACTACCTGTCATACTCATGCGCTTGCGGCCGTTTCGCTAGCTTCACATGTACCAAATTCGGTATTACGTGATGCGAACGGATGACATATGTAAATTACACGTCTAAACATGATATTGATCACATGCGTGTCATGTAACTTCAAGGCGACATGCCACACTCATGATGCGCTCGCGGCCGTTTCGCTAGCTTCAGATATGCCAAATTTTGTATTACGTCACGCGAATAGATGGTGAAGGTATGTGACTGGTGCAAACATGGTAATCATGAGATGCGTTTTATGTACGAACATGACTACGTGCCACACTCAAGGCACCAAAACACTACGACGTGACCCGGCTCTCGGGCGTGCCAGCGTTCGTTTCATCGCGTCACGCTGGCAATGCCACGCCAGGCGCCGAATTGCTTGGCATATACGCGCAGGCGCACGCCGTGGTGCGTTTCTTTGACGCATGCGCGTTTGAGCGCGCCCGGCGTCCTTCCGTCACAAAGCTAAGAAGACGCGGTGATGTCTAGGTGACGTCGTTGGCACGAAATGCAGCATGTCGCATTTCGAGACGGTTGCCGCCCGGTCTCGCCGACAGACGCTGGTCGCGCCTAGTGTCAGACAATGAAGTGCGCGCGTTTTGCTAGCGTAGCGTCGCTGCGCCCTGGATGGGCGTGCGTCAGCGTTACGTGCGCTCGCCACTGTTTCGCTAGCTTCACATATACCAAGTTTGGCATTACGGGACGTGAATGGACGACGAAGGTATGGGAAACGTCCAAACATGATAATCATGGTATTCGTGTCGTGTAAAACATTACAACATGCTACGCTCATAGCGTGGTCGCGGCCGTTTTGCTAGCTGCACATATACCAAATTCGATGTCAGGTGACTTGAATACATGACGAAAGTAAATGACACGTCCAAACGTGATAATCATGACACAAAAGCCACGTACGGCATCATTTACTTCCGTCTCGTATAATTGTGCAGATTTTAAAGTTACACATCAAGCTTCCTAATTCGTGCCTCGCATATCAGCGATTCGCCACTGTACGTGGGACCTGCCAATTTTTTTTTAAATATACTGTGACATGGCGGTCATGTCTCACGCAGCGCCTCCAGAATCCTATTCACCAGTTTTCTCGCGTGGAACATCAAATAAACATTTTATTCACTCTCTTCCGAGTGACGACAATCCTACTGAAGCACGCAAATACATGGCCAATTTTTCGCTCCTACTTCCGTTTGACTGCAACAGCTAATTTTCGAATTCTACGCCTCAAATCATATCCTTCAGCGTTAGTTCTACGAGACACTTGTTCGGTAGTAGATGAAGATATAAAAATGCGAAAATACCGTAATATGACGCCGAAACCCGGTCGAAAACATTCGACCGGGTTTTACATTAAAAATTTATAATTAAACTGCCGGCGAGAATAGGTAAATCACAAATCACAAAATGAATTAGCGCATATCTGACTGAGCTAACGCCGTTCGTAAATGTAAATCAGTAAACATCGTAGCTATCAAAAGTTACATCAGATGTACCGCAAGGTATGGTATTAGCCCCAATTCAATTCCTTATGTGTATTAACGAATCGCCCTAGTATATTGGAACGAACATCAAGCTTTTCACCGTCGATTGTATCATTTATAAAAAATTAACTCGCCTTCGGACCATCTTGCCCTTATAAATGGCCTATTATCAGTATCTAATGGGGGCACGAAATGGCAGGTGACCCTAAACGTAAAAAAACAGCTTTGTCAGGAATATCGCGTAAACAAAGGCTATCATATTTTCACTACAGTAATGATAACATACCGCTAACTTTTCTAAAACAGTATAAGCTCCCAGGACTAGCGATTTCTAATTATCTTTGATGGGAGGCCTATGTTATCTATGTTAAATCTTCAGCCTTAAAGAGATTTTTTTCCTCAAAAGACGACTACGTTCCGCACCACCTCAAAGAAATCTCTTATCCTGTGAAACCTTTATCCGTCTATTATTAGAATACGCCAACTTAGTGTGGTTCCCGGCAACAAAGAACCTAGTTGAAAAGCTAAAATAGGTACAAAGGAAAGCAGCTAAATTTACCTGCAGTAAATACAGTTCGCTGTTATTACTGATCGCAAAAACTGGGCTACTAACATTACGAAATCGCGCTAAACTCGCACGCCTAAAAATGCTCTTCCAACTTATTCATAGGCAGCTAAACATCGGCAGCTCGAGATTCATATCTACTTCAGAAACCACACAGTCACGTGGTAAACCTTCACTAACATTTCAGGAATACCGTTCCAGCACCAACAGCTTCAAATATTCCATCTTCCCCCAGTCTATTAGAAAATGGAACAGATTGCCTGCTTGTCTGACTAATAGTAAACATTTGAATACTTTTTAACTTTACTGAAAAAAAACACATTCGTGACACTCAAAGCTTAAGTGGTGTTTTTTATGTGCTTCTTTTCTTGCTTGTGCAGTTCTTGGTTGCTTTTTGAATATGCCAGTGTTATCAGTGAATTACACAGTGTACTAATTTCTTTTATATCTGCCAGACATAGGTAGTGGTTTTATACTCTTCATGTATCATCGTAGAATATCTGTAGGCGCGCATTTTTGCATGTAAGTGCAAGTTTATGTGTTGTGTGTTTGGTTGTACGTGTATTTCTTGTGTATTTTGCTTGCCCTCCTGAAGTAGTCCCCGCAGAGACTGGCAGTATGTAAGAATAAATAAATACATAAATAAATGCTAATGAGTCCTAACGGTAACACTCGCCTAGATTCCTATGCTTAGAAGCAAGGGTATATGTCTTTTCTATGCTAACCCCATGCAGGTGAGCAAATACGTACGTCCATAGTACCCGAATACCGGTATGTAGGCAGGAGGTAACCCAAACAATAGGGCGACAAGAAGCAATACGTTGCAATTCATTGCTGTAGAAATATACCTGCATAAGAGAAAAAGTGAATTAGAAGGTGAGTACTGTGAAGTTGGGTCTTATTAAAAACACTAAAGCTTATTTGAAGGTGAGTTAAGGATAAAGAAATATCTTTTAGATTCTGCTCTTGTGATATACGTTTTATGGTGGCACTTGTAAAATATGTCATTACGGAAACTCCTGCTAGAATTATTCGAGTGATGCCTAAGTTCGCTTTTTAGTGTATTTGCAAGAGACATCATGATAAAATTGCTAAGGAAAAAAAACACGTGCAGCTGATTCAATGTCACGCAAGTTCCGCCTAAGACAAAGGAAAGGTAGAGATTGTTTGTTTTTCCTGATGACTTGCACAATTACACGTCTGTAACTGACGTGCATACTTAGTGTTGGTCTCCTCACAAGATTATTGTCGTTGGCACGTATCCCCAAATCTTCTTGTATTTGTGAATGTGGGAAATGGCCCAACAAATGATGTAATTTATGGCTACCAAGACGTATCGACTATAATTACACTTCTTTGTTTGCAGAGGACATTCGTTCACTCAGAATTATCCAAATGTTCAAACTGTTCTATGCCAGGAGGCTAACGCCTAGAATTGGCAAAAAATAATTTGCCAGCCTACGAAGATTTGATACAGTATTTCTACTCAGTAATAGTTTTAGAGGCACAGGTGCAAATAACTTAGCAAATGTATCTGATAAGATGATTGCAATTTTCTGCTAGGCTGCTCCGAAAAAAATAATAACAATAGTTCCAGTAATCTCATATGTTCAGTTATTGCTTCCCGAAGATATCACTGCAAAAATTTTCTGGTTCAAGTTAAAATGATCTTTTATTCTTGGACAATAAAGTGTTATTGGGGAAAAATATGCACATGAAGATCCCATGTGAACTGCAGTGGGACCCTCGGTTGTGCCCAGGAAAGCGCCAGACTCTAAGGACGTGATAACGCCACATTGGCTTGGTTTGTTTGTTTCCCAAATGCACGTATTATAATCAGCCACCACAAATAAACGTTGCACTCATCAACTCCGTAATGTACGAGTTGAGCTCAGAGAGTGTTTAATGCTCTTAAAGCGCGTTTTGTAGACCTCTCTGCTGACAAGCGCGCTGCATTCGGCATAGACAAGGAAAAAACTGCTGGTTAGCATGGCGACCCGTGGGAAAAACCACATCTGCTCCAGAGGTTGGTCCAAGTTCTCGCCAGACATCGGGTCACAGTAGCACTCTGCGCAGCAGAGAAATATAACATGCACCCACCATCGGGAAAAAGCAAGAACTGTTAAGCATGACTGTTAGGCATGCAAACATTGGGCTCGTTACAAGGTGGCAACTCCAAACTCCTCATCTGAGCAATGATTACCACGTGTAACTGTGAAAAATTCCAAAGCTTATCACGTCAGTGTTCGTTACGCATTGCATATTAGCCAATGCCTAGTTTTATTTACATCTATGAGTATGGGTTGATATGTGGGGTATAACGTCCCGAAACCGCTATATGATTATGAGGAATGCTATAGCGCAGGGCTTCGGAGGTTTCGACCACTTGGGTTTCTTTAACGTGCACCGAAACTTAAGCACACGGGCGAACAGCATTTTTGCCTCCATCGAAAAGGCAGCCGCCGACCCCGGGATCGATGTCACGACCTGTTAGTCAGCAGCAGAGTTCCTTAGTTACTAGACCACTGCCGCGGGTCATTGAGTATGGTTAATAATTTATGTGCTAGTTTTAGTTTGACGCCGAAAATCAAGTGTAGTCCAACGATAAAAATGTAGGCGCCTACAGCGTGGATACAATGGCGGATTTCAAGCCATCTGGTTTCTTTTCTGTGAAAATGTTACCATTTTATGTGCCAACAAAGTATCTGCATTTCACATTCTTACCGGCATAAAGTCCATGTCATGCTGTGAAACTAATAGCAGTTCTTGAAACGTATACCTTTCACTTTGCACATTGCCTTATGCGCCATCTGGGTGAATTTCTGAATTTAATTTCATGTTCAAATTTACCGGTACTGATCTACATGAGAGCGCTCGCCATGAAGAATCATGTCTTTGAGGTTGCAAAGTGGGTACAATACAATTCTAGCCATAGATTCAATTTGAACACATTCGTTCTCTTTTAGTATCTTCTTTGTGATAGAATGTGTCATACTTGCAGTGCCTGCTCATTATGTGACCTCTAGTCAGAGTAATGATTACGATTGTGGTTCATGAACTCTAATTGACGATCCCTCAGTGATTAATAAACAAGTAAAGTTTTGATACGCTTTTTATTCAATCAAACAGAGTTTCGCGCTGATGATGATAGAGAAGTGCGTTTTAGACACAATCTGTTTCAGCCGTCATGGCACCAAGCATGCGAGGCATCGACTATATGTCATGGCATTGATGCTGATGCTGATGACGATGAATAAGAAGCGATGAAGAAGAAGAGCTACCGTACGCGGTGGACGGCTTGCGACCGTATTGGGTCCCGCGCTCAGGCTGTGCTGGCTATGCTTGTTCTCGGATTTGGCCTAAGTTCATGTAGTTGGTGAGGTTTCATTGTCTTTGTTAGGTGTTCCTATTGTGCTAATACAGTTATGTAGGCGCTCTTAGCGCTAGAAAGAGCACTCAGATGCCGTTTTCTTCACCTAAACCAAGGTCTTTCCTCTGGTCTGCTTCTCTTCCGCCACAGGAGATACCAGTGGATCAGTTTCTGCACAACGGCATCCTCGCAGTTCGTGTGGCCCTCGTCCTAAGCAATGATGGTTTCATTGGGATGAAGAATCCGAAAGTGGTCCAGGTGGAGTTTAGAGCTGCTACGTTTTACTTCCACGGCACCACAGAGGTCCGCCAGTTTGGCAGTGGTGGTATTCTATGTTTTTCATCTGATCTGTTTTGTGTACAAGACATACTAAAGTGCGACAAATCCGGTAAGTGCCTTTATTAACCCACGTCTGGCATGCGTGAAAGTATTGTTCGTGGCATCGACGTTAACTTGACCCCATCTGAGGTATTATAGATGTTTGCCGTGACTGGTGCAATCTCCGTTTATAGGTGTGCACGAATGGTAGAGAAGCAGAAAATCACGACAGAGTCGGTAAATGTAACCTTCGCTGGAGCGACTCACCCAAGCGAATTCAAGGCATGGCCACAAATATACAGAGTGAAACCACTATCACCACGACCTACTACAGTATACGAAGTGCTGGCGATGCGGTCACACTATTAAAGGATGCAGGTCAACACTCAGATACTGGGTGTGTGGCGACAACCACAAAGCGAATGACTGCATAGGTAAAGAAGAGAAATGTTGTCTCCCTAACGATCAACATTGTGCCGATAGTCATAATTGCTCAACTAAGGCTCGAGAAATATAAATTCTTGAAATTATAGGGCGTGGACGCAGTTCGCGACGAGAAGGCTCAGGGGAAATACAGGCCAGAAATCAGGGGTATGCCAGTGTTTCAGTACGACATATCTCGGAAATGAATGGGTCGATTTCCCTGAATATTGTGGAGGTCGTATAAAAGGCTTTAGAGAAGGCCATGGAATGACTGGCTTCTAACCTTTGTGAATCTTTATCTCAAATTCTGACAAACTAAGTGACTCGCATATTTGGTACACCGGAAGAGTCAGGCCTAATATCCCAATATGTTGACAGTTCACGGCCAATAAATGACGTTGAATCTGAAACTGCACCATCGTATTCTTCGTCTGCAGGACCCTCTTCAGTAGATATCTAGAGCCAAATTGAGGATAAAGATGCAGATACAAGAGAATCCGATGGCAAGGATTTGGACCTTAGGTCGCTGGAGTGATCTAGATCCCCTCTGTAAAGAAAAACCAACTCACTAAAACAGACAAATAGAAAAAAGTATCTGAAGGAAAAGGAGAGCCTTTCAAAGAGAGATTTTTTGAAAGAAAGCATCTTAGATAAAGCTGTAGCGGAAGCAGCTCTTTCGAAACCATAGGATTGCTTAAGATTCTCCATTGGAATCGCCGATCAATTTATTCTGCCTCTACAGATTTGGTATACTTGACTTCTCAAGCCACTCCTGATATTGTAGCATTACAAGAGACATGGCTATGTGTACATAATTTGTTTCAGGTAAATAACTTCCTGTCTTTTCGACTAGAGCATTCATCGAGAGGTTGGGGTCTTGCTTTCATTATTATGATAGAGTTAGTATGAAAGTCAACGGTTCATACAAACATATGTCACCAGAATGCGAAATTTTTGCAGTAGACACTACATTACCAAACTGCAGTCGCTTCACCTTAGTTATTTTATATTTTCCGGATTGAGTTTAAAACGCACGAGGTTTGGATCTAGCTACAAGGTCATGGTGCAAGGATAAAGTTTTAGAGGGAGACTTTATTTCTCACCACACGAGTTGGGGTTTTAGAACTGATCTGAGTGGAAATCGCTTATGGGAGTAGACCATGGCTCAGGACCTGACGTGCCTCAATGTCAAAACCCCCCTATTTATTTGTAATCACTCCAGGTCCTTCTTAGATTTAATTTTCATCAGTTCGGCTGTCACTACTTCTTCCTGGAAAGCGCTAGACTGTGGCACCAACAGCGACCACTTACCAATGTGTTTTCAAATTTCATGCCCGACAATTGCATCAGGTTCAAATGTACGAGCATTTATATATTACACTAAATTTAGGAATGATCTGAAGTCAGCGTTGGCTGTTCACTTAGAAGAGAGCGATGATACAAAAGCACTGAAGATAAATTCAGTCATTAAGAAAGCCTACGAAAGAGCGGAATTTAGTGTTCAATCCACAAAAAGGGCATATAGCCGCTGGCGGAAGGATGAATGAACAAGAGAACACCGACGACATCAGGCAGCTTGGAAGCAGCTTTTATATAATCAGTCCCCCCAAAACTGGGCAGATTATGAATTCATTGCAGCGGGCTTTAGGGGAACGGTCGCTTAGGCAAAACAAGAATATGACAGAAGACATTATGAATAGCTGTCAAAGCCTAAACTAATGAAAGCACTGTTCCAGTATATGAGAGCTCGGAAAATCTCGCCATCACCAGTAAATGCATTTTGTGATAATCTGTCGGCGCAAAAAATGACTGGAACCTTTGGGGCAATTGATAAAGGTCTGGAAAGCAGATTTACCTCAGTCCGTGCCAAACACATGAACAATGGTACAAAAAAGTCAGACTTTGACGAAGTGACACAGACTGAAGTGTCCGACGTGGTAAAACATTTAGCCTCTGTGGCTCCTTGCCCAGATGAAGTCACAGTAGCCGTGATTGAAATTCTGTTCAATTTATCGCCCACTGGCATCTCCAATGCTATAAACTCCTTCTTAAAACACTCATGGGTGCCTCAAGATTGGAAGATAGCAAAGGTAATAGCTATACTAAAAAAGCCAGGGGTAGAATATGCAGTCGATATTATCAAACCCGTCTCTCTAACATTTAACATGTTCAAACTAGTAGAGAGGATCCTACATAGCCAAATAAGTATCGAGATGGCAGACAATTTAGCAATAAAACCGAACTAAATCTGCTTTCGTAGTGATTACTCTATATGGTGGGCCCATGCTGACGTAGAGAGCCGAATACAGCTCGGCAAGAAGGCGATACGCTGCTTCAGTAACGCTTGACATAACCAAGGCGTATGAGAGTGTGGAGCACTTTATTTTGTTAAATACACTAAAGAGATTGTATTAGCCACAATATTTGATTGTGTGGGTGGCAGAATTTCTAAAATCAAGAGAATTCATTGCGTCAAGGATGGATGTTCCTCATCTAAAATTAACCTAACGCGCGGAGTTACACTAAAAGCAGTCTGATCTCCTGTGTTATTTAGTGCATGAATGAGCACAATTCGAACAGAACAAGAAGTTACTGTCTACATTTATGCTGATAACATCGCATTATTTGCTGCTGACTGTGATATTTACTCACTGCAACCAAAATTACAGATAAAATAATATTGTTCTGGAAAAGAAGAGACGCCTTATCTACAAAGCTGGGGATTAGTTGTACTCAAACCCAGCGGTAAGAACGTGAACGGTTCACCAGTGATCCAGCAGAGACAACCCTTCCTCTTCCTCGTCAGGCACACACACGCGTCGCCCCCCAGAATATCAATATACATGCATGTAGCATAACCCCCTGCGGCACAAGTGCCGTCTCGGCGCATCTAGATGTCAGTATCACGAGGAAAGTTCAGGGCTTCGAGTTCGCAACGTGTACAATATTGGTAGCCTGTTGGCCGGATGAAGGCAACGGAGTGGTAAGACCAATTTTATATGTTACAGGAGTAACCACATGAAGGACTCGGTATGGACCTGTGTAGCGAGTAGGAAGTTTTCTGGCAAGCCAACTTGACGAGTCGGAGACCAGAGCAGGACCTTAGAACCGGGCGGAAAGTGTACGTCGCGGTGTCGTTGGTCATACAAAGGCCGTTGCTTTTTCTTGAGAGGTCAGACGGCGAGTGCGGGTGACTTAGCGTGCGTGAGCGGCCCAAGTGATAGCGTCCATGGCATATTCACTGGTCGGTACTGCAGGGGACGGTATGACGGTGTCTAGAGGCAATGTTGGTTCTCGGCCAAACAGCAGAAAAAATGGAGAGTAACCGGCAGTGTCATTACGCGAAGAATTGTAGGCAGATGTGACGTACGGAAACACGAGATCCCAATTGGTATGGTTGATAGAAACATACTTAGCAAGCAGGTCTGTAACAGTTCGATTTAGACGCTCCATGAGTCCATTGGTTTGAGGGTTGTATGACGTAGTCAGCTTGTGTATCGTTTTACAAGGCTGCGAGAATTTGGCTATGCCCTTCGACAAAAAGGTGCGGCCATGCTCTGTAAGCAGCTGTCATGCGACTCCGTGTTGCGAAATGACGTCCTGGAGGAGGAAGTCGGCAACATCTGTGGCGCAGCTTGAAAGAGCTCGTGTGATGGCATAACGCGTGGCGTAGTTGGGGACCACGGCTATCCACTTGTTACCTGAGGACGACAAGGAGAAAGGGCCAAGTAGGTCCAAGCCAACGCGAAATAACGGCTCTGACGGAATGTCAAGTGGTTGAAGGTGTTCGTCGGGAAGTGTCGGTGGTGTTTTGCGGCTCTGACATTTATCACAAGCTGCTACGTATTTTCTTACTGAGCGTGCAATCGTCGGCGTATTCGGTCGTCGGCGTAGAATCGTCGGCGTATTCGGTCGTCAGTGCGTGACACACCAAGGT
Organism: Rhipicephalus microplus; assembly: GCF_013339725.1. Lineage (NCBI taxonomy): Eukaryota > Metazoa > Arthropoda > Arachnida > Ixodida > Ixodidae > Rhipicephalus > Rhipicephalus microplus. The sequence goes on from NC_051174.1 coordinate 61,895,279, forward strand.
GGCCAGCAGTCAGAAGGTCGTGAAGTTAATGTAGAACTTCCGAGCGAAGTTGTTTCGGAATGACAAGCAGGGCTGGTCCATCCAACTCAAAATTTTGGTGGTATAATACACCATCGTTGAGCACAATTGAGCGATGGGACTGATTGGAAGATGGTGATTAGAGGCGCTCAATGACATAGCACGCAATGACGCATCATTGCACTGCTCGTCACCGATGCATGCCATTTGCGAAAAGGAAAAGACGCGAGGCTCGGTGTTGGCGTCAGGCATAGTGCTCGACTCTGCAATCAGGTTGCGAGACAGGTAGTCTGCGTCCTGATGTGGGCGTCTGGACTTGTACGTCACCGTGTAGGTATACCCTTGCAGTCAGAGAGCCTAGCGCCCGAGCCACCCAGTAAGATCCTTCAGTGACGTAAGCACACATAGCGCATGATGTTCAGTTATCACATATAAATATGTGCCAAATATATGGGCGGAACTTTAAGAATGTTCAAACAAGAGCAAGACATTCACGCTCTGTAATAGAATAATTTCCTCAGAAGCTGTGAGGAGGCGCCTAGCGTAGGCGACACCTCAGTTATGTCTCCGTTGGTATTGAGCTAAGACCGCTCCGATTCCGTGACCACTACACCAGCTTTCGTAGTGATTACTCTATATGGTGGGCCCATGCTGACGTAGAGAGCCGAATACAGCTCGGCAAGAAGGCGATACGCTGCTTCAGTAACGCTTGACATAACCAAGCGTATGAGTATGAGGATGGGTCAAAGTGAGCCAATATAGGTGAAGTCATCAGTAGCGTGATTAGGTGAGAGAAAGCAGCAGCTTGGTCGCCATTTCACGTAAATGTGACGTTTTTCTTCAGAAGCTTTGTGAGGGGTCAAGCAATGGTTGCGAAATCTGTCACAAACCTTTTAAAATAGGAACAAAGTCCTACAAAACTCCAGACTTCTTTTAATGAGTGTGGTACAGAAAAACTGGTGACCGCACAAATTTTCTCGGGGTCTGGCTGCACACCAGATGCATCGACAAGGTGGCCCAACACTGTAACTGCCGGCGTTCGAAGTGGCACTTCGACGAGTTTAATTGAAGGCCTGTAGTGCGGAATATGTCGAGAATAGATGACAAACGCTGAAGGTGGGTCTCGAATGTTGGGAAATATACAACGACATCGTCAAGATAACAAAGACATGTTGACCATTTGAACCCTTTTAGCAGAGAGTGCATAATACGCTCGAACGTGGCCGGGCCATTGCATAAGCCAAACGCCGTAACCTTGAACGGATATAGGCCGTCTGGAGTTACAAACGCAGTCTTCTCTTGGTATTTTTGGTCGACAGCAATCTGCCAGTAGCCGGAGCGTAGGTCTGTTGAAGAAAAGTATCGGGCGCCGTGGAGACAATCGAGAGCGTAATCGACGTGGGGTAAAGGGTAAACGTCCTTTTTCGTGATTCTATTCAGATGGTGGTAATTCACACAGAGGCGCCACGTGCCATCTTTTTTTAACGAGCACAATGGGGGACGCCCAAGGGCTCGAAGAGGGTTCAATAATTTCTTTGGTTAGCATCTTGGTGACTTGTTGAATTACTTTACGCTCGGTGACAGACACCTGGCATGGTCGCCGATGAATGGAATGAGAATCACCTGTGTTAATGCGGTGTTCGACGAGTGAAGTCTGGCCGAGTGGACGGCTGTCGATGTCACATATGTCGAGGTATGAAGCCAAAAGGCGGCATAGCGTGGCTGATTTCTCAAGTTTGAGGTCCGGGGCGATCATGGAGCGTAAGGTCGCATCGAGGCATGTGACATCCTGCGGGTGACATAAGTGAACGGGACATAGGTCTGCCGCAAAACTGGTGACGTGGTCATCGATTAAGAGTCTTAGTGTGGCAACCGAAATGTCCTTGTATAGCACTTGTTTTACGAAGCCGAAATTGATGTCAGGTAAATATGTGCGGTTAGAGGCCATCATTACGATGGAGTGTGGGACAATACTGTCACGTGCCAGGAGAATATCAGTAATCGGCGTCACGATATAATCACCGTCGAGCAAGGGAGAGGGTGTTGCCAAATCAACGAATGTGAGAGCTTCAGGTGGTATCCGGAAGAAGTCAGTGGTGCACAAGTTGTCCGGGAGTTGAGGGTGAGAATCCGGGAGAAGAGGAAGTTCTAGGCAGAGAGTACCGGCGGCACAATCGATCAGGGCACAACGCGCCGATAGAAAGTTCATGCCGAAGACTAGGTCGTGAGGGCAATTTTCAAGCAACGTAATTAAAACGGGGACAAGGCGGCCAGCATTGCTAACAGGAGCAGTACACAATCCAGTGGTGGCAACAGTTCCACCGTCAGCTACGTGGAGGGCTTTAGTCGCTGCAGGCATGAGGGCTTTTTTGAGTAGGCGACACAGGTGACCACTCATTATGGGCACTTGAGCTCCGGTATCAACTAACACCGTCAAATGAGTACCGTCCACATACACCTCAATCAAGTTCGTGTTAGAGGGAGCGTCAACGGAGAATTTGGGTCAGTCGCAATTGATGCAGCACTACCTATGGAGCTGCATGGTCTAATTTTCCTCCGAGAGGATTTATAGTTGACTGGCGATAGATAGTGGCGTGGTTGGGGCGATGGGGAATGGTGGCGTTGAGGTGACAGCTAACTAGCGTTGGAGCGGCTGGTAGAGATGTTGGAAGAAGGGTACACACGACTGGGCGAATACCGACGGGAGTCCTCGTATGGGCGTGAAGAGGAAAATGGGCTCCAGTTCGAGGGCACCCTAGTGCTGCGGCAGTAGCGGGAATTATGGCCAACCCAGTGGCAGCGGAAGCATATCAGTTTGTCGTCTGCAATTCTGTATTCCATAGGATTGCGGAATCGCCGAAGAAAATGTGAGTCATGGCGTGGTGCATTTGTTGTCATTGGTCTAGAAGTGGGTCGGGAGACAGAGCAGGCCACAGGAAAACCAAGCTTTGCAATTTCCTGCCTCACGATGGCTTGAATAACGGGCACCGCCGGAGGCGTTTGCGCGGCGCCATGGTCAAGCGAATGTGGAGGAAATGGTGCCGGACTTGACGCCTAGAGCTCCCGTCGAACTATGCGTGTCCCGCTGTCCTGCATGGGTGGTGCGGCACCGAGATTCATGCAGGTTGATGTAACAGCCGTGTGTGGTAGCCGCGTAAATTTAGGCAGAACACAGCGGCTCTTGGCCGTTTTGAAGTGGCGGCATTCTTTAATAATCATATCTACGGTCGTGACATTGGTGTACACGAGCAAGTTGAAGGCGTCGTCCGCGAATCCCTTGAGTATGTGGCCCACCTTGCCATTCTCTGTCACGTGCTCGATCACTTTTCAGGCACAATTCGAGCACGTCCTGTATGTACGAGACATACGGCTCAGTTGAGGACTGCACACAAGTGGCGAGTTGTTTTCGCGCTTCCATTTGGCGACCGGACGGGTCCCCAAAGATGTCGCGTAGTCTCTCCTTGAAGGTATCCCAGCTGGTGAGCTTGGTCTCATGGGCGTCGAACCATACACGTGGGGTGCCATCCAAGTAAAATATTACGTTGATGAGCATCATGGTAGGGTCCCCTTAGTGTGTTTGGCTAACACGCTCGTACATACGTAGCCAGTAGTCGAAGTTGAGCCCAGGTTGTGCAGAGAATGTACCGGGATCACTGAGGGTGGGAAGCGTTAGGTATGTAGTGGCTGGAGCTACAGATGGAGACACTGACGGGTTGTTGTCAATGGTGGCTATGGCCGGAGATAGAACATTGCACTCACTGCAAATCTTCGTGGTGAAGACGGGGAACGTTGCTCCTCCACCAAACAGGCTGCGGAAAAGAATGGACGCCGTATCGACGAGGCTGGTGATCAGATGTATTCAAAACCAGTGGTAATGACGTTTCTGGTTCACCAGCTGATCCAGCGGAGACAACCCTTCGTCTTCCTCGTCATGCACACACGTGCGTCGCCTCTAGAATATCAATATACATGCATATAGCAATATGGTAGAAATTTGGTTGCAGTCGGATTTCATTAAAGGTAATTGTCAACAAAAGTGCGCTCTTAGTGTTTTCGTTTGCAGACTCAATTTCAAATTCAATTCTATATAAACAGAAACCCATCCAGCAAGTAGACTCTATAAAATATTTGGGAATCATTTATAATAAAAAACTTAGCTGGAGTCCACACATCGAGCATATAACTACGAAGGCACGACAGGCCTCATGCTTACAGCATAAGCTATGTAACTGTAAATATGGGTTACGGTAAGCGTACCTTGGTAACGTTGTACAAGATGTACATGTGCCCCTTTATAGAATTCGGATGCATACTATTCTTTGGTGGCCCTGCTTATAAAACAAAACTTCTAGTAGTCATAGAGCGAGAAGCTGTGCAATTGTGTCTGGGACTCCCTAGGTTTGTGGCTATCAATGTACTGTACCAGGAAACGCGCCTGCCTACACTACTTTGCCGATTTCGCAATTTTACGGTACAAGCATTATTAAAATTTATAGCTTACGTGCAAAAAGACCTCAAAATGCTTTTACCGCAAACCAAGACGCATTCTTTCTTGCTCATTGGCCGTGGTTTCCACACCCCAGATAATGTTTGTACAAAATAATCTACGAAGTATAAATGTGAACGTTAGAAATCTAATTGAGGCTAATGACTCAAATGGTGATGTCATAATTGAGTACGTTGATATTTTCTCCCGAAACGTCAAGTTACAATCTCTCAAATTAATAAACACGATAATAACATATTACTTGGAGCATGCAGAAACAAAAAGTATAACAGCCAAACATTCTCTAGTAAATAATCAAAAGGCAGGTGTAGGCATTGCC